>JARLTB010000293.1:2497500-2882500 GCA_030141615.1 Unio pictorum
TCTAATCAAACAAAGAAAACAAACATGATTGCTACATCTGCCTCAACAGTTACTGCCACTAATAATAACACTTTGCTGCCGCTACTACTACTACTACTACTCTACTACTACTACTACTACTACTACTACTACTACTACTACTACTACTACTACTACTTTAATTGACTCGTAATAACAGATTTGACGCGTACTTTACTACACGTCAACAGTACTCAGATATCGGTATCTCACTGGAAGGATAATGAATCATGCAAGTTGCCTCCCTTAGCTTGAAATTTCATGTATATCTTCTAACCAGTTTAATTGGGAAACGGCTGGTTCAGTTGCTACGTGAAACAAACTTCCTCGACCCAGATATGCAGAGCTATGCTCTTGCAGTTTGTTAGGATTAATCAGCAGAATAAATAATATAGACTCAGATCTGCCGGCAGAGATGTGCCTATGTAGTTTATTAGGATTATAAAGTTTTTTAAAAAAACAGCATGGACCCTTGTCTGTTGATTTGTGAAGAATTTTGGTAATAATACGTTTCCCATTTTCAATTTTTATTATCATTGTGTGGCATTTCTCAATTGAGATTTAAAGTTTTAAAATTATTTGTTCGGGTATCTATATTTTTATTGTATGTGTTTATTTATTTATTTATTTATTTATTTATTTATTT
Source organism: Unio pictorum (assembly GCA_030141615.1). NCBI lineage: Eukaryota > Metazoa > Mollusca > Bivalvia > Unionida > Unionidae > Unio > Unio pictorum. Next base: position 2,498,165 of record JARLTB010000293.1, read on the forward strand.
ATTTATTTATTTATTTATTTATTTAGTAGTAGTAGTAGTAGTAGTAGTAGTAGTAGTAGTAGTAGTAGTAGTAGTAGTAGTATAATTATACTCTATTTGTTTTAAATGGGGTTTTTTTTCTCAGGAAAAAAGCTACACATTTACCTTTGAAATGTTTGGCGCTTTTTTAAAATTTTAGTCATGATAAATAATCAATTGTTCAAGCAAAAAATAAAACCTTTTGCTCTGGAAAGTAAGACTGAATGGACCCTAATACACATTAACCAAGATATTGTTGTCCATAAAGCAAGTAGAAAAGTATAGAAAAAGTCTCAGTTTGCGGAAGATAATTTCCGGCATTTAATGAAATTGGGACCTGCTTATCGCAATGTAGCTCTAATTTCTTCTTTAGTTCAAATAAACTTAACTTAACGATGTTATATATATATATATATATATATATATATATATATATATATATATATATATATATATATATATATATATATATATATATAAGGTGTGGCCAGGTCGCAGAACACTTCTCCTCACCTAACCACACCTTCAGTGATATAACACTTATTGCAATTGCTCACAACCACAACTGGAGTTCCGAAACCAGGAAAGAAAAGGAATCGAACATTGAAACCAAGCGGTTTAAACCAAGAAGACTAGAAAAAGACAGCCATGTACAAATGTAATTTTCTTTTCCAGCTGACACATTTTCTTTTAAATAATTCTCTAAATTTGCTTAATAGCCTCTAGCTACTAATATAAAATATCCGGGATATAATTTGCGCGTACATAAATTTACATACAAAAACAGATGTGTCGCTTTGGCTCATCGATTTCTAAGTCAATACAGACATTTTACAGCATCCGCAACAAGTTGAAAGAAACTAGTTGTAACATAATAAATTTAAAGGTTTAATTCCTGTAGAAACAGGCATGTAAAGTTTTGTAAACACGGTTTTTGTATTTTACTTGTCTGTCTTGCCTATGTTCTGTATTTGCCTTTGATAAAGACTCATTAAGAGTCGATTAAGAGTCGAAAGCTCTCAGGCTAGAGTGATACTAATTTTGCACTGTTGCTTGTCAGTTATTTGCAGATATATATATATATATATATATATATATATATATATATATATATATATATATATATATATATATATATATATATATATATTATAATAATAATACTAATGAGGACTTTGTATAGCGCTTTACACCATCAATAATGATTTGACTACACTACAGAACAATAAATGACAAAAACAATGAAATTGGAAAACATAAAAACATGCTGAAAACATATAAGATACAAAACATTATTAGGTCGCTAAGTTTGTCCCTGCAGTCGAAACAGGTGAGTCTTGAGAGCACTCTTACAAGGGACCACTGTGTCTTTGTGTCTAATTTCAATGGGCAATTCGTTCCACGTCAAAGGGCCTTGGTGTGCAAACGAACGTTGTCCCATATGACTTTGTTTTCACCTTGGGAACTATGAGTATATTAAGGATCTGATTGTCTCTCCATGTAACACGCAAAGAGAAAGCTCGTTTGGAATAATTCTGAGAAATGCATATGTAGACAATCTTCTGTGTAATATTTTCAGCTGCCGCCATCGAAAATTTAGATAATTATGAAATTTTATATGCTAAAATAAATCACTGCCGTTCCCAATCATTTAAATTGCCATATTCAAACTTCCCTTCTCTTCTAGAAATTGGTATTTCGTTCTTTCCAATCCCTTTTCTTTTTCATATATACTGCCAAATCCTTTTTTTTATTTTTATTTTCACAGTATACACAGCAATACTTAATAACGGCTGTGGCAAAACTCAGTCATAAATGATGCTAAATTTATTTTTATATGACTTTACAATATCACATAAACATCTTTTTAACTAATAGTAACTAATAGTGATATAAATGTATTTTTAAAACTATTAAAACCTATCCAAGAACCATCCTCATTTATCAAGTTAATCACCTTTCCTGAAAACATGTTTTGCTATACCAACTTTTATGTAAATTGTAAAAACAAGGATTAAGCCATATTTCTTAAATCTGTTTAAGTCCTGGCTATTTTTAATAATCTACTTAGCTAGAAATATGCCTCAAAGACTTCCAGCCAAAAATGATTAATAGCCTTCTTCATTGAATTAAGAGAACATGTTCCAAATGAAAAGGAATTATCGCTATTTAACAAGGAAAAATAAACAACTGCCCTTAAGATTCATCAGATAATAATTTCCTCTAGTCCATGTAATTTTCAATAAACTTTAATATCTAAATCCAATTTAACCTCCAAGATAGCCATTCACAGAAATATTTCTTTTGATTTTATCTTTTGGTCCATGCCATGCAAACTTGTAATCGTATTTCGTTCAATAAGAGCTTATACTTAATGATAATAAAATATAATTAAGTTTTAGAGATATTTAAAATTGTTAATACAGCTAACGTTTCAAAATGAGTTAAAAACCGTGTATCCCACTGGATTAGTAGGTTCTTCTCTTCTACTTCATCATTACCATCGTCGTCGTCGTCATCATCATCATCATCATCATCATTACTAGCAGTAGTAGTATTAGTATTATTAGTATGATTATTATTATTATTATTAAAAACTAACTGACTGTATTAACAACACTTGATTAATAGGCAGTGCCTTCTTTGACCAAAAGGTATGCAATAGTGCCAGCAAATTATACATAATAATCTATTTCTGTATAGGTCTATTTACTCGAAGTCTGAACATTAAACACGCCAATATAAGATAAAGAATTGATCAGGATCTAAATTGTACATATTAAGTCATTTATGAATGTACACTGGCACGAAGTTCTTCCTCTGCGAGCCACATGCGTGGAACATGTACTGAAATAATTGTTGATGGTTTAGCTAAAGCGTATATATTGTTTTGTTTAGGACGGGATTAGGGCGTGGGCTAGGTGGGAGGGACACGTATAAGCTTGGCAGAATTGATGCTAACAGAAAGTTTATGAATTAAGAAATGTATCAAAAAGCTGGCTGGAACCCGGGTCGTGGAGATTCATTCTACATGTAATGGCGTGATATAATTTGATTCCAGATGTCACTTTGCTTGATTGCCAGGATGAGATAAGGCGGATCCTAATACCTCTTAATGGGGTGGGGGGTGGGGGGGATGGGCCGAGTGGTCTAAAGGGCTTTCCGTTACGGATCACTGCCGTCTCACCTCTGTCTGCATGGGTTCGAGTCTAATATTCGGCTAATGTAGTTATGTGAGAAAGCTTGCCATTAGCTTCTCGTGGGTCGGTGGCTCTTTCTGGGGGTTTTCCCGGGTTCATCCTCCACCAGTAATACTGGCCGCTATGTATAGCCTACCGTGTGCTGAAAAATTGCGTTAAACCCTAAAACAACAACTTAATGGTGGTGATTGCTCAGTGTGTGTATGTCTGTGTGTATGTGTGCATTATTATTTTTAATGATTAATTTATCATGATTAATAGTTATACCCCCACCCCAAATGTACTGAAAGGAGAGTTCAACGTGTGTGTATATATATATATATATATATATATATATATATATATATATATATATATATATATATATATATATATAATACTGGCATGTCGAATCATTTGAATCAGTATCACAATTAGTGATAAGAAACTGCGCTTGTTCGTGTTGTTGTGCATCCTCCACCTCCACCCTACTCCACAAGCCAAAAAAGGTTGGACTCCCCAGGTCCAATAGTTAACCTAGTATAGCATCAACAATTACACACATATAAATAAGTTGAAGGCTTGTTATCATGGTGTATTTGTAGATCTATATGAAGCGTATTCGCTATTATAAGTACTCCGCTTCACCTACAATCGACCTTACTTGGCACGAGTCGAATGCTTGAACTACACAGCTAGTTTTATAAACAAAACAAAACCACAAAGAAAACTGTCATTTGAATACCTGGTGAGTAGACGTCCACTGCGTGTGCTTTTCATATCATGACTGCATTCGGGGTTTGTTTAGTTAAACTGATTTAGACTTTATATGGGATCATACACAATTTACATGTACGAATAAATTATCTACTATCTAACCACAATAGGATAGAGAGACTAACAGTTGAAGTTAGGTGAAAATTCAGTAACAGATTTGTTTACAAATCAGTCCTGACTTAAACACCCGTTCCTGAATTGACATAGAAGACGCACGATCACGTACAAAAAATAAACTCGAAGTGGTTAGCTATACTTCTCCACATAATTAACGTTCATATATGCAAAACAGTAAATAGAACCTGAAACCTGAAACTCTAATCCGACACCAAGCTGCACGCCTATATGCTGACACAACTTCTTCCATATCGCCTTCAACGTTTTGATTATTATTATTATTATTATTATTATTATTATTATTATTATTATTATTATTATTATTATTTTCGATCGGTATTTGTACTGCACATAATTTTAAACTTGTTTCATGACAGTAAACATCAAAAGTTATTGACCTAAAAAAAATGGGACAAGAAAGTCACCGTATTAGAATATGCTCACCTGGAACAAATTCTGCAGTATGTGTGCCTACCGCTAATATGCGGGTCTTATCTACCCTAATTTCGATAGCTTTTGCCCGTCAATTCAATGCAGATTGTTGTGGGATTGTCCCTTTACAGAGAGAGAGAGAGAGAGAGAGAGAGAGAGAGAGAGAGAGAGAGAGAGAGAGAGAGAGAGAGAGAGAGAGAGAGAGAGAGAGAGATTATTGTCTTTAGTTACTTCGCTTCCTAAAAGTCTACAATGGAAAAACGAAAAACAAAACATGCTCCTCAATTCGTGTGTTCCTTCGTACTTTCAAGACTGGAATATTGTACTTCACTATTATCTGGTTCGACGCATTATCTACTACATAAACTAAACACTGTTGGACCTCGTATGCGGGAGGTCGTGGGTTCGATACCCTGACGAGTCATACCAAAGACTTACAAAAACGGTACTAACAACTGCCTAACTTGGTGCTCTGCATTAAGAGGTTAGTGTTAGGACTAGTCGACCTGGTGTCAGTATAATGTGACTTTGTGGAACATCATGCTATATGTTTGCGGTTTGCGACATGATGCCCCATCGCAGGACATCACTATAAACTGCCACATTGCAGACATGACTGAAATATTGTTCACGCTACGCTGAAAATCCAAATCACACACACACACACACACACACACACACACACACACACACACAGAGAGAGAGAGAGAGAGAGAGAGAGAGAGAGAGAGAGAGAGAGAGAGAGAGAGAGAGAGAGAGAGAGAGAGAGGCACAATGCTGCTTGGATTATCCTTGGAGTACGAAGTAGTGAGCACGCATACGCTGGCTACCAATTCGATCCAGAATGAAACACAAAATGTTTACTACGCTACATTTCATTCACTGGCTTCTCTCCAATATATACCTATCTAACCTAACCAATGTGTATACCCTACCTAGAAACTGGCACTCCTTTCCAACACTCGTAGTCTGATTGTTCTCACCGTCATAACGTTCATTTGCATACCAAGGCCAGCTTCGACAGACACAAGGACGTTGTGATCCCAATCAGGAGTGCTCTTAAAACTCACATATTTCGACTAAAATAACAGATTTAAAGAGTTAATGTTTGCTTCCTTAATTAGTGTCAGCATGCGTTTCTTTTGTAATGTCATGGTGTTTGCTTTGTAATCTTACCACTGTGTATATTTTAAGTATTATGTAATATTGTAAAGTGTTTAGAGTTTCTAAAAATTAGGTGCTGTACTCTACATTCTTCTTGTTCTTCTTGTTCTTCTTCTTCTTCTTCTTGTTCTTGTTCTTCTTCTTCTTCTTCTTCTTCTTCTTATTATTATTATTATTATTATTATTATTATTATTATTATTATTATTATTATTATTATTATTATTATTAAAAGTAGCAGTAGTAGTAGTAGTAGTAGTAGTAGTAGTAGTAGCAGCAGCAATAGTAGTGGTAGTAATTTTAAGTAAGTTGATTTGAGACACCACAACCCCAAAGGTGGGGGCAGCTGGAAACAATTTTAACAATGATCACGGATTAGTAAAGATAAATTTGATGTATTCCCAGATCCGTTTTATTTTGATGTTTGGTGTGTGCCATTTTATAAATAAAGGGAACGAAATTTTGCACACAAAATACGACATAGCCATATCTATTTGTATATTTATAATATAGATAAGGATATTTCGTTTTGTCGCATATTGTCTTCGTTTTAATTGATATAACGTCAGAATTCAGTAACCTTTGCAACAACTTTAGATTTCATTTGAACACGATTGACAGAGGAAAGGATATGCATTATAATATGATAAGGGATATGCATTATAATATGATAAGGGATATGCATTATAATATGATAAGGGATATGCATTATAATATGATAAGGGATATGCATTATAATATGATAAGGGATATGCATTCTGTATGATAAAGGATATGTATTCTATATAATAAAGGATATGCATTTTATATCGTTATTGGAAATGGAGGGGGGGGGGGGGCGAGGTGGTGGTAGAACATTTCAGCTTTGCATTAAGACGTTTAAAATAGAATGCATGACTGCATGTTTTCGATCTAACCCGAAACCGGTTTTCAATGTCATCAGTATTATTTAATTCAGAATGAATACTAAATAATCTCTCTCTCTCTCTCTCTCTCTCTCTCTCTCTCTCTCTCTCTCTCTCTCTCTCTCTCTCTCAGTACAACATTCATGTATTTGTATGTCATGAATGTCATAAACGTAACACAAGTCATTTTGCATCAATAACTTGGTGTGTGTATGGGTTTTTAAAAACTTTTGTGTGTTTAAACTAAATGTAAACTTGGCTTATATTAATAGATGTGCAATAGTTGTGTTGAAGGATTCTATTTATATTTATACTCTATAATTTGCCTACCGTGCATCCAGTAAAGGAGTTTAGTTTCTGTTTAGAAATGCATTTGAAATTGTTTTTAGGGAAATGGTGCTAAGCATAGATGTTTGCATGAAAACAACGCTGTAGGTCGGTCTCTAAATATAAATTACGATGTCGAAACCTTCTAAAATGACCATCTGAAATAAAATGAAGAAATAGGTTTACTTTCCAAATTTGGTCGACTTTAAATGTCAATGACTCTGAGGAACTCGTAGGAACTAGTGCGTTAGAATCTCCATTTGACAGATTCACACACACACACGCACGAACACACACACACGCACGCACACACACATGCGCGCTTAATAATAATAATAATAATAATAATAATAATAATAATAATAATAATAATAATAATAATAAATTACATGCTATTTGTAGTTTCTTCTTTAATTGATTGGAAAATAACAATTTATAAATGTTTAGAAAAAGTCGATTAAAATGTATAAGTAGGATAGACAATAATAATATTTTAGAAAAAGTTGATGTTTTTCATAGTTGTATGTAGAATTGAAAATTTTAAAAAGGATAATTACCAGTATGGCTCATGTAATTAGTTATTAGTTATATCTTGTTCAAATATATTTTGAAGATAAAATATATGTAAATTTAAAATATATGCTCTCGTGTCACAAACAAGAAGTTTTATCAATGTTCTTTATTAATTAGTCAAAAATATTTCTCTAAGAAACATTTGATACTTTTTATGTGTTCATGACAGTCATTGACAACCATAATGTTTTAAAAGGTCTCCCCAAACATTAACAACAACTTTTATCCATGTGCACGTATTAAAATGTATTCCAGCATGACTGACCATCGAAAGTCATTAGTAGTGTAGTTTATCTCAACACCATTGATGCAAACTGGAACATTTGTAATATGATGGGGGGTTGGGAGTCTTTATATGTGCGCAGCGGTTTCAAGATTTCAGTACGACCCTTGGTGTGTGCTACGCTACACCAGTGACGGGGGTTATTACATTTAACTATCTAAATTGTTGTAATGAGGAGATCTCAAACTGTCATGCCCTGTGTCATAGCTTGAACTTGAAGATTCACAACGTCTGTTGGTTGAAGGGCATGAAATATGTCAGTTATAGACCTTGGGAAAAGGACGTGATCCTGGGTAATAACTTGAAAACTGTTGAGATCCAGAGACTAAAACTACATACATATGAAGGCCATTAAATATAATTAAACATTTATCCTGACCAGACTCTGGTTTGTGTTCCTAGTGTTGGAAACTAAAGCTCTCATCGTTACGGATCACTGCCATCTCACCTGTCTTGGCGGGTTCGAGTCTCGGGTTCGGCCAATGTGTGCATGTCAGAAAGCTTGCCAGTAGCTTCTCGTGGATCGTTGGATTTTTCCGGGCTTACCCGGGTTCTTCCTCCACCATTTATACTGGTCGCCATTTAGAGCCAGTTATATACTGGGAAAAAAATGTGTTAAAGCCTGCGACAGCTATTAAGAACAACTTCGCTGCAGATAAACTATACGAAGGAGGTAAAATACTATGAAACTTGCAGCCGTATAGAAACACAAAATATCCGGAAAAAGCTCCCCTACCCCACCCCTTTTATTCTTCTCGTTTGTCGATTGAGGGAAATATCTCCCTCCCACCCCCACCCCCGGTCTTATTAATGTCAACGAACATTTTGTGTGGACTAAACGTCTGTCATGATAGATAATCATTTATTATATCTTTGCACCATCGTTTACGATAATATTATCCAACCTGTGAGAGATGGAGGGAGGTAGGGAGGGGGAGAGAGAGAAGATAAGGAGGGAGAGTTATGGGAGATTTATAATCCTATATGGTGTTATACCGTGAACTGTCACTGGTTAATACATCGAGATTATCCGTACATCCCATTTAACAACAAATATACAAATTGTATGTAACGTCAGTGGTCATGTTAAAACACATAGAATACTAGCTATATTACCGATTTACTTTATTTATCTCGCTTAAACGCGTATCATAACCACTGTACTAATAGGAGAAAACATAACTGTATGTTAAAACTAGTTCAACTCATCAGCGACAGCAGCTGTTGGTCTTCATAAACACAGAAGTTAATTTGAAAACATCAATATACTCTCTAGTGCTGTCTAAATGCCATTTATGCCTTAGATTATCATTTATATTATTAGACGAGGAAACCATTATGTACGTCGAAGCGTGACCTTTTTCATCTTTGTTTGCACTGAACATGAACTTAATTTGATAAACTATTTAGACATTATTAATTTTATATATATATATATATATATATATATATATATATATATATATATATATTGTATGTATGTACGCACGCACGTACGTATGTATGTATGTATTTTTTTTACATTGACAATAATAATTAATTGGTAATTTATGCGATAGGCTCACAATACTAGTTACACAACAATATTACAAATAGGCTTAACACAATTAGGTGACAAATGAAAGAAAAAATATAAATATATAGAAAATAAAACATAAACAGATTAAAAAATTATACAATTACACAGATGTGATATTCAATATAAGTAGAGACAAAATAAAATAATAATATCATTACGTGCACAACTCTTTGAAATGCTAAAAAGACTAATTGTGAAAGTTGTGATAATCTGACATGGTTCTTTGACTTCATCAAAGTCTAGAGGATTTCTTCATAATTTTTCTAAGAATTTATTGTATGAATCTGTTTCCAAGACCTGCATAAAATGGGCATTGTAAAACAAAATGATATTCATCTTTTATTTGTTATATCAAACAACATTTGTATATACGTTGATCTGGATGTCATTGTGCCATCTGAGTTATCTAAGTTACGGGTATGAATATGTACAATTGAAACGGTACAGGATATGTTCTGTACTAGATTTATAATCCTTTTGAGATATACATACTCTCTTTAACAACAAAAAGAATAGTGAAGACTACTTTTCTTTCAATTATTTTTGTAAATGTATTATTATTATTATTATTATTATTATTATTATTATTATTATTATTATTATTATTAGGTTTGTTAGAATGGACGATAAACGATATCCACGATAATGCTATATTTTGCTGATATACAAGACAAGATTATATTATGCTGAAATATATGGACGAAACAAGTAAAGTGACACGGGCTTTTGAAAGTTGAAGACATGCTATTCAGATACGGGTTCGGCTATTGTTGGATGTAGGAGAGGAAAAAGTATTTTTTTTTTAATTTCAGTCAATGTTTAAAAGACTATATCATTCATTCATTCATTCATTCATTCATTCATTCAGTATGTATGTATGTATGTATGTATGTATGTATGTATGTATGTATGTATGTATGTATGTATGTATGTATGTATGTATGTATGTATGTATGTATGTGTCCTTAGAAAATAACTTGAATTGTTGACGTGTTTCATAGGGCACATTATCGATGTTTTCTGGGCAATTGCCATTGTATACGACTTTCAAGTACCAATGTCAGCCACGTGAGCGCTCTCGGGTCCACGTGGACATATTGTTCATATAAGGTTTTCAACAAAATGGAATCTCCCTATATTACTTGCATATGATTTAAATTGACAACGGTGTTTTAAAATATTACAACATTGGAGAAAAATAAAGCCGCATTAATGCGAAGAATCTCGTCAAAGGTATGCGTTAACTCGCTTCTTTCTGTGTTAGCGACAACCCGTCTATCAGAAAATCGATAACCTCAAGGGTTCATCTGAGCATATCGTAATTTGTATGCAAGACCACACACAAAAAAATGATGGATGAGAAGAATGGATAAAATAAAATAAAATAAAATAGGAAGAAAATGACAGAGCGTGTTGGAAAAGAAAGCATACAACAGTAGCAGTAGGAAAGAGTGCGGTTTATCACTCAGTAAACCAGTTGGTCCCTGTCGGTAAACTAGCTTTCAGGGGTAATCACTGAAATCCAATCTGATTCAAATCAGATGCCCACTGTCCTTCAGGGTAGTAGGGACAGTGGAGATCTGATTTTATACAAACTCAGTGAAAACAGTCATTAATTCAGTCAGCCAGTCGAGTCAGCTGTTATGTGTAGCGGCGTCACTGGTGAGTGCAGACCTAGTCTTACATGTAAGACATAGCACATGTTGATTTTGTTTAAGTGCTATGTCTTACGATCCGAATAACGGCCTTGTGTAGTCTGTTCCGATGTCGTCGACATCGGAACGAGTAGTCAAACTTTCAGGAATATCGCACATACTTGGCAACCTATATCGACACTCTTCCACTAATTTATGTTTAATTAATATACTTACTGTGCTGTTTTAATCCTAGTGGAATCAATATCTGACACTTGCAAACGGACGCATTTTCTTGTTCAGTTGACATACATTTGAATTTGTTGAAATGCGACAGTAGTCGAGGTATGCCGAAGTATGTTCAAGTTTGTTCCAATCGGAAAATGTTTCTTGAACGAAATGAAATGTTGCTTGCTGTTCAAATACTTGATACTTTAATACTTTCGTTTCGTTAAAATAAAACGGCCTTGTTGAAACCTACTTCGGCATTCCTCAGCCACCATCGCATTGCAACCAATTGAAATGTATGTCAAAGGAACATAAAAATGCGTTCATTTGCTAGTGTCAGATCTTGAGTCGATTACGATCAAGACAACAATGTAAGTATATCAACAACTCTTAAATATGTGGATGAATGTTGATATTTATTGCCAAGTATGTGATAATCATGAAAATTGCACCTCTTATTCTCCTGTCAGTAGAGTTCAAAACACATTACACAGCGCTGTTCGTTAAGCAGTAAGACCCTGACGCCCCAAACATAAATATTAGCGTCAGGTCTTATATGTAGGACTAAGTGCAGACCGCACCATGTGACACCATCAGAGGGTGTGACACAAAAATGCCATTACTAAGGATTCTGTATGGTATGTTACGGAAGAATGTCCATGGGGATAGCACCATGTGTTACATGGGGGTGACACCATACATTACCACACTGGGTGACACGAACCCAAGGACGCCACAGGTTATGTGTATCTGTCAGTTAAATCAAGCTAAACAAAATCAAGTCAGTCAACCACGCTAAGCAAACAATAGCAGATGTCAAGATGGTCTTGGAGGTGTTCAGAACCGACTATTATAGTAATGGGTGTCATTTTTTAGAATTTAGTTACACATAACTTTATATTTCGTTGGGATGTTATTGTTTATATGATCCGAGAAATGCAAGAGCAAAGACGTGAAAAGTTTGGAGGAGAACAATTCTATGCAGACAAATTGGGTTGAATTTCTTTCGCTGTGGTGTCACAACGACAGGTGTACGGGTTTCTTAAAGATCGTACTACCCTGTTTTTGTCACGATATATTTCTTGTACAGCCTATCTTGTGATGAAAATGACGTTAAACCCAACAACAACAACAACAAAACAACAAATTATAGACCCAATGTCCTCTTTGTTGACCCGGTTTTGTACCTGTCCACCGTTATTAAATCCATAGCGGTATATAATTTTCGACTGAAAATGTTTGGATGACTTTGGTGCAGACCGGTCAGGAATAATGTTAGATTATGGTAACATTAAAAATTAAAAAACCCAACAAACTCAGATTCAGTCATTAAGTAAGCAATTAACTCGCCGGCTAAAGCAAGCAACCAACGGCTGTAGAGTGGATACAACGAGAGATGCAAATCGCTTTGAATAGATAGATCAATACATGATGAATGTATGTCAGCAGGGACGTCATTTCAATTTGTTTCGGGGGGGGGGGGGAACAAAACTTGATTTGGGTGGGTGTGTTCAATGTGTATGGACATACATTACAATTAATTTTTACGATACGTTGTCTACCTACATTAATCAGTAATGACCTTTCCACTGTGTGACAATCAATACAAATCATATGTTAATCTAAAATACCTCCAAATATAACTTCACTGTGAAGTTCTTGTCAAAGGTTAACCGGCCTTTTCTTTTCGAGAGGCTTCACTGTAAACAAAACACATATTTCACTTCCGGATCATCACCAATGCCGTATTACTCTATGTGCACTATCACTGAAATACACACAGACAACCACTCGCTGAACTTATATTCTCAAAAATAAACAATTACCTTTAAATCCCTACCAAACATGTATCAATATGACTTCTATCACCACCAAAATGAGAGAGGAAACAAAATGTTCTAAAAATAGACTAGAACTACGGGTACGGCACATGCAAATTCAAGGGTCCGGGGGTGGGGGGGGCGTCAAGTATCCCCTGCCCCCCAAATTACGTCCCTGGATGTCAGAGGAAAAGTAACTACATTTTATAATCTTACCTTGCACAGATATTGTAGTTGGTATCCAGACTTACTGCTCATTGTGACAATGGCATCTGATTGTTGAGAGAGACAGCCAAAAGAACAGCAGAAAGTGCACATACCTTGGATGTCAGTTTCAACATTGGTGCTCTGTACAGTTGTGTGGATTGTCATCAGCGCATTTTAGACGATTTGCGTGGGGAGATGAGATTATTTAGCCTACATTTAATTTGTCTTCTGATTGACCTTTGTCCTTAACTGAGGGACGGAGTTTGGGACTACATGAACAATATCATCTATTGCAAACATGTTTACCTGGTTTTGCGGTACATATACAGCATTAATTCAGGAAAAGTTCAGAACCGAATTTTGTTCACAGTTTAATGGAAGTTTTGATTAAGATAACCCTCATCCCAGTCCTCGTATTGTGCTTAGATTAGGGTTTGATTATATTAGAAATGATCATTCATATCTTTAAATTAAGTTCAGATATAATTTCAACTGATTTAATTATCAAAAATATTCACTTGAATTACAAAGTGCTCAAAAATGCTTTCGGGCTACATTTCTTTTTCAGGATTATTGGGAAATTATTTACAGACATTTTTGGAGTATATCATTGAGATACATTGAGACTGTTTGCAGATCAATTCTACTCCAGCACTTTCAAAATAGGAATTCATTCGTAACAAAACATTAATTCATTCAGAATTCTCTATACTTTTGGACTTATGTTATAATTTTCAGGACTCTGTGAGATATAATTCACAATACCAAAAGTTCTTTCTTTCATTATTGCTTGCATTGTAAGGAAATGAAATTTTCAAGTTTAGAAAAATGGTTGACTTTTGCTCTTTTCTGTTACGTATTTTAAGACCAGTTGTATTTAGTTTCATCAGCTCATTTTATACCATTATTGTAGGGAATACAGATGTATATTGGTTTATCAAATCATTTTTTACCATTCTTGTAGGGAGTACAATTGTATATTGTTCATTCAGCGCTTTTTTAATATTATTGTGGGTAATACAGTTGTATATTGGTTTATCAAATCAATTTATACCACATCGGTGAGATTTCAATTGTATATTGGCTCATCAGAGCATTTCACACAATTATTCAATTATTGAAGGGAATACAGTTGTGTTTTGGTTTATCAAATCATTTTATACTATTATTGTGAGTAATACAGTTGTGTATTGGTTTATCAAATCATTTTATAGCATTATTGTAGGAAATACAGTTGTGTATTGGTTTATCAACGCATTTTATACCATTCTTATCATTGATACTATTTCGTTGCTCATCTCGACTTTTCTCTCTAATGGCAGAATCAAAGAAATAATTCTGGATACTAGAATGTCACAACTGTGAAGATGTTAATGGGATATCGTACAGAATGTCAACAATAACATGAGATTATTCAATGGGGTGGGGTCGGGGTATCTCCACCACTCCTTCAGTTAAAATAATACATCTTAGTGGGAAGCAGTTGTCAAAAAAGAAAGAAAGGGATGCGATCTAAACATTTTTGGAAAATATTTCCACAACTGATCTTCCTAATAAAGTTTGTATTGATACATAATCAAATAATGGATTCATTCATGATTAAATATGTATGAAATGTCTAAATCAACGTAATAAAACATGTCAGTTTGCTTCGTAATATTGCATTTATAATTGCCTTCATTACCACGTTATGTTAAGTTTTCGCAAGAAATCCTAATTTATATTTCAAATCTGCTGGTGCACCGCATTTTCCGCAAAATTTCCGAACCCTTGAAGAGTGTTAATCGCCGTATGTTTGCGGTCCAGCAAAGCGACAGTAAGGCGGGGAACTCGAGGATAACATGCGTATGTGAGGTAAAGGAATATACGATATATATCGGCAATACATCAAACGCAGAAATTGCTCATCTCATCATTACCTATCTTCGTTGCGATATATGTCGCAATGAAATAATATAGTTTTCATAGCTGCATTATCGATTTTCTCTTGACCACGCTCGCGTGACTCTGACAGATCAACAACTTGGCATAGACTACCCAGAGTCACGCGAGACAATCTGGTCGGTCGAGAAACTATATTTAATAATCCCAATTATTTTTGTACTTTCAGACTGCGTTGCATATCCTAATTCGTTATCCAGGCCACACACGTAATTAACATTTTAATTTTTTTCCTCAATTTCAGAGACTTTTATTTAAAAAATCTAGTGTTATTGGTTCCGGATGAGAAATATAAGACATGGATGTGTTCGATTTCACGGTATGTCAGCACAATACAGCCTATACAGTGCCCACTATTTGTACAATATGCCCTCAAATTAAGATCCAGCATTCAAACCCTGCTATTGCGTATGTTTTCCAACCACGAAATAAAATATTACTCTTTAAAAAAAAACAAAAATAATATACCTACATCTGGCATAAAACTATAAAGTTTAACCTTTCGAAAATCCAAAAGTTATCTGTTTCTGAAGGACCGCTCCGGTGGCCGAGTGGTTGCGAGAGGTCATAGGTTCAATTCCCGGCCGAGTCATACCAAAGACATACAAAAATGGTACTAACAGCTATCTCGCATGGCGCTCAGCATTAAGAGGTTAGTGTTAGGACTGGTCTTTTCTGGTGTCAGGATAATGTGACTGGGTGAGACATCATCCTACATGTCTGCGACATGATGTACCAGTGCTAGGCATCATTATAAACTGCCACTCTGCAGACGTCGTAGCGATATGACTGAAAGCTTTTTCAAGCTACGTTATAAATCCAACGCACGCACACACACCTCTGTTCATGTAACACCTTATTAATCAATCCGAATTACTTCTACGATGTAATATACCGCTCCGGTGTCCTATATGGCTAGAGCGTCGCCTCAGATGAGGGAGGTCACAGTTTCGAACCACGGCCGAGTCATACTAAGTACTTATAATGATACTATTGGCAGCTGCATCGCTGGGAGCTCAGCTTTAAGAGGTTAGTGTTAGAACTGGTCGGCCTAGTGTCAGGATAATGTAACTTGGGTTGGACATTATGATGTGTGTCTGCAGTGTCTGCAGCATGATGCCCCGGTGCCAGACATACTTTTGTTTTTTCGTACTTTTATCGCTCGTGGATAATATATGTATTTGATATAAATATTTATTTTATCAAATAATATTTGTTTGGGGCTATGTAGCCATAATAGCCGACTTAGATAAAGGATACAGGCCACATAGATGAGATGTTTCTGAAAGATCCTCGGCATTACATACAACACAATCCTGCAAGGCGCTGTACAAGGAAGAAGATATGCGCCTTTTTTACGAGCAGATTAATTATACCATCTCTTACACATGAACGTCTCATTTCTTAGGACATAATGGTGGTGGTGATGGTGTTAGTGGGGTATATTTAGTCCTTCCATTTGTTCTACAAGAAGAAATTATTTTTGTTTGCATGAAGAAAAGAAAAAGGAAATTATAATGTTAACATTAAAAACGTAGCCTTCGTCCTTCAAAAAAATGTTTTATCTCATTTTTTCATTAATTTCTTTCGCAACCTGTTTGGTCGAAGAGTCGCCACAGATGACTCTCAAATAACCCTATCTATTTGCCCTGTTCTCCACAGCACTTTGGGACTTGACAAAATTCATGCTTGTTCACTCTTTGAAGTATCTTCTCGTCTCTTTTCTTTCTACTTTGTTTTCTGTTCCCTATCACCGTGCCTAGTAGGCCCGTCTTTGACAGGCCAGATAAGCGTGAGAATTTACCATGCCATCTTAGTTTACGTTTCTTTACGGCAGTAGACAGATATTCATAATGTCCAATTGCACCCTTGACTCTGACGTGGTCTGAAAATAAGATTATCAGCATTTCTCGATAACATCTCATCTCTAAAGAATGGATTCATCTGTCTAGTGCCGATGTCAGGGTCCATTTCTCACATGCATACATGAATACACGACAAGAGAAAGCATGGTTTTTATCTGAGACCTAACTATATTGACGCTGTCCTTTCATATTTGTTTCAAGTACAATAATTGCAAAAAATATAACAAGTATCCGCATGGAAAAAAAACAATTCCGATCACTCAGTTCTACAATAAAAGGATTGAAGAATTAAACAAAACCTCTCTCTCTCTCTCTCTCTCTTTCTCTCTCTCTCTCTCTCTCTCTCTCTCTCTCTCTCTCTCTCTCTCTCCGCCAGTATGTATAGATCTTAAAAAGGACTCCAGTAAACATGAATCGGCATTACCAAAAAAAATTCTAAAAACAAACTTCAAAGAGCAAACACGTTTATCACATGAAACATGCAAGCTATCATTCGTTAAACTTATGATACCTGTTATTATAAATATTATCAAATACCTATTACATTTTACGAAAATTGTATAAGTTTTTACGAGAATCTCTTAATTAAATGTAATAATAAAACGGTTTTAAGTAATGATTTTGAGTCCCATCACAATCATAATCATGTTTGAAAACGATAGAGACTGGGGATAAATGAGTGTTGATTAAAAACCGAAATTAGGCAAAAATCGATATTTTAGTGCAATATATGTTACCAAACAAAAACCGACCACAATCGTAATGCACGGATCGATTTTGTTTTATAAACGCTCTGTTATGTGCGACCACCTGCTGAAAACACCTGCTGAAAACGATCAGCGACCGCGATGTCTTGGCAGTATATGAATTCGACACTGCTATGAACGAACGCATCGCAAAAACGAGGATAAAACCTTGACCTTTATTTAATCCCTGTAAGAACGACCGCTCATACCGTTGTAAATATATCTTTTTAAAAAATAGGCTGGCTACCGAATTCTGAATTAGATTAGCTATGCTTTTAGTGCTTTATAGTTTCAGTCGCAAACCAGACTAACGTATATGAAGAGTATTTCCTAGTCTGAGTCCCTGCTTCGTCGTTATTGTTTATCTTTAGAGTTAATCCATATTGCAAGGGGTGAATAAAGTCATTGTCTATTAAACCAGAAGAGAATCGTTTGCAGGATTCGACTGATAGTGTTAAAGACTTGTCAATCGCAAAGATGTTGTCTATTCAAGTATGGTGCGACCGGTTATACACTTTGCGTTTAGAGTTAATCCCTGTATGTTATCTTTGAGTGAAGCTCTTGACATTTGTCTCCGAATAAATGCTTCTGTTTCTGGATAAGAGACTTGCATATTGTATTCATTTATTGTTAGATATGCGATGCACTTGTATATATTTTTCATATTTTCAGACAACCTAGTGAAAACCGTCTTTACTTTCCACATATGAGCACTAATAATTTTAACATTTTCAACCTTAATAAAAATGGATGAACCGCCAGCTAAAAAGAGACAAATTTGAAAGCTGGAGAACAGACCACTCGTAAAAAAAAGCGGTTTAAACGTCGGTGAAACAAATTTAGGTTGTTATAGAGGGAAATGAGCAGTTCAGAAACGATTTCATATGCTAAACTGTGTGATCTGCAAAAGTAAATGTGATTTCCTGTTTAATGATATCTTGATGGCTATATAATTTTGTTTTTAGATGAATGCATACAATATTGTAGCAAGAACTATTAATAATGAATATAATAATATATGTACAGTTATTATAGTTATTTTTCTTGAAATTGTTCTGAAATTGGACCATTGAAACTAGTCTTTATGTACAAACCTGCTATGAGCGACCACCTGTCTTGAGAGACCGCTTTTTGTTGGTAGAAGAGATGGTCTCTCGTAACAGGTTTTACTGTAATAACAGGTTATTAGAACATGACCCCTAAATTGTTGCCGTCCGATCGTAATGTAGACTGTGGAGATCTGATTTGAATCAGACTGCTGCCAGGTGAGTTCAAAATAACCAAAGGAGTGAACTCAGCATTACCCAAAACTGGTGAGTCTTGACAGGCCACACCATATGCTGCTCTCCTGTTTTAGTTGCTATAATGACTAATACAGTATTATCAAGTTATTTTTTTAACAGTGGAGATCTGATTTTAATGAGATTGATCACTGAGTCACCGCGTATACTTAGAGAGAGAGAGAGAGAGAGAGAGAGAGAGAGAGAGAGAGAGAGAGAGAGAGAGGCTACATAAGGCGGCAAGTAAGTTAGCTGGTGGAGAAAGAATCCGGAAAACCCTGAATAAAACAACAAGTAACAAACAGCCATCCACCAGAAACTACTGGTAAATTTTCTCACTTTCTCACGCATCCAACTTGGTCGAGCTTGCGACTTGACTCACAAAGAGGTGATACGGAAGAGATCCGTAGCATTGCGCACTTTAGCCCATACGGCCACCCGGAGAAGGTGTGTGTGTGTGTGTGTGTGTCAATGTGAGAGAGAGGGGAGACAGATCCAGAGGCGTAGCGGTGGGGTAGAGGGGGACAGCTGTCCCTGGTCGCCATACTAGTGGGTGCGACAAAATGGGCTTTGAAATAGGTTGTATTGGGTGATGGTGATTTTCTTGATGAAAATAATGGGTTTCAGGGGTGGGGTGTGTGCGTCAAATTGAATCTTGTACCCGGGCTCCAAACACTCTAGCTTCGCCTCTGGATTGATGTTACATGTATACAGAATATCCGATCTATATAATATTTGAAGTCAGTACATATAATCTTCCATTTCAAGTTTGCATGACTACAGACAGTTAACCGTAGTGACATTAGGAACCCAACATTGAATGTTCTGGAAAAGGAGCCCTGACACTTTATTTCCCTCCAATATTAGCAAACAAAAATATTTTGCTCTGATTTTTATATAATGCCACTTATGTTATCCAAAAGAAATTATCTTGAGATAAAACAAAATAAATGATCTCGGTTCCAATACAAATTGTACACCCCCCACCCCACCCCCGCCCTCTTACAAAAAAGCAAACAAGTAAGTTTTGGATGAATTTACTTAGACTAGATCTGACTCCCTTTGAAGACATGGTACTGTCATTAGAGTTCTTGTAGATAAAAACATAAATGGTTACACGGAGGGCTACAATTTACAAGCTATGTTATTTACATGATAATAGGAAGTTAAAAGTTGAGTGTGATGCCAGCACGCGTGCCAGATATTTATTAGTCAGTGAACAAAACACTTAACAAACGATAAAATATTTAGTGGACTTGAAAAATTACGTAACATTCAAACAGAACATAAATAATATCCTGAAAGTCTTAGAGTGATTCGCAGTCTTACAAAATAATACATGTAATACATGTAATTAAAATATTTACATAAGTTGAAGAAAACCACAAAAGAAAATAAAAAGAATTGTTTTTAATCCCAAAGTTTTCAAAATGTATATATGGGTCGTCGACCTTGGCTGGCCCAAATAGATCCACATGGACAGGTCAATACAACTTTTATGTTTAAAAGAATATGAAAATTTTAGAGTGACACGATATTGCAAAGTTATCAGATTTTTCATTGTTTTGTTTACTCGCGATTAAGAGACCATTACGAATATTTAAAGTTTAACATCTTGTGAACTATATACCTCATCAATCGGATTATGTTGTACTTAGCCAGTGTGAGACAACAACAGAGACAACATCATCATCATCATCAACAACAACAACAACAATAATAATAATAATAATAATAATAACCAAGGACGATGAAGAGGAGGAGGTTGATATAGATAACGATAGTTTCGTTTATTTGTCACTGGTTATAAGAATAGAAATGTTGTTAGAACACTTATATTATAGAAAACCCCAGCCTTGAAGACAGGCGCATCCTACCTGATTGTACTGGAACACTGTCTAAAATATTGTGAAACGAACAGAAACACACATACTGGGGTCGCAAAATGTACACCACCCCTTCAAGTAGCCTCTATATTTCACATTCCAATGACCTTCTGTACCGTTTCGTCACTGCTTTCTTCTGTAAGTACCGACTTAAAAGAGGTGTATTAAGGGTGAAGATATAAATAAGAAATTGTAATGTCAGTATCACATGAGTCATCCCCCTTCTCACTCATATGAGTGTCACCCACATGATATATCGTATCCAATAACGGACACTGTCGATAAATACCTGCGGTTGGAACAAACATCCACAGGTCGGGGGGGGGGGGGGGGACGAAAGACGTTTGCATGGAGAGTTCAAACTGAATGACGTAATATTATAATATCGGGAATGCATCGTAAGCTGGCAGTTGCACAGTAAAGTCGATAAAAAGAGACAGTCAGTCAGAGCATCAGATATAAGCATATTAGACGTACTGGTGATTCGTTCGGTGCAAACATTTTATGAAACAGCAATTTTTTTTTTGATTTTTTTTTTTTTTTTGGGGGGGGCCTAACAAATTTGTATAGTCGACAACAATAAATTTAATACCAGAATAATCAGTGATAACTGAACTCTCAGTTTTCTCAAATGTCCTTTCAAACGTAGTTTACTTGACAACTCATTTAAATCGCTACGTTGGACCTAGTCCTACCTGTAAGACATAGCACATGTTCATTTTGTTTAAGTGCTATGTCTTACGATCCGAATAACGGCCTTGTGTAGTCTGTTCCGATGTCGACGACATCGGAAGGAGTAGTGAAAGTTTCAGGAATAGCGCACGTACTTGGCAACCTATATCGACACTCTTCCACTAATTAATGTTTAATTAATATACTTACTGTGCTGTTTTTATCCTGAGTGGAATCAATATCTGACACTTGCAAACGGACGCATTTTCTTTTTTAGTTTCTTGAACGAAACGAAATGTTGCTTGCTGTTCAAATACTTGATACTTTAATACTTTCGTTTTGTTAAAATAAAACGGCCTTGTTGAATCCTACTTCGGCATTCCTCAGCCACCATCGCATTGCAACCAATTGAAATGCGTATCAACGGAACATAAAAATGCGTTCATTTGCTAGTGTCAGATTTTGAGTCTATTACGATCAAGACAACAACGTCAGTATATCAGTAAATCTGAATGTTGATATTTATTGCCAAGTATGTGATAATCAAAACACAGTACATAGCGCTGTTCGTTAAGCAGTAAGACCTTGACGCACCAAACATAAATATCAGCGTCGGATCCTATACGTAGGACTACGTTGGACCCTATCCCCTTAAGATGAGAAGACACACTGTGCACGAGATAATGAATACGTTCAGTCGCTACGTTTACAGTGTTCAGAACCACCGAACCATCGCATGAATGACATGAATCTAATTCGTGTCAAATTTGCGTGTAGTGTTCGTTCTAATGCTGACTGACAACTTCTCGTTGTCATTGAAGTTTTTGATAGTTTTGTTTAACATCCGTTACAGCAACACTCCGCTCGATAAGTGTATAAACACGTTAGGATAGCGTCGTTTTACCTACGTTTTCTTATCATCCAGCCCAATTGAATTATTGCAGAAGGTTTATAACACTGCTAAGCGAAGTTAGACCACTTAAAAAGCAACACCCACCAGAATTGTTCAAATGTATTCTGCAATATATTGTTTTCGTCATTGTTTTGGGTTTAACGCCATTTCTCAGCACAAGATAGGCTATAAATGTATAAGGCGGCCAGAATAATGGTGAAGGAAGAACCCAGGAAAACAACGGTAAGTACCAAAGACCCAGGGAACCTGCTAGTAAGTAGGGGCGCCCGCAGAATACTTTTGGGGGGAGGGGTAACACAATGTTTAGAGGGTGAAATTGGGGTGAAGTGGGGTGGACAAGTGCCCACCAATCCTCCTATGTGCAGCCTCCCACAATAGCAAGTTTCCTCACATACACATACCTGATCATAGCGTTTATCTAATGCTAAGGGATGAAGTGTGTTCGTTTATTGAATTACCTTCGTTTATGATTTTCATTTTAAATTTATTTTCGATTTGTTAAACTTTGTTCCTACATTTTTACTTCCTCTATTATGTGCTATTTTTGTCATCCAAATTTCCGGGTCGCCTGTTAAAGTCTAAATTAGAAAACGCGAATAAATGTCACGGAGTTGGTGGTATCTCTTATACTGTTCGGGGAGGGGGGATTATCATACGTACACCATATATACGATGTATCTCGAATGCACGTCATGTGTTATATATAATTCTTATAACACGAAGTAACTCAGTAGTCTATTCACTTTATATGTCCCTAATGATTTAATCCTGACTCGAAGCAACAATTAAGAAAAGAAAACACATCTTGTTAGCTCTAATTTTAAAACTATTATATATTCGGTGAGACCTAAACTTTCTTGGCCATGCTTATAAGACACCGTACCGTCTTTGCACCGACATTTTTGTAATTTATGTTTCGAATAGTATTTTCAATCATATTTAACAAATATCCATTTACGAAAACAAAAATACTTACATGAAACAATATGAAAATTATTCCAATAATCTGAAGGGGAAAAAAAGGAGCGTACATAATGAACCATTCAAACATCCACTCGATTTTGTGCTTTTCACGCAAGTAGCAATCGGAACATCATCGACACATCCATAAAGCCGAGGAAAAAAAACGTCGGGTGTAATATTCGTTGCCATATACTCCGAACTACTTTAGTTCACATTAGACAATATGGCGGCTGAATGAGCGAAGGTGACCGTTAGAGGTTAGGGATGTGTGATCTCCCACTCCTTATGGTGCTTTGGTCACCGTTAACTAGGAGACAATCGACTTCGATGATATTAGTTGGATCGAGTAAACAATAAAATAAGATATAACATTAATGGAAGGAATAATCGAAATTTGTGTAGAGATATAACTTAGAACAACACGAGCACCCGCATTTAAAATACAACAACCAATTACATGCACAAACTAACATTTAACAGGATTACAACATTTATAAGAAATTCAGTTAGCTGTTCTGTTACACCGATAGAGCAAATTCGTCATATCGTCGTGCGACTGGTCTAACTCAAATTGCCGGCAAGTCAGCATCACCTGGTTGCTTCCGTTCTATTCCAATTTATTGTTGGCGATAGGTCTGCGTTGCCGTATTTCTTCTCCTTATGTCTCTTTTCCTTAGACTCATCGGGTCATCAACCGTTTTGTTCTTGTTTGTCATCTTTCCCATAGTGCAATACAGATATGGAGCTATTTCTGTACTTGAAATTAAAGTTAATACCAAATCTAAATATGTGTCATGTTTTGATTTCTCCTGGGATAAAACATTATGCTCACTCTTTCTTTTACGTCAGATATTGTTTTGTCGCAAATGAACATAACTAAGCTATGGTCAGTTCGCAGTCTGTCCGATACACAAACGCCCATTAATGTGAATGTATGTCTTTTCTAGCGGCTACTCACATTCCTAACTGGAACCATACCATAATAAGACCTCTTAGATAAACCAGTACACCCCGCTTTGGGCTGTAAATTACCACTTGAGTATGTCAATCGATACACGTTTATAATGCTAACACACTCGATTCTCGGTTTAAAAATAATTCACAGAATAATTACACAAACGAGTTATCGGACTTATGTGTCCTAGCCATGTTCCTTCCTAGTTAGTAATTCATTGCCATACATTTCCAGACATAGAAAAATAAATTATCAACACACATGATACAAATGATTTAAGATAGATAATGAACATATATTGTTCAGAAAAGTATCCATGTCTCTTCTCCGGATCCTGGTCTCTGAAATTTACATACTCATGTTCCTTGGACAATTTATAATAGAACACATTTTACTTAACCCGTGTCAAGAAGTTCTTGCTTCGGTATATAATCTTAGACTGTCTAACACTACTTTTTGTGATACTAAAACAATGAAGTTTCGTCTGGGAACACACACACACACACACACACACACACACACACACACACACACACACACACACACACGCACGCACGCGCGCGCGTTTAACAAGTCAATTGGTATTATTGTTCTCTAACAGCCAACAATTTAGCACTCATCGAAGTCAGAATAATTCTTTCTAGTCTACCTATATTAATAACTATTCTGGAAAAATATCATTTTGATGACACCTGTTTCATATGGCCCAAGATTTCTCCAAATTTGGCTCTGGTTTGTCTTATCTTTGTCATATCCCTTACGACCATATGACCTTACGTTAACATATCTGCTTGACCGTTATGCGACGGACTTTAATTAAAATTCACTACAATATAAGTTATCCATCACAAGCAGCCAAATTATTGCAAGCCTCGCACATACGTCAATCTTAATGGTTACGTGTAACGCTTACCATGACAGAATGTACTGCAAGGTTATCTACAAATGTTTGCACAATTACAGTCACAACCAGAGTATTCTCAACCTTAGCTATCTTAACATATGTGGTCCACTCCGTCAGAGGCGAATCACCAAAGGCATCAAACTGATGTGTATTCGAACAACTGGTTCGAGGCTATTTGACTATCTGTCTTATATGGCCGAATGACGTTCCGATCGACATGTAATCTGCTTTACGTATTATCTTGTTGCAACGGGCATCTGGTGATTCTTTTGGTGGCATTAACGGGCAAAAGAAAGAACGGAAATACATGTAACGTCTATGAAATAAATCACGTTTATGTATATCTTTACCTTTCATAGGTATCAAAAGTTAAACGTGTACTACTTTGCCCAATATTTAAGCAATGCAAACGTCGACATTGTAATCACAGAACAATTTTGGCCAAACTAATCGATTTTCAACGCATGAATTACAAACGGTGAATAACAAGTGCTTCCCAAACGTCTTCGAAGAATGGTCCGACGTTGGCTCGATTTGACCAACATTGTAATATACACAATTACATTTATGCGAATATATGGTGACGTTGGCCAAACGTAGGTGTGCTCCAATGGTATGACCTTCATATGGCGTATTGATGCATTTGTATTCTTTTAAGAATAATTACCATACAGCATGATGTACCACCTAGTCACATGGTCCTGACACCAGGCCGACCAGTCCTAACACTAATCCCTTAATGTTGAGCGCCAGGCTAGGCAGCTGTTAGTACCATTTTTATAAGTTTTAGGTATGACTCTGCTGGGAATCGAACCCGCGACCTCCCGCTTTCGCGGCAGACGCTCTAAGCACTAGGCCACCGGAGCGATCTATATATTGGTAAAGAAACTTATACGCAGACAGTTTGCAAACTGGCAATTCAAGTACACACATACGCACGCACGCACACACACACACACACACACACACACACACACACATACACACACACACACACATACATACATACATACATACATACATACATACATACATACATACATACATACATACATACATACATACAATAAACACATGCATATATACTAGTGCAAAGTCAGTGCTAGGTGGAATTAATAATTAGTATACTTTGTTTCTTCTTACAAGTTCTGCATTCAATATCTTGCTATTATTGTTTGTTCTTTTTTAAAAAAAATTATAAATCGACAAAATTGTTTTCCGAATCACGTTTTGATTTTAAATGTATCCATTTTCCGCGTCAATATATGACAGAAAAATTAGGATGCAGATCTAGAAGAATGGTGTGTGTATGTGTTTTCTGTGCGTGTTTGCGTGCGTGTAAAGTCACTGAATTTGTTTTAAAACGTTTTAATGTAAGTTGCACTCAACAGAATGTATCCATACATAAAGTAAATGACTGTGTAACGCAAAATGCCATAACAACTGATATAAACACTCAACTCTACCGAAGTCACTGAGGCGTAAAGTATTAGAACATCGTAGTGATCCATTTACAACAATGTTGAGTATTCAACGATACGCGTATACTCGCAAAGTTCCACGACATCGACCATCGTTGCCCGAGAAACTGACTTCAACGCAAAACTTAACTAATGCAGGTCGAACATTCAGACCATCAAAGAACACAACAAGCCAAGGGACGAGCACTAACTATATCCAACATCCAAATTACTATTGATTGGAACATAAAAATCTGTCAGGTTTTGCAGAAATGATGTGCATGTAATTGTTTATATCCTTGTTGATATAGATCTTACAGTTGTGGCATATTTGGCACGAATTACTAAATGACTATTTTGACATTTAAAAAATAAAAACGTTTTGAGCTGTTAAGCTGTTTACGTGCAGATTTTAGTACTCGAGACAAATTTATATCTTTTGTATTAGTGTTCAAATGAGAGAGATGAATACACATGATATCCGCGGCTGCTGTTTGTTTGTTTGTTTGATTAGGATTATTAACTTAGCTTTAACAAATTTTCAGTCATATCGTTACGATGTCTGCAGTGAGGCAGTTTATAGTGATGTCTAGCACTGAGACATCATACCGCAGACATGTAGCATGATGTCTCACCCAGTCACATTATCCTGACACCAGGCCGACCAGTCCTAACACTAACCTCTTAATGCTGAGCGTCAAGCGAGGCAGCTGTTAGTACCATTTTTGTAAGTCTTTGGTATGACTCGGCCGGGGATCGAACCGACGACCTCCCGCTTCCGGGGCGGACGCTCTAACCACTAGGCCACCGGAGCGGTTCCGCGGCTGCTGTTGATAATAAGTTTATTTGGAATATTTTCTTAGAAGATTCACTATGTATGTATGTATGTATGTATGTATGTATGTATGTATGTATGTATGTATATATATATATATATATATATATATATATATATATATATATATATATATATATATATATATATATATATATATATAGCCAATTTTTTTGCGAGTATTAGCACTGCTTTGTGAATATTAGTAATAACAAAATTATATCAGCTGTACATTTGCGAATAAATGCAGTACTATGGTGTTTATTCGCAATACACATTAGAATATTTGCAATAGTAGTGCAATAATAATGAAATACAATAATACAAAAAATAATATCCGCAGTACATATTTATTTCGCTATGTGTCGCTTTAGGATTAAGGAGATTCGTGAACGTTTATATAATTTTTAATAATGAGTACAAATTTGGTTTGTATGTAATTTTATTTCGTGGTGCACTATGATTATATTAGTTATTCCCGACTCCCTACACCACACCACCACGAATCATTACCCTGTAGACTTGCAATTGATTTGGTTGTTTTAATAATCAAATTTAATTTGACCGCTCTGGTGGCCTAGTGGTTAGAGTGTCCGCCTCGCATGCGGTAGGTCACGGGTTCGAACTCTGACAGTGTCATACCAAAGACTTATAAAAATGATAATAGCAGCTGCCTCGCAAGGCTCTCAGCATTAAAAGGTTAGAGTAAGGGTGTTTGGCCAGGTGTCAGGACAATGTGCCCGGTTTGAATATGACAAGTCTGCAGCATAATGCCACAGTGCTAGACATCAATATAAATTGTCATACACACACACACGCACACACATAATTTGATATCTAACTAAAGGACATTAAATGTGTATTTTATAATGAAAGCTAAGCAGTTTTTTTTTAAAATCCTGCTAACATGTTCCACTATTATCAACACACCATTCCAGCAAGTCAGATAATTAGTTACATCTTTCCTCGTTTAAAAACGAGCGAGTAACAATCAAAATGTTCCGTACGTTTTCTTTACAGTTTGATAGCTAGAATGTATGCACTGAAAACGCTCAACACGCAGCGACCGCCATCGCCATTGGTTCCATCACACAAACCCATGCCCATTGTCTACATGTTTACGCATCCCCCAAAAATATATTTATGGACGTAACTCGTTATTTTTTTTATTTTTTTTTTATATCTCTTTGATTTAAAATATAACGTTTATATGGCTGAAAATTTCCTGAAATTTGTAACGTCGATCATCTTTTATTGAGCACGTAATTTTGTTTTAAATGATGTAACTAGCTCATGCTTTCAACAATGCGTTGATAGAGTACATACTAAAAAACTAATAATTACAACAGGTTAATTGGCAATGCTTCAGCGGTCTAAGATTTGAGGAAACGGTACAAGCTATTATGAGTAATTTTTGTGCTATCGGTAAACGTCCGTCGCGCGACGTCGCCATTTCGTGTCTTTCAACTTTCTCTAGTTTTAATAACCAAATGAGTACGGCCAAATAAAACAAGTGATGCAAAAATTAAAAACATTCAAGTTGTTTTTGACCCGTAAAAAAAAAATGCTCGGATCGTTCCTTTCGAGTGGAAATTAATAAACATGGACAAGCATGGGTTATGCTCATTTTCTTTTGGGGGGAGAAATGTACAATGCGGTGCTATGCCATGAACGTTTTCTGCATTGATTATCGCAGATTCATTTTCCTCGGCATTTATGTATTAATTTAAGATGTATTTAATATACAGAACTTAGTGTGTGGCCTTTTATCATTGATGTTTTCACAAATTCAATGATATGTAATTTAGCCTTAAAAACACCACCTCCCTCACTATATAAATATCAAGCTAATGATCTCTGGAGATTATAGCAATTGGATTTTACTCCCTGTCGTATTAGCTCTAATTTTGTCGAAACATTCATAAAAAAAAAAAATCACGAATATTTGCCAAAGATAAATCCTTTAGATAGAATACGATGAAGTTTAAAATACAGCTTGCTATTTAGTAAGTGCTTCCAAAGATAGCTGGTATTTTTTGCGAAATTCATAACGATTTTTTCGTGGGAGACGAACGGAACAGCCAACACTTGGCTATAGCACGTTTCTAGTCCTTTACTGTGCCCATCTTCTTTCATTGGAAAATTTTACTAATTTCTGGACCAAATTTAGCTGATTTTTACAACGCCTGACAGGTAAATATCCCAAATATTATTTAGCTAAGTGTCAGTACAATCTGTTAGGAGGGTTTTGAGAATTTAGTTCGAATTGTTGGAATGTCTTTGTTAGGTTCATGACATCGGTTATCGGTCATAAACTTTGGTACATGTATCAGCGTACCACATATATCATTTGATTAAAAAAGTATATATTATGTATCATATGAAAGTTCACTGAAGTAGATGTTTAATCAGTATACACTAAGCTTTATTTCTGCACCTTAAAAAAATTAAAGACTCTTACACGATATTGAAGATAACGATCTCTAATATTTATATGTACAAGGACGACGTTAAAGACGTTTTTCTTTTATTCCAGTTTGTATCAGAAATTTCACACAGCAAGACCATGTCCACTAGTGGAACAGCACGTGGGAAGAAAAGAGCTCGAACTACCCCCACCCAGAATGGAAATACAAGTGGGGACGAAAGCTCATCATCGTCTACCTCTATCCCCCCAGTTCCTTCAACTTCCGCGGCTCCTAGCGGTACTCCCCCAAAAGCTGCTTTGAAAAACTCGAAAATGATGGGCACAAGTCTTAAAAGGTGAATTAATAGTTAATTTATTTAATTTTCTTTGAAACAAAATCGGTTGTGTGAGGATATTTTGTCAGGGTTATGTCCAAGTAGCGATGGAATGTTACGTGTATTCAGCAGTGTACATACACACAGTCAGTGGAGTTCGTTTGATTGTATTGTTGAATAGTCGAGCCAGCTCATTTGCATATAAGCTTTGCAACTGTGGCATCGCGAAATTTCTGAAAGTATAAAAGAATAACCTTTAGATGCGCAATCCCTATGTGCTAGACTTTGTCCCAGTGAAGTTTGGTTGAGAAATGAGTAGTGGTTTTAAAGAAAATTTGATTTGTATTTTATGAATGAGCTAGGTCACCTGATCGCCATTTTGGATACAATGTACGTGGAGAAATGAGGTACTCTGAGACTATACACTACTTGTTTGCTAAAATGATTTCCGGATTTTTAAATTTCCGTTTCCTTTTACAGAATTCAAAAGGAATTGGCTGAAATAACACTGGACCCTCCGCCAAATTGCAGGTAAGCTGTATTACAAGAATTGTCAATTTATTAGTTATTATGTTGTTCATTGACAATCATTTTGATTTAAATCATTTTCATCTGGGTGTAAAAACTCTGAATTCTACCCATGTTTTCAAGAAAACAAGGCCTTTTTAAATTTGAAAATTCTCGTATTTAATTGTTTGTACCACTTTTGTTCAAACTGTGAGGCAGGAGATTTAATACCTTATATATTGATCTGAGAGATTGCCTGCAGCTAAAACAACTAACACTAACATAGAAGGTGCCCTTTGATTTTTTATTTTACTAGAACATTTAGGGGAGGGGGATCAATTGTAGACTTTTTACCTCGTCACTGATCATTGGTGTATTCTAAATATGCTAAGAATTGTTAAATTTTCTTGTTCTATACAATCGGCATATATTGATCATTGTTTTACCATTACATTTATGTGTTTCTGATTGTAAAGTATTTAATATTTGTTAATGATATAACTAATAAGATTTTTTTACAGGTGAGTTTTAAAATAAAAGGTACTCATCGAACAATTAGCCACAGGTTAGGCACTATGTGTTGTTTACCATCTATTTTAAATATGCTTATTACATGTGGCCAATATATACTTACTGTTTGGCGAATAAATAATTGGCTAAAAGTAAATTTTCTCAAATCAGTAATAAACATTGATTTATCAGAGATGTTTAGATGCATGTCACCACTTAAAGGTGAATCTTGGATGCTGTGGAAAAGAAAGTTGACCTGCAAGTGGACATGACACCCCCTTGAAGAAAAAGCAAGGACATAATTCATTGGTATTGGAATATTTCAGTGACGATCGTTATTTCACTGTTTTCTTGTTTAAAATGGATACAATATGTGGCATGACCATTTGATTTTGAAGGGGAAATGTTATGGGGTAAAAGAAAGCTTCGTTTCTGACTTCCTGAATTTCTGATTTTTAGTTTACATACCTGTAAAAATGAAGTAATAAGGTATGGCTGTTTTTCCATTGTCGGTCCATCAGCACTTTCCTTCTTACCATTCTAGAGGTCATGTTTTATTCCAACTGAGTATATAGGTTTTATTATCAATATCTGGGTGAGTTTGAATTTGAACATATATGTAAAAAGATTTGCTCATATTTGAACTGACATAGATGTGGATAATAGATTATTAATTGAATGTTTTCACCTTTAACTTGTGTTTAGATTTACTTAGCAAATTACATGGCGCTTGGTGTGGAAATTGTATATCTTGATTGCACAAGTTTAGTGTTCTTGTCAATTTTCAAGCTTTACTAATTGGATTATTTAAAATTACTTGCATGTATTAGATTCTGTATTTTGTTATACTGTATGACTATTCTGTAAATAGAAAACAGGTGCTTTTCTGTTGACCAAATCATGAAACCGTAAAAGGACAATGTGTCATATTTACCTCGCAGTATATGTATTCCCATGTAGGATGATCATTGTGTTTTCGTAAGTAAGTTATTTAGAGACCGATATGAAATATCCTTTCTTTGTTTCCCTTATCATTAAAAAAACCCCAGTATGATAGCTTATTTTCATTCTACTGTAAGTTTTTGCGCTGAATAAGTTTTTGGAATTTTGAGAAGCGTAAAACCGACCATCTTATTATTCCATTGTCAGTGCTGATGCAATTTGAAGTGTGTTCTTGGGAGTTGTAATTAAATGGCTGCTGAATAAACAGTGGATCTCGTAGATCTTTGAAAAACAGGTGTAGGGTTCGAGGTTTGAGGTGGGGGTGAAAACAGTCGAGCATGAAACCAGTATTGATGTGCAACATTTATTACATTTCATGATTTTAATTGTCTTCAAATTGTGAAGTACTCAATTAACTCATTGAGGGACTCGTTATTGTGTAACAACTTTCTAGTGAAATTTAAACAAAATGTGAATTATATTGATCAGAAATGGATACATGACATTAAATAAAGATTTAAAAGTATTGAAACACAAGTTCCTTAATTGCAAATTCTAAATGTCACTGCAGTAAAACAGCACTGTTATAGTGTTGATCAGTTTTTTCATGTCATCTCATTGTTTTTCCATGTTTCTAAATATAGGCAAGTTTTCATTTGTATATTTTTTATGCTGATTATTTAGAGTATTTTTTAAATATCGAAATCCATACTTTTTAGAAATGTGTGATTCATAGTCACATTTTTTTTACTGAAATAATTGAGCCAAACTGGAGAAGTGAACTAATTTTTTAACTAACTAATTTTTAGCATATAGCTAATTAGTTGCATTTAGCATATCTGTTTTCCAAGTTTGAAGTTTGTTCAACTATTTCTCTATTTTGAAGAAACATTGATATTAGTAAATCGAATCAGTTTATAGAATGACATGTTCATGTGAATATTGTAAATAATCCTTGAACTTTACTATTAACATTTTCGAAATGGCATCACAGCAATTAAGATTCAGAATGTTTTCATGCAGCAGTCACATTGTTACTTCCAACCATCAAGTGGTCATTTAAATGTGAGATTTTTTTTTTAAATCTGGCAAATAAAGTAACGATTTACTTCATATTTATTTTCCAGATTTATTCTATCAGCCATGTTATGATGGTTATGTGTATATAGACTTCAGTCTTGTTACCTAATTTGAATCTTTGATGGGTATAGCTTGCACAATATTATTGGATATTGTTGTGTTGAAGTTACGTTTCATTGGCTGAGCCTGTCATCGTTTGAATGACTTTGTCTAATTAGACGTTTATTTAGTAAATGGGTTTATATCATTAATATATCATTTGCGTTTTCTTTATTATGTAAGGCGAGTAATTCATGGTATTGTATAATGACAATTATACAATACCATGAATTTATCATCAAAGGTATCATTATGCATTGAAAGTTTTTTTTGTCGTCAAAATGCATCATTATGCTATAAGTTTTTAAAACATGTCATGCATTATAGAGATTTGTAAAAAGGCATTATGCAGTATATTGGTTTTGGTAAAAAGGCATTATTGTGCAGTGAAAGGTTAATTAACTGATTTTAAAGGCATTATTGTGCAGTGAAAGGTTAATTAACTGATTTTAAAGGCATTATTGTGCAGTGAAAGGTTAATTAACTGATTTTAAAGGCATTATTGTGCAGTGAAAGGTTAATTAACTGATTTTAAAGGCATTATTGTGCAGTGAAAGGTTAATTAACTGATTTTAAAGGCATTATTGTGCAGTGAAAGGTTAATTAACTGATTTTAAAGGCATTATTGTGCAGTGAAAGGTTAATTAACTGATTTTAAAGGCATTATTGTGCAGTGAAAGGTTAATTAACTGATTTTGCATCATTGTGATAGGGTTACTGCAACCACATTTTTTTCTTTCTCCAGTCTGTAGGTCATATTTCTGACCTGATCTTGATCACTTTTATGCTTATCATCAAGGTCTCTGACTCTCAGACACTTTACATAATGAAGAAAATCTAAGCATATTAATGTAGTAGGCATCTGATTTTCCAAGCTAATTAATCAGGTTTTGATCAAATTCAAACGGAATTATGTTGTTAAGATCTTGGATCTGTTGGATAATAAATTAAATTAACATACGTTATCAAAGACATCTTACATCAGATCGTTACCATTTTGGAAGTTCTAATAAAGTTTTGATCAAACTTGCAATGTAGGCTTACATTATAAAAAAAATTCACACAAGTTCAGTAATTGGAAAGATTAGCAAATGTGAATGATGTGATATCGTCATCTGATGGGCCAAGTTTATTACTGCTCTTGTGACCATATTTCTTATTAATTTGGAGTAAACTTGGCAAATAGACTTCAACCATCGGAATCTTTGATGGGTATAGCTTGCACAATATTATTGGATATTGTTGTGTTGAAGTTACGTTTCATTGGCTGAGCCTGTCAGCGTTTTGAATGACTTTGTCTAATTAGACGTTTATTTAGTAAATGGGTTTATATCATTAATATATCATTTGCGTTTTGTTTTTTTATGTAAGGCGAGTAATCCATGGTATTGTATATTGACAATCAAAGGTTTAGAGTTTCAGAGAGTAGAGCTGAAACAAATAGCAAAATATTTAGTATAAAATATTTGTTGAATGCTTCTGGATATAAATAGAATATTCATCAAGGTTAATAAATCTGTTAAATTCGTCCGTTTTCTCTATTTGTTATCGTATTTGTTGAAACCCTCATCTCTCCTGCCATGCTGCATTGAAAAGTTTGTAAACCCATTCATCTGCATCCAGGTCATGCTATCAAATTGGAGGTTGTTGGTAAAGATTTTAAATTATTGAGGAGGTGGGGGTGCACCCTAAATTGGGGTACAAGAAAGGTTAGATAAAGTAATGGTTTCTCTGGTAGATTTTGGCATGAAAATTACCTGGCTCCTAGCACGTAGGGAATGTGGTAATCTCATTGGATCCTTTTTTTAATTTTTCTTGGTGGGGTGGAGCCTGGAGGTTGACCAATAGTGATATGAATGTAGGTGATCATTTTCCTGTTTATTTTCAAACTCTCTGAAGAAACACTCGTTTAATGTTCAGAAGGGCAGTAACTCGTGATTACTGATTCCTTTGCAGGAACTTTATTAATAAATATTTCTTAAAGTGATTTGTTCAGATTGAGAATTGTACTGACACGTGGCTAATGTAATTTAATTAAATTTTGGTCAATAATGTTGATTGATACTTGATGACTTTCTTGACAGTGCTACAACTCATATTCTTTGGCATGCTTTTTAATCAAGTTATGAGGTGACATGCTACATGTTTGACAAGGAATAGAAATATGAATGTTTTTTGCAATGTGACAAATCCTAATTGGTATATCATAGTTTACTTTGTGAGTGAAAGTTTGAATTTCAATTTCGTGTTTTTTAGAAGTAATGAAATTAGTAAATAAACATTTAAAATACTGGTTTATTTAAGTGAGAAATATAGAAAGTTACTGCTGAAAATAAATGTTGTCTTTTCTATATTTTTACTTATATCCCTGGATACAATATTTTCCATGTTTGATCTTTGATTGTGTGTGCCTACATTTAAGACCATTTTTAAAGTAAGTGGGAATGAATTTAACAACAAAAACAAATGAGAGCTCAATTTAGCACAGCGTGTATATTAGACTAGCATGGAAAGCCATTTTCCAACATTAAAATAATAGTTGCATTGAAGGAGAAGTGTTGAACTTGGTTTATTTTGTTCTGTCACGTGATCAGATCTGGAGAGAAGAAGAAAGGGAAAGTTTGAATGCCAGGAATTTCCTTTTCATTTTTACCAAAGTTCTGATGCCACCATTGTGCGTAAAAGATGTCTTGACAATTAAAAACAGAAAAATTATGGACATTGAAGAAACAAGTATATTAGATGCCATTTCTTTTATTATTTCAGTGTATTAAATTGCACGTATCATATTGTTTCTAGGAAAGTTATTTAAATTTTGGGACAAGTGCAATTTTCTGAAACAATTTGTCCTGGACAAATGGATGAATTTATGTTTTTAATCAGCTAGTCGAGGCACCTTCAGCCTGTTCCAATTGATGACGTACAAGATATGGAAAACTATTGAAAACTAGATTCTCTTTACTGTATGGAAAACTATTGAAAACTAGATTCTCTTTACTGTATGGAAAACTATTGAAAACTAGATTCTCTTTACTGTAAGGCCAGTGAAAAAAGTGTTTCTTGCTAAGCTAATCACAGGGTTTAAAATTAGGGTTGCCAGGTATTTGTTTTAAATATTACGTATATTTAATGTGATTTCAATATTTATTTTTTACGATGGGGGAAAAAGTGCTAGGGTCGTCAATGAGAAACTGGATAGCTGACCAGCCAGATACCCACACTTGGTTTTTATCTTGGATAAAACTTTAAATAGAATGCGATAAAATGATTTGGTTCATTAGAATGAGTTTCTTAATAAAAAAAAAGTCAGATATTGTGATAGAGCAGGTGATTCCATATACACCTTGGCAGCCTGATCCCAGGCCTTGTGTTGAGCTTAAATAGGTTATGATAGCACCTGTGCCTCATTCATTACCAGTGACTTTTGTCAACTGCCCAAAATAAAGTGTTTAATTAAGGAATACATTCATATCAGTATGAAAATGGGGCATCAGTCTCCTTGCTTGTCATCTCTTTAGTGATGCACATGTTGGAAAAAGCTGAATACTTATTATGTTTAAATGCACTTAAAAAGAGATGAGTTCTTTTGTATGATGAGGATAGAAAGATAGAATTATTGTTTTTCTTGCCCAGCGACGTGTTACGGATATGGATAAAATTAGGACATTTCAAAATAGACATTCTGGGGCTAATAATCCAAACTGTGGCTGCCAATTGACCTTGATTAATGCAGCGCAAGTATCCATGCTGGCAATCATTTTAATATGGAGAAGTTATGCATTTAGGTGTAATGTTAAACAATATTAATAGACATGTATAAAAAAATAATGGCTTGAAAATGTCAGAATTTTGTGATTTTTCATAAGGTCAGACTGTTACATTGGTCTGTGTTACTGGTGTTTTAAAGATTGAACTTTTATCAATACTTCATAGGCCTTTCCTCCCATATGCACCAGTTTGACTTCCTTGGACACATCCCCCCCATATGCATGTGTTTCAAGGTAGCTGATTATCGTC
This sequence comes from Unio pictorum, assembly GCA_030141615.1. Lineage (NCBI taxonomy): Eukaryota > Metazoa > Mollusca > Bivalvia > Unionida > Unionidae > Unio > Unio pictorum. The sequence goes on from JARLTB010000293.1 coordinate 2,535,723, forward strand.
TGTTTCTCATTGCTAACCCTATAACTTTTTTCTCTTTAGTGTAAAAATATATATATATATATATATATATATATATATATATATATATATATATATATATATATATAATCAGTGTATCCCCTAGTAGTCCAAGACTGAGAGTCAAAAGTCTCCTTAGTGGCAAAACTGGGGGGCAAATTAGAAATTTGGGGGTCTCTGAAGAGCAAATGAAGGCAAAGGGAAACACTGATATATATATATATATATATATATATATATATATATATATATATATATATATATATATATATATATATATATGAAAAACAAAATTGACCATTGTAATTGGAAACATTTATATTTGCCTCATGCCAAGGTGAAAAAGCTGGAAAATATTTTTTTTATTAAGATGAGCTTCCTGGGTGGACAAGTGGTCTAATGTGCCTGACTTGACCAATTCTTTGTCCACTAATTATACTGGTGCTACTATGTGTAGCCAATCATGTAAAATGACATTAAGGTCACAAGAACAACACCATCATCTTTAAATATGTAATGACATTTTGCATGAAAAACATTGCCAAATTGAAGATATACATGCATTTATGTAGTGTTTGCCAACCGCTTAATTGCCTCTGGTAGTTAATGTCCACCTTGGATGCAAGAAATCACAGGTCTTAGTGGTACCAAAGACTTATAAAAATGCTACTTGCAGCTCTCTTACTTGGCGCTTACCATCCTCTGTCTGCGTGTGTTCGAGTCTAAGATTTGGCAGATGTAGTTATGCGAGAAAGCTTGCCAGTAGCTTCTCGTGGGTCGGTGGTTCTTTCCGGGGTTTGTACGGTTTCTTCCTCCACCATTAATACTGGCCGCCATGTATAGCCTATATTGTGCTGAAAAATAGCGTTAAACCATAAAAAACAAACAAACAAACCATTAAGAGGTTACTTGTTAGGACTTGTTGGCCTAGTGTCTGGATCATGAGACTGGGTGGGACAAGATGCTACATGTCTGCAGCATAATGTTGCAGTGCCAGACAATCACTGTAAACTGCCACACTGCTAACATCAGAGTGATATGACTGAAATTTTTGTAAAGCTATGTTAAATATCCACAGCACAAAAACACCACTCACAGCAGTGTTCTTGCGGTGTAGTCCATTTCAAACATCATTTCTACTAAAATGTGCCTATCAAAAGAAGAGATTTCTGGTTGGAGAAAAGAATTAGAAGATTATTATGTCATGATCCGCTGCTTTGCTAGGCGTTTAGCATTATGAGATTAGTGTAAGGACTGGTCAGTCTGGTGTCAGGATAATGTGACTGGGTGGGAAGTCATGCTAAATGTCTGTGGCATGATATCCAAGTGCTAGACATCACTGTAAACTGTCACAGTGCATGACATCATTGTGATATATGATTGTTAAAACTATGTTAAAAATCCTAATGAAACAAACAAACAAAAAATAACTTCTACACACACACATGATCCCAGTTAAATTACAACCACTGAGCTGTTGTCTGACTTCATTAATAAGTTATAATGACATGAATCATGCAGAAATGGCAGAATTGCTTAAAATAATTTCTGTAAATTAGCAACATTTTCTTGATAAAACATCAGTAAAGCTGCAGTCTTGAAAACACCTGTGATCTCAGACAAGTTTAATTATATAAAAAAATGTTAAAGTCTCTGGCTCAACGTATGTCTAATTAATAAATATGCATGATACCTGATTGAAAAATAAAATGTATCTATGCGAAAATGATCTTTTGATTGCTCAGAAGTATCACAATAAATGCAAATACCTTATTATGAAATCAAGAACTATGTGTAGAACTGCAGTTTCTTGATTTAGTATGCCTCGTCTCTTATTGTTTATTTATAAAAGGGACCATGTACATGTATTATGTAGTATTAGATGGGTTTAAACTAGCCATATTCTACCTGTACATAATATTTTTATGACTTGAATCAATTTTAATATCAAGTTTATGTTAAGTAACTTTTAAAAAAAAAAAATAAATTGACTTCTATGTACTGAGCTGACATCATTATAAGACTGTTAAATTTGGCACTTTTTATGTGTAGAAAATGCGCACAGATGCTCTGGTGGCCTAGTGGTTAAAGCATCTGCCGCTGAAGCGGGAGGTCATGGGTTCAATCCCCGGCCGAGTCATACCAAAGACTTACAAAAATGGTACTAACAGCTGTCTCGCTTGGCAGTCAGCATTAAGAGGTTGGTGTTAGGGCTGGTCAGCCTGGTGTAAGGATAATGTGACTGGGTGGGGAATCATGCTACATGTCTGCGGCATGATACCCCAGTGCTAGTTACCACTATAAACTGCCGCATTGCAGACATCGTAACGATATGACTGAAAAATTGTTAAAGCTAGGTTAAAAATCCTAATGAAAGAAACAAAATAATATATAGTAAAGTTTTCCTTTGCACAGTCATTTTTTTATATTGGCCATGACATGAGGATAAGTTGTTTGCCTAAGCCCTGTATGGGCAATGTTTTAAATTCAGATCAGAATTTCTTCATGTTTTTCAGATACATGTTTGCAACTAATATTGTTTTCACAATATTGATTTTTCTCCAATTAGAGCATATTTCTTATACAAAGCATGGCTAACTTGATCAATTTGCAGAAAAATTGTTTCTCAAAGAAACTTGCCACATTTGAAATAATTAAATATTTGGAACCAAGTTTGATGTGTTAGGGAAATTGATATCATAGTTGCAAGTAATGTCATGTTAATGTGCCAGAAATGTGTAATTTATGTTGTCACTTGTATTCATATATTTTATGGCAATGCAAGTATTTAGTGCATTACTCACAAATATTAGAAATTTATATTCTGTATTTTTATCATCAAAATCTTTTTAAAAACAAATCTGAATTATAATTTCAGTTATGTGACTAGATCATAAATGAAAACTTCATCAATAATCTTCACCTGGAATGATCTTTGTTGACTTTGCTTATGGAAATGGTCAATGGCTAATTGTACATAGTGATACTGGTTCCTTGGGTCTCTTGTAGGGCATAACCGACTTTTGATCCGGAAATCGGATTACACCGGATAGTATGAACTTCCGATTAATTGGAGTCGAACAAGGCAGGAATGACCGATTCGGATAATAAAAATAATAAAGTTGAATTTCTATAGCACCGTGTCTAACACTGCGTGTCATTTGATAGTGCTTTAATACAGTTAAATAAGAAGTCAGAAAAGTCCAATATGGTCAACACAACCACGCTGTGAGACAATCTATTTGAACTGGCGGGTGAAAACCGGAAATGAAGCCGGATATGGTAAAGTACTAAGTAACATGCTAGACACGGCAAAACTAGATACCAGAAACCCTGAAACGGAAGATGAAATTTTTTAGAAAAAAAAGTACGGATTTAGCATTTTCGATTAATTGAATCGTATCCGGAATCGGAAAAATTTCATGCCCAAAATCTGGAATCGGAAATCGGTAGAAAAATGCTAATCGGTTATGCCCTAGTCTCTTGTTTGAATATTTTGACCAGTCATGGTTTCATTTCATTCCCAGCTGTTGCTAACATTATTAGGCATCAAGCTCAATAAGACTTTTTTCTTTCTCCCAATATTTTTTTAAGAGCCAGCTGAACATGGATTACCAAACCTGATTCAAGACTAGTCTGTTCTTTACAGCAAGTTATATAGGACAAGTTTTGCATGAAACATAAAACATTATTTGTCTATGCCTAAAATGGAACACAAAAGATGTAAATGTTCGTAATCAGGATATGTTTAAATTTGAGAAATGACTCATATGAAATTGGCTAGCGATGAGAATCATTTTATAAAAATGTTCACATTAGATTAGTTCTGATTAGTTCTCTCCTGGCATCTGTTGTACAGCAGTAAATTAATCAATACTCCACCTACAAGTCAAGTTTGCTTTCTATGAATAGTCACCATTATCCAAATTTGGGGTAAAACAGTTGTCAATTTACAAGATTTCAGTCATATTACAGTATTTTCTCAGGCTTGCACAATTGTGGACCACCTCTGCCAACATAATGAAATCTCCCTATAATTTTCAAACTCGGAATAATTGCATTGCAAGTTGATCTTCCATAAGGTTGACAAATCTGTAAGAACTATTGTTACTACAGCAGAATCAATCTTGAAAGACAACTGTTATTGTGAGACCACCTTTCTTAAAATACCTTATTCTCAATGCACGTATTTATTGATTATACAGTGTTTTGACCTGTTATGAGAGACCATAAGTTTTTAGCAGAAGGAGTGGTCTTTTATGACAGGTTCTACTGCATTACAAATCTTAGTCTTGTCATGTGATTCTAGACCAATCACCTTGACTGAGTGCATACTATATACAAATGACATATTGCACTTGATTGATGAGATGCCTAATCATTGATTATCTAGTCATTGATAGAGTTTGGCAATGTTGTACAGTGGCAAGCATGCAATTTTCAGTTTTTCACTGGCAGCTTTTTTATTATATGGGTATAGTGCTTGTAATGTATTGTCATCTTTGTAATTGACAATTCCAGATGTTCTGCTAATGATGAAGATAAACAACTGAATATTTATCTTTATTATTAATGAGAAATTATCTACCAAACACTTGCTTAATGAAAGATACCATATAATAATGGCTTTTCATTTATCACATAGATTGCTTGAAAGATACATTTTTATAATGGCTTCTTATTTATCACACACATTGCTTGAAAGATACCATATTATAATGGCTTTTTGTTTACCATACACATTGCTGGAAAGATACCACATAATGGCTTCTTATTTATCACACACATTGCTTGAAAAATAACATATACTGGTTTGATATTTATCACACACATTGCCTGATGAAAGATACAAAATACTGGTTTCTTATTTATCAAACACATTGCTTGAAAGATACCATATAATGGCTTCTTATTTATCACACACATTGCCTGATGAAAGATATGAAATACTGGCTTCTTATTTATCACACACATTGCTTGAAAAATAACATATACTGGTTTGATATTTATCACACACATTGCCTGATGAAAGATACGAAATACTGGTTTCATATTTATCACACCCATTGCTTAAAAGATACCATATAATGGCTTCTTATTTATCACACACATTGCCTGATGAAAGATATGAAATACTGGCTTCTTATTTATCACACACATTGCTTGAAAAATAACATATACTGGTTTGATATTTATCACACACATTGCCTGATGAAAGATACAAAATACTGGTTTCTTATTTATCAAACACATTGCTTGAAAGATACCATATAATGGCTTCTTATTTATCACACACATTGCCTGATGAAAGATATGAAATACTGGCTTCTTATTTATCACACACATTGCTTGAAAAATAACATATACTGGTTTGATATTTATCACACACATTGCCTGATGAAAGATACGAAATACTGGTTTCATATTTATCACACCCATTGCTTAAAAGATACCATATAATGGCTTCTTATTTATCACACACATTGCCTGATGAAAGATATGAAATACTGGCTTCTTATTTATCACACACATTGCTTGAAAAATAACATATACTGGTTTGATATTTATCACACACATTGCCTGATGAAAGATACGAAATACTGGTTTCATATTTATCACACCCATTGCTTAAAAGATACCATATAATGGCTTCTTATTTATCACACACATTGCCTGATGAAAGATATGAAATACTGGCTTCTTATTTATCACACACATTGCTTGAAAAATAACATATACTGGTTTGATATTTATCACACACATTGCCTGATGAAAGATACGAAATACTGGTTTCATATTTATCACACCCATTGCTTAAAAGATACCATATAATGGCTTCTTATTTATCACACACATTGCCTGATGAAAGATACGAAATACTGGTTTCATATTTATCACACCCATTGCTTAAAAGATTCCATATAATGGCTTCTTATTTATCACACACATTGCCTGATGAAAGATACGAAATACTGGTTTCATATTTATCACACCCATTGCTTAAAAGATTACACATAATGTTTGTTCTCATTATGCAACTGCCTCCTCCTCTCACTTACATGTTAGAAAAACTATAATTAAGATGTTGGATGGGTATTAATCATCTCGGAAGATCTTGTTTAAAACTGTATATGCTAATATGCTGATATTTTTATTATTTTTTGCACAAGTTAAATTGATTTATTGTTTATACTGTTTTTATAGTAAAGGGGCATCATAACCTCATATTGCCACTACTAAATGTGTTGATTAAATTTAGGATGTTAGATCCTGCTTTTTATCTGATTTGTGTTATCAATTTCTAGTGTTGGAAATTGCGTGAATTTTTGAATTGTGATATACTGCAGGCCTGTATTGCTGTATATTGGGAATTTCTGGAAGAAAGTGCAATATACCATACATACTGGCTTATAATAACTGCAAAACTGCCCATTAGTAGCAGACCTGGGTAGCTGATTTTGCTTGAAGTAGTTCATAGAAAAACAATGCACACTTACACACACACACAGACACACACACACACACACACACACACACATAAGAATCTGTCTTGATAAACCACCTCTTTTGTTTACAATATTCCATCAAGCTCAAGACAGGTGGTTTCATGACTGGTCATAGTACAGTAGAACCTGTCTTGAAAGACCACCTCTTTTGGCAAAACATGGTTATCAAGACAGGTGGTCTCTCATAACAGGTCACAATGCTATTTAATCAATAAATTTGTGCACTGAGAAACGTGGTCTCAAGACAGGCAGACTCGTATAGCAGTGGTCTTTCAAGACAGGTTTTACTGTACTACATAATCAATAAATTGTGTATCATTAATATTGTCCTTCATGAAAGGTAGTCTCATGATAGTGGTCACTCAAGACAGGTTTTCCAGTAGTAATATTAAAATGTGAATAGTTTGATTTAATTTAAAATGTCTAGTTTGGAAACATTCTTACAAGCGTGATGTACATCAGATAAGCTCGAGTTTAAATGTCATCTTCTAGGCTGTGGATTGGGGGCTAGGATGTGACATAATTCCTGAAAAGGTTATTTTTAGAGCGTTTGTATTTTTAAACCAGGTTAAAAAGATGCGGTCGTAGGTTTTAAAACAGGTATTTGCAAGAATTGTGTGTTTTTTACCTGCTTAACTTTTCAACTAATTTCAGTGTTGGTGCAACTGTTTATATCAGAAAACCAAATTGTATTGATTTGAGATATTTTTCATACCAAGACTTTCTTATTTCAGTGTTGTTCTTACTTTTTTTGAAATAGTACGATGTATAAATTTAAATTTTCTGGCAGTTCTTTTGAACACCTGCAGTATTCTCTTCAGACATCTTTTTCTTTTTTGATAAACATCGTTGAACCCCGAATATTAGAAAAATTGTTTTAAGTTAACTCAGATGAACTTGACAGGTCTGTGTGAACATCAGTTTTGCAGCCCTTTGATTATGTTAGTTAGATACTTTACAAGTTGAAATGCTGAATATCTTTTAGGGTCCATTGACCCATTAATGGGACAAGTTATTTTCTGACCTAAAATAATCGTGCAGATAAAGAAATCATCAGCAACACAATGTAACATCTTCAAACATGTCAGTGAACATTTCAGCACAGTGTATGTGAAATATTTGGAAGAGAAACTTTGAGTGGCTAATACAGGTACATGTAGCATGAAATATTGTGTTAAGTTAACGTGTAAAGAAAGTTTTACTTCGGCTCACAAAGTTTGCTTAAAGCAGGCTTTTGTATATACATTCAGATAGAGGAAATGTTATGTCTTTGCAGCTGTGGGTGATGAAGAAGTGTACAGGATTTTACTCTGGCCTGTGGCGATGGGACGTTTTATTTACGAGGATTAATGTACAATCTGCTTTGAAGTATTAGATGCATACACATCTGTCCATTGAGTTCTTATGATAGTAAGACATTTTTGTGTGTTTGATTTTTTTAAAAATAAGACATGGCTTCTTTTGTGAGAAAATTACATTTTACTCCCACTTGAAACTGTATATTTTATAATGGCGAGGAGTATGTTGACTGAACCAATTATGGTTCCACTACCAAGCACCAACTGAACTACTTGTTGAATTGCCACACAGTAAGAATTTTTTCCTAGTTGTTTTAGTGCTTATACTATACAGCATGTAGTTACTTTACTCTTATCTGCAACATGCATGTGACTGAATAGTCAGAAGGCCATTGATAATGCCACCTATTTATCCACACTATCTAATGTCAGTCATTGTCATTCCCTGAACAGAAGAGATGCTTCAGCCAAGTCCACAGTTGGCAATATGATACAAGGCAAGGTATGCATGTATATGCATGTGGGTAATTTTAGGTTTAGCCAAATCAGAATGCCCTTCACTGCATTTAGTTCTAAGGGAAAGGGAAAAACCTAGAAGAGACACTCGTCTGTTCTTGGCAAATGTTAGTTGTCCAAGGACAAATGCTGGAAATCCTGGAACATGTCCTTGTTAATAACTAGGAGATCATAAGAATGGTCATGGAAAACATTGACTGTTTCAGTAAGGCTTACTGGTATCTTCCAAGGATGGAAAATGAATGTATAGAAGAGAGTTATGGCAGAATATGACCAATACATTAAAAGAAAATCATGTGGATAGGGACAACCTGTATGGATACTACACAATTACAGCTTGGTCATAAATTCTGATGGGTTTCTCCAATTTCATCTTGTTTTATGGATTTTCAGATAGCATCAGTTAGACTAGTAAATATCCCATTAACACAACTTTTCATGATGATTTCAGAGACTCACATTTTAGTTACCAGAGACTTTCTAAAAAGCAGAAAAGATGACACGGTATCTTGAATTTATGCCTTTTCTGCAGATTCTTATAATTGACTAAAACAGATATCAACGAATAAAAATACATCACATCATCTAGAATGATGAGCTCTAGTCATCCAAAGAATGAACTGTATTGTAATTAATTCATGGGTTGTTGGTTGGCTGTTTTTTTTTATAGCACTTTCAAAATGTTGTTTGACCACTCCAGTAGTCTAGTGGTTAGAGCATCCATCTTGGATGTGAGAGGTCATAGGTTTTAACCCAGGCAGTCATACCCTAGATTTATAGAAATGGTACTAACGGCTACCTCTCTTTGCACTCTGCATTTTAGAGGTTATTGTTAGGAATGGTCTGTCTAGTGTCGGGACAATGTCACACTGCAGACATCATAATGATATGCCAGAATTTAAAAAAAAACTACATTAAACATCCAACACACACACACAGAGACACAGACACTATTGTTTCCTATATAATACAGTCATTGAAATCTGAGGGCCTTTCCCAAGAACACACCAAGTCGGCCAGCCTGAGTCGGCCTGGGTGTGTATCGGTCTTGTCTGAACTAGTGTTCTCGGTGGCCGAATAGTTTAAGGTGCTCACTTATATGGATCATGCACACACCTCACTATACGCAAATTTGTGGTTCAGATAAACCAGCTGTTACTATGTGGGAAACCTTGCCTGGAGTACTACTGCTTCCTATGTGTTGGAGGTTCTTCTGGTGTCATGACTGTAGGTATGAAATGACACACTTGTGCCATTAATTGATATGATTTACAGTACATGCCAACAATATGCATTTAAGCTAGATAGGGTTTTTCTTTTTAATAGGTCTGTCAGTGGTAGGTTGGTAACGTTTTATATGTTGATATCTTGGACGTATTTCCAGTGTGCAGATTACAGACAGACATAGTATTGTCATCTGTTCATATGCCATTTTCATCCTTGGCAAGATTGAAGAAAAATACTCCCACTCCAAAACAACTCAGGATTTATTTGTTAGTAATTTTGATAGGTCCTTGTAGTCTATGTCAGGCTGCTACATTTGATCAGACACAGAACTCATTTTGGTCACCACATTGTTTTACACTGAGCAAATACTTTAAAAACGCTGTCATCTGTTGATGTAAATTGAGTAGGTCATATTTTCAGAACAGATTCTTAGAAACAGTTCGATTTCCCATGCAAGGAAAATCATTAGAATAAATCAGTGCCTGAGTGGGGATGACTAATGACCAAATGCATCACATTGTATTTACTGCAGATGCAAGACAATGGGGCCATAGGCACACAATTCTCTCAGTGAAGAAGGAAATTATATATTATATACCTTTTAGAAATTAACAAGGTGATTATAACTTGTGTGGTTGGAATCTGCTTCCATAGCAGTTCTGTGCTAAGTTTTTACTGTTGGCAGGTTCAGTAGCTGATTATGTCATAGCAGTGTAAAAGTAAACATTAAAATAAAAAATAAAATAAAACTTTACAGCTTGCAATGTTTGGCACAAGGTCAGGCCATGACAGTCCCCTGAGGTATAGCGTCAATCTGATTAAAATCAGATCTCCATTTTCCTACAATAAGATCTGACAGCAACCAAATATGGGTCATCTTTTGGTGACCTTTGAATTAGCCAATGTAAATGCAGCTTTCAGAAATCAGAAAGTGAATCAGATCATTCAACACACATTGATGCTTTTCAGCCATAGTGTCTTACAAATGCAGAGATGTAAGACTTCATTTTATTGGCTGATACAGTTAGCAATTATGATAATAACATACATCACCAGAATATGACCCCTAAGTGGTTATGATGTGAGCTTCACAAGGACAGTGGAAATAGCTTGGTTTGTTGCTGTACTAGTTTGTGTGCATGAATAACAACATAAACCAGCATAGTTTTTACAAGTAAATATGTGCCTGTTGTTGATACTCAGTGCTAAACTTATGAGAAAACTATGTGTTAATAACAAATGTTTGTAATGCAAAGTTAGGGAAATGTTAATTGCTTGAATAGTTAAGAAAATAATTGAGGTAGATGCATTGTTATAAACAGGTCAATAAGTGCAGAGTTTTGTTATAAGAACTATTATGATAACACCACCATTGATTCTAGAAAACACAATGAAGTAATTGATGTACGTGTACACAGGAAAAATATGTCAGTCTTTTGAGGACATTTTAAAAGTGTTTAGTTGATGATTTAAGGGCAGATTAATTTCCTTATGTGACTTTATAGAGTGGTGTAATGAGTGAGTATTCATTGTACAAAAACAAGTTGAAGAATTACAATGTCACAAGTTGAAATCATTCTTTCAAAAGATTCATATACAGCACTCCCATGTTATAATGCTGTACATGATATAGTGTACGATCTTATGGCAGAGACACCTTATAATGAAGTATATTATCCATATTAGGATTAAGGAAAAGCTCAGTTCAGAATAGCTAAAATTGCCTCCGGCGAGTAAAACATTGCTACTTAATTGTTCCAGGGTAGAGGAAAACCATATGTTGAGAAAGTATAAAACTGGCTCCAGCGAGTAAAATATTGTTACTTAATTGTCAGATGGTTGAGGAAAACCATTTGAGACGGTATAAAATTGGCTCTTTCGAGTAAAATGTTGCTAGTTGTTCATGGGCCAGGTGGATGCAGATTTGCATATTTTGATAATAAATTTGTTTTCTAGCATTAACAAGTACCAGAGTTTTAACATCTTGCCAAGGTCAAATAACGATTCTCTTTTTTTGTTTTCTCCTTGTCAGTCTAGAATAGTGGTCTAGAACTACCTTTAGGGCTGCATGAGGCTATTTTCAATGGCCCAAAGGCATCGCCACATTTCTTACCTCTTATGACACATTGTGATTGGATCATTTTATGGGCCACAGTATACGGCTAGGCGGGTTGCATGTTTGAGACCCCTGATCTAGAACATGCAGTGTAGGAAGCCAAGTTTTTCCTGTGCCGCAATCCAGGGTATACTTCATAAGAAATGTGTACAGATAATGTTTTTTGTTTTTAATATAGCGTTAAGAATTTTAGTCCTATTGCTGTGAAGTCAACTGTGAAAATATATTTTCAGAGTGAAAATGGTAGGTTGCAAATGTTATTTCATTGACCCTGATATCAAGAAAGTGAAGTTTCACGCCTTGCCTTCGATTTAATATTGTACATCACATTTACACGAATGTAAAGTTCACACTTTGATCAATCTAGACATAATACAGTGTGAAAAATTATTTCCATTTCAACAAGCGATCACACATCCATATGAGACCTGTGAAAAATTTATGCACTGTGATGCCAATGTACTGCCACCAGATTTTCTGTTAAAAGTAGATGTACTTTCACAAGTTAAATGTTGATTGCTCTCATACAACAGAAATTTTTTAAGTGTTTCCTCCAATATCTGTCGTCTTTCAGACAATGTGAACTATTGTAATCCATCCATAAAGCATAGAATGTAGAGACTACATGTGATTGGTTAAAATTTAATCATGGTCATGACACTAACCTTTTAATTCTTTTTGACAAGCAGTCTTCCCTCTTATGTGGGCCTGTAGATTGCTCTCTAGAATTGGAGGTTTTTGACTAAACTGGATTAGTTAGGAGAAAAGTGTGTTGATGTCCTACATTGTGAGAATTTATTTGACCAGATGAACAAATTGCAAATCTTCAACAGTTCCTGTCTCAGATCTAACTTGTGTGCTAGACAGTTGAAAAGGATTAAAATTTCTACACATTGAAGTACCACCTAGAATACTTAAAGACACTGTAAATGTGAATGCTGTTAATAAACCAAGGGCCAGGTGTGCATCTATACTTTCTTGACTAAATTGTCTTGTATGTAGTTATTTAAGGGGCCATGTATCGAAATTGGCTGCTTTTACAACTTAGTATTTCCCAGTTTAATATCAAGCCATTGTCAGGAACCAGTGGATTTTCAGTTGGAACAATAAGCAGTGTAGTGAAGAAGTGTACTGTGTCTAGTTTGATTGGTTGCAGTGTAGTTAAGTACATGTATATTTCATTGTAGTGGAAAGTGTAGACTACAGTTAGATACAGTGTAGTTGTGTAGTGTGCTGTGTTGAGTACAATTCATTGTATTATAGTGGAGAAGTGTTGAGTACAGTCAGTTGCAGTGTATTGGAGTAGTGTACTTTGTTGAATACAATTTATAGCGATGTAATGTTGAAGTGTACTGTGTTGAGTACAATAAGTTGCACTGCAGACAAAGTACCAAGTACATGTATATTTAGTAGCAAGTCACTTGGTATTTTGAAAAAAAAAGGGTCTCTTGTCCCGTGTATAATTTCTCATTCCATGATAAAAATGCTCCAACCATAAATGGGAACTATATTCTAATGAAGTGGCTTGTAACAGGAACCATGCTGTTATAAATGGTCTTACAACATGTTCTGTTCTGTAATTTACGATCTTATAGTAAAGTAGCACTATTTTTTTTGTTTGATAAATAAGTTAACAAAAGATACAAGTACAACGATTTTGGACAACACTGGTGTGAAAATATTTTGGATGTTGAACTCGTATTGTGACCTATATTTACCCTGCATCGACCCAGTTCTACTGCCATTTTATGCACCATCAAACCAGGGTCTGTTGTTTGTTCTGCTAATTCTAGCATAGACCCATATCTTCATTACATACATGCAATGGCAGTCTAGATGTAAGCAGTTGCATCACACATATACAGTATTTGTTACATGGCAGTATGTATTTCCAACAAATGTTTTAATTTTTGTTAACATTCAAATTTTTATAATTTGCCATATGAAGATGCTGAGTGCTTGAACCCTTTTCTGTTTTATTCTTCATGTCAAGTTAAACTCAGTCGCTCATGCTTTGAGCTGATATCAATTATGTATTTATAAAATGAATATATTAATATTATATGACTCATTGACAATGATTTGATTTGACAGGTGCCCTGTATATGTACCTCTAACCCAACCCATACCTTGTGATACAATTGGCAAACATTTGTTATGGTGGAAACAGGTGCCACAGGTAGCAGGTGCATACTTGTCATTGATTAGCTAGAAATTAAGTTTGTAACAATGTCAGAGACTTTCAGTTTCAAAGTTCTGCAAATTGAGATGTTAGCCTTAATTGTTTAGGCCATCAATGACTGATATTAAAGAAACACATGTTTATATGGGGAAAAGTATCAAACAGGTGATTACTGGCATAAGAAAAGGAATAATGACCTCAGCATTGACAACAGCTGTATAATGTAAATTTGCAAATCTGTCCAACTATTGCATGCACTCATGTATTACTCACATTTTTTGTGTAAAATAATAGATTACTCACGGAGGTACAAAACCCACAGGTTTTCTCAAATAATAATAGACATCCAAAATCTGTGTTGGTTTCTTTTCAATAATAATGACATAATAATACTTGGTATGCAGAATCATCCATTCTGTTTACCATTGAATCCCAAAACTGTCTGAAGTATATACATGTACAGGTACATAATGTGATGTGTTCGATGTGTTACTTGTCTAAACTTATATTTACTGTATATGTTCGATGTGTTAATTGTCTAAACTTGTATTTACTGTATATGTCCGTACAAGGGCATGTTATAATTTTGTGAAATAAACACAAATTAATAGATGTATTCATTAGTTTATTTCAACCATTTACATTACAATTAAAACTAGCATATACATATATACAGTGTGATGATATTGTAAAATAAAAAATGCATGGTTCAATTATCCGACAAACTCATTATTCCGGACATATTCACTGGGAACGAATGTGTCCAGATTAACGAGGCTCCACTGTACATACCTTCCAATTTTACAATAAATAAACTTAGTGGCAGCTTGGGTAATATTAACACAGATTGCTCTTCATAATTGGTTCTGTAAATGTGAAATTTTGGAAGTTGATGTTCAAGCTCCACAAGAGCGAGTAGATGTAGCACCACATCTTAACCATCAATGAAGTATGCCTAGCTGAGATGACGAATGTCAAAATTCTGATTAACAAAATTTTTTTCCACTCATTTTTTTAATATTATGGACATTTCTATGCTGCATAAAAGAAGTTCATATAAATATATCTATGGCATTTTAAGATTTTAGTAAGCATATCAATATTGCCATAAATTAATAAGTTGTTAATTGGAATATGCTCATTTTATTATTTTGATCTTGTTAATTTACAGTCTTTAAACTTAAAATGTTTTTAGCTGAAATGTGCCACAAAACATTAGATTTGTTTACTATTCCAAACTTGGTCTGTTGTTTGAAATAGGAAATGGGTTTTTACAAAATATTACTGTAATGTAATGCAAGTAAAAATTAAATTGTATAAAATGGAAACATATTTATCCCATGGAGGAGGGTTTGTAAAATATTACTATAATGAAATAAAAGTAAAAAATAAAATTGTATAACATGGAGACATGAATATCACAAGGGTAGGCGGGTATGTGATAGGAGAAAAAAATTTGGATAACCGATGTTATATTCGCTAATTTACGGCAATTTTGTCATATTGATTTACTAGTCATTAATTGGAACATAGACTATATATTTATTCTTATAGAACTCAATATATGAATTAAGAAAAATAATAAATCTTTACCTCTGCTACTCAGGTCTCAGTGGGAGAGGGAGAGTACCTGCCAAATCTACACTTTTAATTTCCTCCAAGGAAATTTCTCATAGATAAATGTAAGAGCAAATTCATGTATACTTAATCCATTGTCATGAGAAACGTTGGCATTATTTCAGCATGTATTGACAATCATTGCTTGGCACTCAGCTTTAAGAAGTTAGTGTTATGACTGGTTGGTCTGATGTCTGGATAATGTGACTGGGTGGTACATCATGCTGCATTTCTACAACATGATGTCCCAGTGCTAGACATCACTATAAACTGCCACTCTGCAGACATCGTAGCAATATGCCTAAAATATTGTTAAAGCTATGTTAAAAATCCAAATTCACACACGCGTCCATATTTAATACTGAAAAACATTAAGTGAAACAAGCTCAGTTTTTGAATTTGATATTTGTGAAGCCTCGTGTTGGTGCAAATGTACTAAAGCATCTCATCCCAAGAGTGGCCCTCAGTGGCCGAGTGGTCTAAAATGCTTTCTGTTATGGATCACTGCCGTCTCACCTCTGTCTGCGTGGGTTCGAGTCTCATAATGTAGTTATGTGAGAAAGCTTGCCAGTAGCTTCTCATGGGTTGGTGGTTCTTTCCGGGGCTTTTTCCTGGGTTCTTCCTCCACCAATAATACTGGCCGCCATGTATAGCCTATCATGTGCTGAAAAATGGCGTTGAACCCTAAAACAAACAAAATCTCATCCCAAGAGTCCTGCTACTGTTCTCTTTCTAATCAAGTTTATAGACTTTCATCATCTGATGTGTTTTGTTGTAACTAACCACTGCACCAAATTCATGTCCTTCTGACTAAACCTCATTAAACTTAATTATGGGTGCATTGTTTTACACAGGTTGAATCATGTGTACCTACCTGTGTCAAGATATCAAGCAGCAACACAGCTGGTGTCATTAACCGATCAACAGAGCAGAGATAATAGTCAATTTAAACTGAACATGTAGTACATTATTTGACTATATTATAAAGAGGAAATGGGAGCAAAGTGCACTTTCATAGAAAACACAGAGGCAGCTGACACCTAGGATCAAATTTGCAACCATTGGATTACAAATCCATCACTGTACCAGCTGAGTCACCCTGGCTCCCATGAGCAGGCATGACAATATTAATTATGTTGACACTCCATGTGATTTATTTTATTATTATGGTTTAATGGATACTTGTGTGCTGAGCAGTTTGTTTAAAATAGTTAAACAGAGTTGGGAAGTTAGGAAGATTTGGAATTATTCGATAGGTGGTAGCAAGGTAATGTGTATTAGATCTGCTAGCCTAACAAAAAATGCTAATCACCTAACAGGAGATAAAAGATCATTTTGTGCTAAAAGATCATTAAAACCCTAATTATTGAAGCAGTGGAAATTTCAACTGGTCACTTTCTACTGATTGACATGTAGTACATTTCATATGTACCATTATGAATTACCATAGTAAATCCCACAGCAGAAAAGGACATGTTCCATGCATGATAAAATTAGGGATCATTTTCACAACAGTCCTTGTGTACATGAAACTAGCCCAGTGTACTGACCCCAACACTGATTTAAATCACTACATAAATATTTAGGGTTTCCGATTATTCCGATCAGACTCGACTGATAGTTCAGAATTATACCACATAATGTGTTTTAATACTTATTGAAGTGTTGATAGAATAATCAGTTTGTGATGTGCAGCAGTTGGAATGTATGTATGTATGTATGTATGTATGTATGTATGTATGTATGTATGTATGTATGTATGTATGCATTAATATTTTATGGCGCTTGGCACAATAGTGGCTGTGTAATGCCACCTAAAGGTAAATTAAGAAATCAAACTCAGAAAGTGTCTTTCAAGATGACCAGCTGCCATCAAAATGTCAGAATGGTAAGAAAGATGATCAGAACATAACATAGGAAATGATAAACTTTTCTGCACAATGTGTACTTATTAAGAGACATATGAAGTGCAGAGGGAACTAATACAAGGTTAAATTAGACCCTGGAAGCTGTTATGACTTCAGCTTTGCAGAATGACTAAGCTTTAGTCACGAGTAAAAAGGTTACGGTACTTATAATGGTGATCTGGTGTGTCACTGATCAAAAATGTCAAGCTCATATCTGCATGTCAGACATGTTTCCAGTGCAACAGTATGATGCTGCTCACCTTTGCAGTTTTAGTGTTGGCCATTAATCTATAGGAATTAGCACAAGCTATAGTTTGACATAATTGGCAGTACATTAATTAGAGGTGGGATGGCCAGTTGTTTGCATTTTTTTAAATGTTATGTAAATTATAATGAGAGTACATATATTATACTAAGTATATGTACTTCAAATACTGGGCAAATCTGGCTCAGTTTAATGCACATATCAATTTGAGATTGGGGGGGGGGGTAAGTTGCTAGGGTCAGCAATGAAAAACAGATGGTTGATGAACCGGAAACACATTGAGGGGTGTGGGTGTGGGCCCTAAACCACTTGCCTTTATAAATCACTGCCATCTCACTTATGTTTATGTGGGATTGAGTCTTGGGCTTTGCCAAAGTGGGTATGTTAACTTCTCAGTAGTGTCATGTGGGTTGTTGGTTCTTTTCCGCCCCCCCCCCCCCCCCAGGTTTTCCTGGGTACATCCATCACCAGTTATACTGGCTGCCATGTAGGACTATCATGTGCAGAAAAATTGGTGTTAAACACACAAGGAAACCAATAATCAGGACATTGTAAGGGAAGTAAAAATTTCTTCACTGTTTATTTTGACTGTTTCATTTGCTGGTTTTGATACTAGTATAATTTATTAGAGGTAACAATGCACATTTTAAGTAAAATCTTGAACCATTAAAGTATTTTCCAGCCTAGAAGTTGATGCTGAGTACAAGTCAAATTTGCAAATATTATGTATATAAGCCATATCAATACATTGGCTTCATCATTTTTGTTAGTGTGTTTTTGTGTGCGTTCCGGATTTTTAATGTAGCTTTTAAAAAAAATTAGTCATATCACTACTAAGTCCACAGTGTGACAGTTTATAGTGATGTCAAGCACAGGGACTGTCATGGCATATACATGTAGGATATCCCACCCAGTCACATTATCTTGATACAAGGCTGATAATACGAGATTGGACAGCAAATGATTCAGTGTCACACTGTTCACACACTGGCATTTTAAGAATCATAACATTGCAAAAGGAAATGCTTTTTAGTTACATGAAACATTTGGCACATGCAGTTTAATAAATAGCATATTTTCAGTTGTGAGATTCCTGGTTCAGTTGCTATCTTTACATCTAGCTAGCACTGTGTTGATGGCCAGTGCGTGACTAATGAAGGAGTACTCTAGGCAGTCAGCCCTTGGCTAATAGCAATGATCAGGAAACATTATGACATGGCATCAAGTACAGAAAATGTGTATTCAGTTGGGAAATTACTGTCAATCAAGCTAACATAAATGCTGATATGGCTAAGGTTTGTTAATATCATTTGTCAGGAGGATAACACCCTTTATCAGTGAATTTGGTGTTGGAGATTGTCCTTCATAAGTGAATTTGGGGGTCTGAGAAAATGCCCTTTATCAGTATATTTGGAGTCAGCAAATACCATCTGACAACAAGTTCAGGTTAGAGATTTTCTTGTAGAAGTGAATTTCCAATAAGAAAATGTCCTCTATCAGTGAATTTGGAGCAAGCAAATGCTCTTTATAAGTGAATTTCATGTTAGAGATTGTCCTTTATAAGTGAATTTCAGGTTAGAGATTGTCCTTTATAAGTGAATTTCAGGTTAGATTGTCCTTTATAAGTGAATTTCAGGTTCGAGATTGTCCTTTATAAGTGAATTTCAGGTTAGATTGTCCTTTATAAGTGAATTTCAGGTTAGAGATTGTCCTTTATAAGTGAATTTTATGTTAGAGATTGTCCACTATAAGTGAATTTCATGTTAGAGATTGTCCTTTATTAGTGAATTTCATGTTAGAGATTGTCCTTTATAAGTGAATTTCAGGTTAGAGATTGTCCTTTATAAGTGAATTTTATGTTAGAGATTGTCCTTTATAAGTGAATTTCAGGTTAGAGATTGTCCTTTATAAGTGAATTTCAGGTTAGATTGTCCTTTATAAGTGAATTTCAGGTTCGAGATTGTCCTTTATAAGTGAATTTCAGGTTAGATTGTCCTTTATAAGTGAATTTCAGGTTAGAGATTGTCCTTTATAAGTGAATTTTGTGTTAGAGATTGTCCTTTATAAGTGAATTTTATGTTAGAGATTGTCCACTATAAGTGAATTTCATGTTAGAGATTGTCCTTTATTAGTGAATTTTGGGTTAGAGATTGAACTTTATAAGTGAATTTCAGGTTAGAGATTGTCCTTTATAAGTGAATTTTGTGTTAGAGATTGTCCACTATAAGTGAATGTTAGAGATTGTCCTTTATTAGTGAATTTTGGGTTAGAGATTGAACTTTATAAGTGAATTTTGAGTTAGAGATTATCCTTTATAAGTGAATTTCATGTTAGAGATTGTCCTTTATAAGTGAATTTCACGTTAGAGATTGTATTTTATAAGTGAATTTCACGTTGGAGATTGTCTTTTATAAGTGAATTTTGGGTTAGAGATTGTTCTTTATTAGTGAATTTGATGTTAGAGATTGTCTTTTATAAGTGAATTTTGGGTTAGAGATTGTCCTTTATAAGTGAATTTCACGTTTGAGATTGTCTTTTATAAGTGAATTATGGGTTAGAGATTGTCCTTTATAAGTGAATTTCATGTTAGAGATTGTCCTTTCTAAGTGAATTTCATGTTAGATTGTCCTTTATAAGTGAATTTCATGTTAGAAATTGTCCTTTCTAAGTGAATTTCATGTTAGATTGTCCTTTATAAGTGCATTTCACGTTAGAGATTGTCTTTTATAAGTGAATTATGGGTTAGAGATTGTCCTTTATAAGTGAATTTCATGTTAGAGATTGTCATTTAACTCATTCAGCCCCAAGACACTGTAACACTGTTGCTGAGCCCCAGCAACACCAAGCTCTGTCTAGCTGCTTGTGCCCCAGAGTGTTACCTATTTGGAAAATTTTGTAAACATCATACACATGCATTTGTACTTACCTTATTTTCTTTACTTACATCCAATAGTAATCTATGAAATTTTCACCAATTAATCCAAATGAATTTGTCAATACAGTGATGTATTTTTTTCTCCATTTGTCCAAGTCTTTCACAATTTATTTATACACTATTTACAAAAATATGTGCAACATTGTTAGGAATATCACATCAGTCCTTAAATCCATTAAAATAAACCAGGAAATTTTAAAATATGATATGGTTTGAAACATGTTATGCATAAATTAACCTGACATTGTTATCTTTTATCTCGTCTGGTGTTGTTGGATACCATGTTTTGTTCGGTGATACCAATATACATTTTTGTGCATATGTGTTAGATTCATTTGCAATATTCATATACAGTTCTTCTGGAAATAATAAATGAAAAAATCTATTTCTCTTTTTTCCTTGTCAATGTTAGCTGTAGGTCGGGGATTTGGTCCACTAAAATGATTTATTTTAACAGGCCGAAGATGATCACTCCAATCTGCTAGATCGGCAGAGTCGCTATCATTATCGCTATCCGCATCCTCGTCTTCGGACGATTCAGTCTCGGAAATTTCAATGTCCGATTCTAATTCTCGCAAATTATCCAATTGGCGAACATATCTTTCCTCTGCTCCCTCAATATTAACTTGATCAAACCCTAAGAAATGCCTCATTTTTGCTCTTATTGCCATCGAAAATCACTCGTACTTCCGCCATAATTGCCATGTTTTCGAGAAGTGAACACATGACGGGAAAATGCTCTCAATTTCAAACGTTTGAATCCTAAACAATTCAAACTTTAAATTCAAATTTGTACGAAGGAAAGTAAATTCATTTTTGATTGGTTACAAGTGGGTTTGATTCTTGGGAAAATCCCCTTTGTAACCAATCAGAGACTTTCTCACGACCACCTTTCAGAATGTGTATTTGTGGGACCGGCCATTGAATGCAGATTTGAAACTTCTCGAAAACATGGTATCGGCTGTTGAATGCAGAAACTGGATTACGCATAAAGACGGCATTGGGGCCGAATGAGTTATAATAGAATTTTGTTTAAAGATTGGCCTTTATAAGTGAATTTCATGTTAGAGATTGTCCTTTATAAGTGAATTTTGTGTTAAAGATTGGCCTTTATATGTGAATTTTGTGTTAGAAATTGTCGTTTATAAATGAATTTCAGGTAAGAGATTGTCTTTTTTATAAGCGAATTTTGTGTTAGAGATTGTCCTTTATAAGTGAATTTCAGGTAAGAGATTGTCCTTTATAAGTGAGTATTTCAGGTTAGAGATTGTCCTTTATAAGTGAATTTTGGGTTAGAGATTGTCCTTTATAAGTGAATTTCACGTTAAAGATTGTCCTTTATAAGTGAATTTTGGGTTAGAGATTGTCCTTTATAAGTGAATGTTTGGTTAGAAAATGCCTTTTATCAGTGAATTTGAGATCAAACATTCTTTATAAGTGAATTTGGGCTTAGAAAATGTTTTTAATCCCCAATGTAATCCCCAATGAATTTGGGGTTAAAAAAATGCCCTTTGTCGGCAAATTTAGGGTTAGAAAATGCTCATTATCATTAATTGGGTCAGAAAATTCCCTTTTATCCAACAAGTTGGATTTCTGAAGTACTCAGAGCAAACAAGGTTCAAAATTTCTATTTATTTTCAGATTTCTATTTATATTGCAATACTCCAGTGCAGTGATATTCATTTATTTACCTTACAATGTGTACCCCCAATAGATTTGCTGTTTACCTTATTGTAGCATGCTTCCAAGAAAGTACAGTAGTGGTGATAATGAATCGTGTTTTCATGCATAGGGTTTGGGATCCAGAGATTTCCCACTGTTTTTGCTTGATTTATATAGCATCTATATGAACAAGAGAGTATATCAGCCATTTAAGGAAATAGTTTCCTCTCAGACTAATAATTGACAAAAATGATTAGTTCATACAGGAAACTATGATTTAGAATTATTTTTCACTGTTCTATTATAAATATTATTTGGTGTTCTTGATACTGATGAACTCCATAATCGTTCATTACTGGGCATTTACAGACAAGACGTAAAATTTTCCATTGAGTTTGAAAGATGTAAATAAAAGGTGGTTGATGTTGTCGGGGACATGTTCATGTTGTTGCTTGGATCTTTTTTTTAATCTTCATTCATGCTAGGGTAAACTGCAGTGCATTGTAGTTTGTGTGGTTGAAGCCATTTTTTTGCAACAGTTATGTTGTGGACAGTATAACGGTGGAAAAACTGCTGACCTATGGGAAGCAGCTGCCAAGCTTTCTCACTTACGGTACCCACATTTGCCAAGCCCAGGATTTGAACCCATATGGATAGAAGTGAGATGGCAGTGATTGGACTACTCGGGCCCATAATGATACAGAGTAGTTATAAAGCACATCCCGAGTACTATAGTACAGACCAAAATGAATTGTTTGTTGCGAGGTTTTTAACCATTTTTGAGCACAAGAAGGTTTTTACAAAGCGCCCAGTATAAACGATGGAGAAAGAACATGGGAAACACTGGAAAGTACCAACAACCCACGGGAATCAACTAGCAAGCTTTCTCATGGATCACCATTGGCTCACTGAGCCTGAAACTAGAACGCATGCAGAGATTAGAATTGGCAGTGATCTGTAATGAGATACTTTAGAACACTTGACCACTCTAGGCCCTGACCTTGAGGCAATCATAAAGGTCCAGGAGACACCCTATCAAAACCTTTTATTATGTGATTTGTAGCTATAATGTGCTTAAACAATTGGGATAATATAAAGAAATCCATGGGCTGCTATTATGGCTCTATGTCCAGTGCACTGGGTTATTCGTTTGAGCAAACTTTGGGTCATGTCTGGTGAAATGCTGCTGTTTTAGTAAATTCTCTCTCTCTCTTTCTCTCTCTCTCTCTCTCTCTCTCTCTCTCTCTCTCTCTCTCTGTCTCTCTCTCTCTCTCTCTCACACACACACACACACACACAACAGATGAGCATTATTTATTACAGCTTTTACATAGCTGTAAAGGAAAAAGATGACCTGGAGATGTCCCAAGCCAGATATCAGTGTAACACACTGTATTCCTACAGTAGACTGGCTTATTGATGGTTACACTAGTATTGATAACAGAGATTCACTGTGAGTTGCTTGGAATGGTGTGTGTAGTTAATCACTGTTTTGTACAGTATGATTAATAAAGTCATTTGTTGACATACATTTCTGGGCTACAATGATGATGATGCCTTCTTATGTCAGTGGTATTGGACATTGCTGTCATAAAGGGAATCATTACAAGGTCGTAGTACTGTACATGTTTGTCTAATTGCTTAGTCAGTATACTCAAGATTATGAAATGCTAATTAGTCTTGGTTAACAAGATATTACATCAATCAAATAGATTCCATGCTGTGTCATATGGCAAGGTAATGAATAACATCAACCTGGTATAGATCTCTGGTTGTGATATCAAAGACGTCAAAGCCTCTATGTGCCAATCAGCTTTTCAAAGTTATTTAAATTAGCAACATGTCTCTTTCATTTTAAGTGTGAAAAGTCACTTCTCAAAGAATTGTTCATGATAATCCCCATATTTTTTGATAAAGTAAAAAAAGAGTTACTGCCATTTTTTAAAACCATTCATTCGTCAAAGGCACTAAAGGTGGTGATGATGAGTTTCAAGATTATCTGGGAAAATAATACCCTCATTTGTTTCGCTTTTAGTCTTGGTACACAACAGAATTTATGCAAGACTCCTAAATGTGTTGGAATTAGTGGGGTGCAAACGAAGTTGAACATGGACCATGTTTGCATAACAAAAAACAGTCAATCATTACCAATATATTTTTAATACATTTTGTGCTTTTTATTCAGTTATTTTTTTATGTCTTTTACACATTAACCCCTGGTGCCACTTTTATGGGGCAGGAGGGAGTAGCCTACTGCCAAGCTCTCGCGTCAAGGTCATGTATGATACACTAAAGTGGGTGGTACTGTAGAAAAGTAGACAGATTTAGCACTACTCTGGTGGCCAAGTGGTTAGAGCATCTGCTGCAGAACCGGGATGTCGTGGGATTGATCCCTGGCCAAGTCATGCCAATGACTTACAGAAATGGTACTAACAGCTGCCTCTTTTGGTACTCAGCATTAAGAGGTTAGTGTTAGGACTGGTCGGCCTGGTGTCAGAATAATGTGACTGGGTGAGACATCATGCTACACATCTTGTGTACGACTCGGTCAGGATTCGAACCCATGATCTTCCCACATCTGAGGTGGAAGCTCTAAACATTAGGCCGTCAGAACATTCCTTGAAAAGTGATGGACCAGTAAATTTTATGAGTGGAATGGCATGGGTGTGGCATGGATGTTTTTTTTGTTAAATTGCAAGTTCTTAGATAACTTGAAAAAAAATCCAAGTCCTATTTTGACAAAAACTATTATCTTGAAAGAAAAACATTTCCTTAACGTTTGTGTATGTGTGGTTTGAATTAAAGAAAGATGAATTTCTTGTATGGTTTCTATGGAGGCGGTGTTGTTTCTTGAGTAACTATTTTCAGTAGGCACATACTTGACAGATCATGTTCTATGAATACAGTTATTCTAAATTTGTGTCAAGTTTCTCAACTGCTTTGAGAAGTTTTAAGTGGGTTTTCACATGGCTGATACGGAAGCAGTTTTATTATTGCATCATGGCTACAGAACCCTTTTATGTAAACTGTATTCCAAAATCAGGTGACACAGATTTGCCATGTGTTTAGCTTTGCATTACAGTGGTTTACTTGTCACTTAAGAAGGTTATGGATGTCAAAATTGTTTAACCAACCTCATAAAATCAGGGGTAAAATAAGTGCATTTGGCATATCTAAGGCAAGTATGCTGAGGAAATAATGTAACATCTACACTCACTTGTAACTAAAGTCAAACTTAAGACAACACAGATCTTGATCTGCTGTAGGATGATGCACCTACAGATCTGGATGTACGTTTATTCTCCTGATTACTCATTACAAACTAAACCGACTCAGATCTGTCAGTGCATTATGCACAGTCAGATCTGGATCTGTGCAATTTGCAGTTGAACTCACAAGAGAGTATATACGATAGTGTTAACAAAATGCATTTGCCTGATATACACTAATTAATTCTCCTTTTTTCCTCAAGAGAAGTGAATTTGAAATTCTGTTCTGGCACTAAAAACATTTCAGAACATTACTGTGTTTGTGTGATAAAGGTTATGGGCTGAGCCATACCATTGTATTTGTATGGGGGAGGTCTTGGGTTCGAACCCTGGCTGAGCCATTCTAGAACAATATCTCAGCAAAATAAAAACTAATATTTTTGTTTGATTTGAAACATTTGTTAAAAATTGCTAGCTGTGCAGATCTTGTGTCAACCAATGCAGTAAAACCTCTCTTAAAAGATGACCTCTGCTTCCAAAATAACCAGACAGGTGGTCTCTCATGACAGGTCATAACAATAATCAATACAATAAATCTCTACATTGAGAATATAGTTTCAAGACAGGTGGGCTTTCAAGACAGGTTTATCAGTAGTGTAGTCTAAGATCAATAAAAGATAAATAGAACAACCTATAAACTTGAGCTAAACCCATCCAAATAAATGCAGACTTAAAAATCCAGTAAGATAAAATACAAAGATTAACCAATCATATCATGTCTTTTTTTCACAATCATCTAATCAGGATAATCGTTGTTTATATATTTCTGTTTTTATGGCAAATTGGCAACCAGTGAATATGCAGTTTATGACAGTAATGGACAAAAACGTTAGAAGAAAGTCATTCAGAGATTTGATAGCAGATATATTTTGTTCATGCTGGCCAGGAAACACTTTCCCATATTAACCAAGAACTACCCTAGTTAAGTACACAATTGTGGAATCAAAGATCTCTGAACTTTTATATAGTATAATATTATATATAAAAAAGAAATATATTCACCTTTATTTTTATTTCACTAATATTGTGAGAAGCTTGTACAATGAATTTTCATGAACATTTTATGAATATTATGATATAGAAATTTCATTTACATTTTTTAGAAATATATTGGAGGTGCATCAAAGGACTTGAATTGTTCATGAACCAGGTTCATGTCATTTCAGGAACTTAAAATATATTATAATAGGTCATAAAGGTTCATCAGTGTGTTCTTGAACTTCTTGTACATGATTCATTAAAATTCTTGAAATGTTCATTTTAAGAACATTCATGAACAGTTAATGATTGTTCATGAAGTCATGAATTTGTTTTCGGTTGGGGCTGTTCTCTTTCATACTTATAAAATGGAAAATGCATTGTGGGTTTTTAAAATAGAACATTTTTATGTTAACAGCATCCACAATTCCACTAGAAATTAAACCAAAAAATTGCTACAGCTTTCATAATTCAGTCTTGTAATTTTGACCCTTTTTTAAATACATCTTATAGGAAAACCTGTATGAAACACTTTCACTGTTTAATCATTGACTGAATTACAAGGGTTTGCATTGATATTCTACGTTTCGAACTCACATTCAGTTTAAATCCTTTTCAGTCCCACTGACTACAGCACAGATACATCCTTGTCAGTTTGGAGTTGTCTGTATAGTATAGTGTCACCTTAGACTAGTTAAAAATCAAGTACATGACTTCATTGAGAAAAAAAACAAGCATTAACTTAACATTGTTGTTTTTCACAAACCAAATCCATTTGGTGCAAGGTCAAGTGTAGTTTGTTTTTGCATTGTTACTGCAAACATAAATTAACTGATATTAATGTCATAATAAAAGTTTGATGCAGACACTGATGCAGATAGTTATCTTTGATGTTGTGAATGGTCGGTTTAATTATTTACCTGTGATTTCGATTCAAATGTCAGTGTATTCTTTGTGGCATACCTGTACTATTTTTTGATTCAAATGTCAGTGTATTCTTTGTGACATACCTGTACTATTTTTTAGAAGTACAGTCATAATTTAATCAGTGGTCTTATTTTCCCTATTAATTACTTTTATTATACCGGTACCTGATTGTCTAAATGTGCATTAAATCTGATATGAACAATAGTACACATTGATTGGAATTACTATATAGAAGATGCTGAGGTGCCGAGTCTGTGTCATGTATTATTTCAGATGAGTAGCAAACGCATGATGTGTTCTGGCATGTAAAAGGCTTGTCTTATATGAATTTCTTATAAATGAGAGGTACTTCTAGTGGGAGTGACATTTGTGGGACAAAGTAGTAATATCTTTTTCTACAAGGGGACTGGATGCTGAAAATGAAATGTCAAATTTCGTTTTTGGTGGAAGTAGGAATAGACAACAGCACATACATTTAAGAGACACTGACAGAGGAATCTTGATGGATCATAGTCAGGTTGGAGGGTGTTGTGGTGGGTGAGTCTGGGTGATCACTCTTTTTTTTTTTGGTCTACCTGGATCATAGCTAGCCCTTAAAGTGCGTGTCGCGACTATAGTCGCACTGTTGTTTGTGGTCCAGTAGTGCGTGTCGCGACTATTGTCGCTCTAGAGGTGAGCAACTGATCGCATTCTATAACTTCATCTTGCCATAAATGCCTGTAAAACTATATTTGATTGGTTTAAAAAGGCCCGGAACGAGCATTCTGCAGTACTTTACTATATTATTAACGATGTAATTTTACAAATGCTCGCTTCTAAACACATGGTATTTGTGCAAAGCTAAAATGGCAGACACTGAATACGACGGTGATTTCTTGCAACAAATATTCGCTTCTGATAGTGATGCTAATAGTGATTTTGAATAATTTGAGAAAAATGACATTATTGGAGCAAGCGAGGTATTGATGGAAATACACATGAATGATTTTGAGCCAGAAATTTACGTGGAACTGGAGTCGGATGTACATGCTCGCTTGACGTGAAAAAATGGCGTGCCTGTCAAGTCCCATTCACTGGTAATTCAAAATTAAATGTCGAGATGGTGAAAAATGAACCTACGGACTATTGAAGACTTTTTCTTAGATGACGAGCTATTTCATCTGATAGTAGATCAAACAAATCGTAATGCAGATCAGAGAGTTCATGGGGCAGACTTGAACGAAAAAAGTCGCATGAAGAAATGGTGGCCTGTCTTACCTGAGCATCTAAAACGTTTTTGCATCGATTAAAACAATGGGTTTGGTACATATGTCTGTTCTCGATTCATAATGGGCTATTGATGATGCGATATCAACCGCATACTTCAGCAAAAAAAAAAGTATGGGATAGATTTCAAGCTATTCCAAGCAATTTACACCTGTCAGACGATGAGAACAATTAAGGTGACTCTTCACAAAATCAGCCCAATGATTGAACAAAAATAAAGCTGTTGCAGAGGTTTAATCACCAGATATGGACCTCAGTTTGATGATATTATAATAAATAACAGGTGATAGTTTTTCATGAACATTAATTGCTGACTGGTGGGTTTAAACATACATCTGACATTCATGGAGTGGATTTTTGCAAAACTTTCACCTTGCCTTTACCTGTGATTTTCACAATTTATATATAACATTGTGACAGACATAACATGTGCATGTTTGGACTACTAAAGAATATAACATTTCGTAGATATATTTGAACTTTTCCATCAAAAACAAACAAAAATACTGATGAAATACAATTGTAACTTGTCAGTTTACCTGTATTTACACATGTACCTGCAAATATGTTAAACCTACACATGTGTCTTGATGCTAATCTTAAAGTATAGACACATACCATCATTTTTTATATAGAGGTTGTCTATCAATTGTGTATATTTAATGAAATACATGCAATTTAAAGACTCTGCAGTTTTCTTCTTTTCTTCCCTGAAACAATTCAGCACTGAGGGACCTTTTTCTGCAAAACAATGCAGCACTTTAAGGGTTAAGCCATCACACTCTATCAAGAGAAGGTGTTGTTTGATTGTCGACTCCATGTAATCTCAGTTTTACCAGATATGGTCAGAGTTAACATGGCCTGTAACAGGTGCAGACATTTTTACCCGAATTTTTAATTCAGCCTACCAAAATTTACCGGATGGTATTCAACAGTTTTGGTATTGCATCTTGTGAAATAATTTATGTGTGCTGGTAAACAAAGGTGTCACATAGGTATAGTACTTTGAACACAATCAGTGTGCACCCTTTTCAGATTACAGTAGAACTTGTTTTGAAAGACTGCCTCTTTTGCCAAAATAGTATGGTCTCTCAAGACAGGTGGTCTCTCATAACCGGTCACAATGCTATATAATCAAGAAATTTGTGCTGTGAGAATGTGGTCTCGCAAGACAGGTGGTCTAACATAGCAGTGGTCTTTCAAGACAGGTTTTACTGCACATTAATCAAATTCTCATAATGAGATCACAGTAACCAACATTTCTGCTTTGATATCTGTTTGAAAGTTTTGGATCAGTTGTACCCCTTGACCTGTAAAGATATAATTTGATAAATCTTGTTCCCGAATATTTATGTTTGCTCCATCAGTTCCTTATTACCTGTTAGGGCATTTAAAATATGTATTATCATGAAAAAAGTGAAATTGGAAAGTATAAATTCAAGTGTAGTCATAAAACTTGTCTAATGATGCACTGGAAAGTATATGGAATAAACTTTTGATAAATAAATGAACCAGAATTAATGATGCTATTTATTTGATTACACGTTAAGTGAAATAAGCATAGAAGATTTATCTTTTACAAGTCTTTTTTACTTTATTTTCCAATCTGAGACTTATCATGTATCATTTATGTATATTATTCAAGTCCTTAAGCATTATCTTAATTGAATCCAATTTTTTATGACTTTTTAAGGATATACAATTAGAGACCCACGATGAGGTGCAAAGTAATCACATTTTGCATCCATTAGTACATGCTTAATTTTTTTGCAAAGTTATTTTGCTGGCAATTGAAGGATTTCAGCCAAATTTGGTATATCACTTGATGTTTGAGGTGGGTTTGTTTTTTTCAGTGTTCTGTATTTTGGATGAGTTATGGTCCTTGCTTGGTTGCCCTCCCATCTCGAGTTGCCAGTCAGCATATCTTTACTATGTTTGAATAGCAGCCATCTTGAAAATCTTGCTACCACTACTGCTTCTGAATGGATGGTCATATCAACATGTTTTTTTTTTTGTCTATGTACAGTTGTCTTTAGTCTTGAACTATCAAATTTATTTTTGTTCTCAGTATTATTGTCCTGATTATCGATTGTAATTGATCATCAGTTGCTTGAGCGAATCAATAAGGTAATCAATTATGAAAGTCCATAATCGATTGTGTGTAAAGGGAGACTACTTTTTATTTGCAAGCAAAACACAAAGGCTAGTAAAACTCTTGCATAAATGGCAACCAAAATAGGGTTTCTAGTCCAGTAAAGTTGATCGGAATAATAATATACAAACCTTTACAACATACAAATATTAAAACATTCCATTTCCATAGATGCAGACTTTAATAAATTAGTAACATTAGTCATGATTACAGGATTACTGTAAGTTATTAGATAGACGAGTTAATAAATGTAATTTGTTTTGATGATTTGTTTCAGTATAAATGTAAAAACCTTTGTTGTGTTTTTAAATAATGACCAACAAGAAACTATGTCTTTTACTTCACATTTTAGACATTGCATATGAAATTAAATGGTTTTGGAGATTGCAGCAGTATTTCAGTGTGATAAGATAAAGAAAAAGTTGCTTTCATTTAACAAAGTGGTCAAACAAAAATAACACAACACTATTGAACTGCATAATATTTTTATCAGGTTATTCTAAACTTTTCCAGTCACCATCTCCTTGGTTATCCTCAGTGTTCGCTACCTTACCACCTAAAAAGCATTATTCAGCATTAGCGCACCTCTCATTAATCCCACTGCCCTCAAGGAGCCATACCACCCACTTTGGGAACCACAAGGTTAAAGTATACATTAATTAAAAAAGAGATGTATATATATGTATATATTGTATATTTATAAATATTTTTAACCATTGAGCTAAGATATAACTACATAACAAACATAAATTTAATAAAATTCTTAGTACGCGATTATCAGTTAAGTGGAACTGATGAAATTCTGATTCCCATCACTAATCAGTTTTCATTTTTACTGGTTTATCTTTAGACCTATCCAGGTCTTGTTCAGGGTGTCCATGATACAGGCGGACAAAGCATGAAACGTTAATGCATTTTTAATGTTAAGACATTTTAATGCTGATGATGACAAATTTTGACTCGTGTAATTTTTTCGCATAAAATTGGCTTTTAACCGCCCTCCCCATATATGTGTATCCTGTTGCATGATTTTAAAATTAGGTTCTGCAAGTCGTTTTTAAATTTAAATGTGATTTTTTTTTTAATACCGTGAGCAGGAAAGGGGATTGTAGTGGGACTCAAATGCATTTTGTTTTGGCCTTATCAGTATTTGCATAAACACACAGATTTATTGGTTATCACAGATGAAACTGATTTCTCAATGCTCAGCATTATATTAAGCTTCTACTTTGTGCATCCAAATATTACTGATCATGTGACCAAATAAGATAGTGTTGCTTATTTACTCCACTTATTGCTTTTGTTGGCTTGGGAATGTAGAACTGTAGATTATGCCCAATGCACCAAACAGTGCATGGTTAGAGCGTCCGCCCCGGAAGCGGGAGGTCGTCGGTTCGATCCCCGGCCGAGTCATACCAAAGACTTACAAAAATGGTACTAACAGCTGCCGGGGCCCCGAGTGGCCGAGTGGTCTAAAGCGTTGTCCGTTACGGACCACTGCCATCTCACCTCTGTCTGCATGTGTTCGAGTCTAAGATTCGGCAAATGTAGTTATGTGAGAAAGCTTGCCAGTAGCTTCTCGTGGGTCGGTGGTTCTTTCCGGGGTTTGTCCGGTTTCTTCCTCCACCATTAATACTGG
Source organism: Unio pictorum (assembly GCA_030141615.1). Lineage (NCBI taxonomy): Eukaryota > Metazoa > Mollusca > Bivalvia > Unionida > Unionidae > Unio > Unio pictorum. Next base: position 2,568,203 of record JARLTB010000293.1, read on the forward strand.
CCGCCATGTATAGCCTATATTGTGCTGAAAAATGGCGTTAAACCATAAAAAACAAAAACAAACTAACAGCTGCCCCACTTGACGCTCAGCATTAAGAGGTTAGTGTTAGGACTGGTCGGCCTGGTGTCAGGATAATGTGACTGGGTGAGACATCATGCTACATGTCGTGACTGGGTGAGACATCATGCTACATGTCTGTGGCATGATGTCTCAGTGCTAGACATCACTATAAACTGCCTCACTGCAGACATCGTAGCGATATGACTGAAAAATTGTTAAAGCTACGTTCAAAATCCTAATCAAACAAACAAACAAACCAAACAGTGCACGAATAGAGTGGTGGTGGCTCAGTGGTAAAGATGCTTGACTTGGTTTGAATCACTGTCAGATCAGCCTGGTCTGGTTATCTTGGTAATGACTATGGGCAGGACACTTTATTCCAATTGTCACAGAACCAAATAGCCTACTTGTGTTTCTGTGTTGTAAAACACCAAACCCATCCACACTCCAGTGCCTAAATGCAAAAGAAGTCAATTAGTGGAAACTTTGGAACAGGCTATAAATAAAATTATAAATATTGAGAGTCAAAGCATGACCCACTGAAGCTTTAGCAGTGTGCTGCATTAACAGAACCAGTTTTTCTGCAATATGGTCTAGTGGCAGCCTTTTACTTTGGACTTCATTATAGATTGGCCTCGGTGTAAAGTAATCGTGATGACCATGATCTAGTGCCTTTTAGCTGACATCCCTATTCATCCTACTTGCAGTATCCTGTGTCTATCAGTGAATGTCACCTCTCTATGGAGACCATTGATACTGGTGGACTAGTACTAAGAAATACTAAATGTACCATCCTGACTAAGAAATACTAAATGTACCATCCTGACTGGGAAATACTAAATGTACCATCCTGACTAGGAAATACTAAATGTACCATCCTGACTAGGAAATACAAATGTACCATCCTGACTAGGAAATACAAATGTACCTTCCTGACTAGGAAGTACTAAATGTACCTTCCTGACTAGGAAATAAAAATGTACCATCCTGACTAGGAAATACAAATGTACCTTCCTGACTGGGAAATACTAAATGTACCATCCTGACTGGGAAATACAAATGTACCATACTGACTAGGAAATACAAATGTACCATCCTGACCTGCATATTGTTACATTTTGTCAGAGACTTATGCAAACAGATCTATTGAATATGTTGCAGGCAGGTATGGCCATGTGGTCTCAAAACATTTTGACCAAAAACTTAACTTCAGTGTAAAAACTCCCAAATTAGGTATGATACATGCCGTGTGAGTGTCATGCAAATTTGATATTATTGTAGAGGAATGGACATATCAAAGTCACTTACTAATGTACTTTCAGCCATAGAACTTGCATGTGGCATACAGATTCCCAAACTTGAGTGCTTTAGATGTTACATCTATGAGTTTTATTACTTCAATGTTTAATCCAGTTAACATATATGGGAAATATTTTTATTGTTAATTTTTATGACTATAATTTGAAAACTTGATACCATTTGTTTTCTGCCAGTTTGGTTAAAGTTTTAATTACTTGGAGGAAATAAAAGAAAAGAAACCCCACTGTATATTTGATATAAACACTTTAAGACAGTTTTGCAATGAGATATAGGACTTGCAATATATTGTATAGTCCTAAAAACTGACTAAATATGTCTTTAGTATTATTGTCTGTTGTATGACTTTATTTTGGTCAAGGTTGCCTAATTTAAGATGCTAGATGTAATGTTCATATTGGCATTCACATGCATGCCCAAATATTCCATAGGCTGTTTTTCCACACCCTCGATTAAACTTGATGTTAAGGTTTGTTTTTACTTTCCTAGCTAAATGGCAGATAGACCATAAATAGAGTGGTCTCTTGTTACATAGATTTTATTTGACTTTCCTGCAATTTGTGTTGGTCCTGAGGACACTTTTGAACATATTATTGGCTATATCATGCTGAGGATTATTAAGCTAAGCACCATTTTGAAGGATAATTTTACTATAGCACTTCCAGCTAAGCTATCGTAGAAATTGTGAGACAAAGATATCACTTGCTAATGGCAAGAGGTTATGATTTTGTAAGTCATATTGACAGGTGCATTATTATTCTTTAAAGACCAATTATTGCTTATATTCATCCAAATGCATGATATAAAATGATCTCATACGAATTGATTATGATAACAAGTAACTTCTGAGAGTTTCATTTATTGTACATGGTCAGCAAAGTGCAAACATTTCTTGTTTCATTGCAATATTAATTTGGGTAATTAACATTAAAAAAAACCCAGAAAAATATTGCATTTAACAAAAAGTGATTTTCCAATTTTTTTGCAATTTATGCCATGGAGATACTTGAAATGCAGGTGTTTTGAGAGACATCTTCCACCAGGATCCCTCCAATAGCTATTGTTTACACCCTAGCCTTTCTGTAAATATGGATCAGCAGGCCTGTTACAATCATTGATAATGTTATGCCAAATTGAATAAAATTACACAAATTGACATATAAATATTTGATTTAATGTTTTATTGTTTAGTTTTCTGAACAATGATAACCTTGCTAAGGGCTGATGTTCTAGTTTATCTGCATTTACCTTCTGTTAGACTTGAGTTGGATACAGGCATGACAATTAGCATTTTCAGGTTACTGGTTTTGTGTGCTTACAGGAGATTTAAGCAAGTTTCACTACTATTATATTGTACCTATTCTGTTCCAACTTGTACTGCTAGCGGGACACGTATCCACAGCCAATTTTTGCTTGCTTCATATATTGTGCAAATTTTTATTTATAAATGTATGTAAAGAAAACTGAAAGAAGAAATGAAAACTGTTGTCTACAAGTTATTTACAGGCTAGAGTACAATTGTATTGCCATGCTACTGTGTAAATGGCAAGCAAAGAAAGAGGACATTTTGCTCACTTGGTCTGCAAAATGTAAATCAATGATGGCTGTATGTTTTAATGGGCTTCATTCAGTTCATTACAATACAGCACAGCAATAAGATTCTCAAGTTATACCCATGAGATGGTAGAATGAACAAAAACAAAGATTGCAGAAAGTTTTAAGTGTCTGATTTTGATAAGCTCTGTTATTTGCTCAGTTCTAATCCATGACCGATTTAATAGAGAAGAAGAAATAATGTGAGTATAGGAAAATAATAATCATGACTACCAAACTTATTTAATCATGATAGATGAAAGATCAATACAAATTATGTTCATAATGAGAAAGGCAGTACGTTTTCACAGCATTTGAGTCAGTTACAGTTCTTTCTGTACACAGCTTTAATTCCTCTGTCAATAAATTTAAATGTTAACTGAATGTTGATGTTGGACATAGATTTGAATTTTTACTTCGTTGTTTGAATTTCAAACAGAATTAGTGAATACAGTTGTACATAAAACTCACCACATTTTGGTTTGTTACAGCTTCATATTGTAAAATATTATCAACATTATGTTGTTGTACATGTGGATATAACTTTACACATTGCATATGACAGTTACCTTATTACCTTGGTATTTTTCTGGATTGCTGGTGATTTTCTCCACCAATTTTAGAAACTGATTTTTCCATTAATGTAAATCAAGTTAGATTTTGATTGATCAGTGACTTGATGTTGATGAGGTCTGTGACTTGATATTCATTAGGTCAATGCTTGCTGATGATGAGGTCAGTATTTGATATTGACAAGGTCATATACTTTATATTCATTAGGTCAATATTTGCTGTTGATGAGGTCAGTATTTGATATTGACAAGGTCATATACTTTATATTCATTAGGTCAATACTTGCCATTGATGAAGCCAGTATTTGATATTGACAAGATCAGTGACTTAATATTGATGAGGTCAGTGACTTAATATTTTTTAGGCAAATGACTTGGTATTCATTAGGTCATTACTTGCTATTGATGAGGCCAGTACTTGATATTTACAAGGTCATTGACTTAATAATGATGAGGTAATTGACTTATTATTGATGAGGTCAGTGACTTAATATTGATGAGGTAAGTGACTTAATATTGATGAGGTAAGTGACTTGGTATTCATTAGGTTAGTACTTGCTATTGATGACATCATTGACTTCATATTGTTGAGGTCATTGACTTCATATTGTTGAGGTCAGTGATTTAATATTGTTGAGGTCACTGACTTAATATTGACTTGGTATTCATTAGGTCAGTACTTGATACTGACAAGGTCATTGACTTAATATTGAAAAGTCAAGTGAAATAATATTGAAGAGGTACATGGTTTTATATTGATTAGGTCAGTACTTTATATTGACGAGGCCATTGAAAAGCAGGGAATAACGCTTATTTTAACAAAAGTTTACAATTGGTTTTTGCTTGGGTGGTGTGGTAAGTTACCTATATACGAGAGGAATTCTTGTATGAATGATTTCTTTTTCAGGTTTATGGTATGTTCAGTTTTATTCAAGAAAAAAAATCATTTTAATATATTTATTTAGATTCAAGATAATCATCTTTTAAAAAAATACTTCAGTATCCTTCAAGCTTTGAATACTATTGATTTTCCACTGATGCAAACTGTGTACCAGTCTGGCTTAGCTTATGTGTTGATTTCTACTGAATTTTAATAAGATGGGTTTCAGCAATTTTCACACCAATTATTAAGGATGAATGTCTTGAGGTAACATTTGGAAATTGAAATTTATGGCCTTTATTCTTGTATGAATATTAAAGACTTGGTCTGTGAATGGTATGCATTTTCCCCATATAATAGGTCCAGGAAGTGAGGCATTGGTTACTATGTTAGGGCAGAACTTGAAAATTTCATTTCTGACCAATTTGTCTAGGACCAGTAAGACCCCACACTTCCCAGGTTGGCATAAGTATTGGGGGTCCTATAGTTAAGTCTGACAATATGCTTTTTAGTGATGGGAATCGGTCAGAAATTCATAATCGATAATCGGTTCCCCTTAACCAACTGATCATCGATTATAATCGGTTACTAAGAGCAAATTAAAATTTTTGTTAGTTATATCTTTGATCAAGAGTTCAATATGTTTATAAATGTACAGGAGTAATCTCTTTTAATGACATGTATTCTTTAACTTGACAATAATATTACATTGTGTGTTACTTTTGTTCTACAACTTTGTTAAATGAATGCAACTTTTTATGGCTAATCAGTCATATGTAACTGAAATACTGCTACAATCCCCCGAAATTCTCTCATTCACATGTGATGTGTCTATAATTTAAAGTATAGAAGGACATGATTTTCTTGTTTGTCATTGTTTATAAATACTACAAAAGATGTTGCAATTTAACTGAAACAAATCAACAAAATGTGTTTAAATTTATTAACTCAACAATTTAACAACTTGACCATGTAATAATAACTATATATTCCTAATTATGAATCATAAGTTTTTTTATTTGTAGTTGTGAAGGGAATAATAAATTTCAGGTCAACTTTAGTGGCTGGGAGTTTTACTAACCTTTGTGCTTTGCATACACATAAAAGTAGTCTCCCTTTGCACACAATCGATTATGGAGTTTCACATTTGATTATCTTATTGATTTGCTCAACCAATTGATGATCGATTATAATCGATAATCGGAACAACACTAATGCTTTTAATATAATTTCTATAAGTGTAAGCATTTGATTGACAAAGATCAATTGTAGACTGGTTCATTGCATATTGCATGGTAAATTTTCCAATTTTAGGTAATATGTTGCAATGCCAATTTATTTATTAGTACATTTGATGACTTTGTTAAGATGTTTAACAGGTTAAACAACACATCTTCAATTGAAAGGAAGATCTTTCAAAAAAATGTATATGGTTAAAATACGACTGCAGTTTAATACCTTATTTTCTTCTGAATACACCTTTGGTCGTAGTATTAAGCTACAGCTGGTAATATCTGACGGGATTGTATCCAAAACTGATAAGTCTCAAATCTTGGACCAGTGTAATTTTCAGGCCTCGAGTCAAGATGTTATATATTTGGTAAAGTCACCTGTCATCAAATTTATTTATTTAGCTGAAACTGGGGGGATAATTAACTATGAGTTATGGCATGTGTATGTAAGCTGAATATTTTTAATGCACTCTTGACAGGCTAGATTCTAAGTTTTATAGAACACTGGGTATGTTCACGTAGTTGTCAAACTTTATCCTTTCTGTCCACTTTTCTGAATCTTTTATTAATAAATTGCTGTTACGACATTGTGTATGTTCATATATTTCCCTATAGTATCTAAACTGAATTTGCGCTTGAAATTTAAAATGTAGAAATGTTGTTTATTTGTATTTTGCTTGTCAGCTAAGTACACAAAGGTTACTGTGACCCACTTCAAGAGTGTGTATGTCTGGTTGTGACCTACTTCAAAAGTGTATGTGTGGTTGTGACCTACTTCAAGAGTGTGTATGTGTGGTTGTGTGTGTGTTATGCAAATTAATTAATGCGAGTGCCTTGTCCATGGATGCCATGCTAGTTAATCCAGGTCACATGGTCTTCCTAATAAGACTTGTCCAATGGAATATTGTTTCAAACTGTCGATATCTTTACCGTATTAAACATGCACCTATCTGGACGAATAGAAGTATGCACATACCCAACTGACATCGGCCCCTGCGGCGATCCTTAACCACATGGACCTTCCTAAGAAGGTCAAACACTTTGTGTTGCGAGTCTGGCATACTGACTACTGGACTTCTGAATTTTAAAAGAAAAGTAAAATTTGTGTCTCCATAAACACTGTATTGTACCAGATCTGAGCCACAGCAACAAAGTGGTCAATGAACCAGATTGGCAGCCCATAGGGTACAAGTTCTAATCCCACCTACCACTCCGGTGGCTTAAGTGGTTATAGCATCTGCCTCTGCTGTGGGAGGCCACAGGTTTGAACCCTGGTCCACTCATACCAATGTCTAAAAAAATAATATTAGCAGCTGCCTCACTATCACTCAGCATTAAGAGGTTGGTGTTAGGACTGTTCAGCCTTGTGTCAGAATAATGTGACTGGGTGGGACATGATTTAACATGTCTGTGGCATGATGCTCTAAGTGCTAGACATCACTATAAACTTACTCACTGCAGACATTCAAGTGATATGACTGAAAAATTGTTAAGCTACATTAAAAATCCCAAATTACACTCACATTCTAATCCCACCAATGTCTCAGCCCAGACAACAGCACATTTCATGTGGCAGAAGGGAAATTTAACCATAATTTCAGTAAATAAAGATAATACAATTTTTCTTTTTTCTTTATGGAAATAAAAGGTTTCAGTTTAAAACAAATTTCAGAAAATATCGTTTTCATTGCTTTGACCAAGGCTGTTTTTGCACTTTAAATAGGAACAGTGACATAAAATCTTTGTTCAGAACAGATCAGTTAGGCCATGCTACCAAAACACATCCTAGGTGGCATTAATGGAGACACATCCAGATCTAAACCTAGCTGCCATTGACAGCTTGGACACAGCCAAAATACACCTAACTCACAATCACAACTGAGACACAGGTAAACACACCCTAGGTGTGCAATGACAACTAGGACATACGTAAAACACACCCTAGGTGCGAGTACGTAGGTGGCATTAATTGACAGTTTGGACTTTCAGCAAAATACTGCCAAGGATGCATTTATTGAGAATTACTGTTTGTTTCTATCACAACCCAAAATCTTTGGCAAACTTTGACACGAGCACATGAAGCTGAATTGTTTTTGAAAGGAATAAGTATTGCACCAAAGTAAGTAGATTTGATAAGCTCGAAGAAAGAGACTCATTTGTGGGACAAAGAGTTGCTTGAATAATTTTTATAAAAATAACTGCCATTAATTGTTGTATTTGAAAAGACTAGATGAGAGGTTTGTTTGCTTGGGAGGGGTGTGGTGGGGTGTGAAATTGTGCTGAGCTTAAATGATGTGCATTTAAGAACTAATGTTGGGTTGATTGAATCTGAGAAAAATTATTATTTTGAGTGGCTGTTCTTGTAGTCTGTTTATTGTTACATAAAGATAGCGCTGAAGGGCCTAATGTATCACATACCCTTGAGTTGTGATACTGAAGTTTTTCACCACAAACGATGCAGTTATCCAAATCAATAGAACAGTATGCAGTGAGGCTGGAAGAAAGTAAATTCCACTAACCATTTCAGAGAAAGGACTTTGTTCCCAAGCAGGTATATGTGTGTGCGTGTATGTATGTATGTATGTATGTATGTATGTATGTATTATTATTATTATTATTATTATTATTATTATCTGCCTCATATTCATCAGTCATCAGTTTTTCAATGAGATACAGCTTCCTTGCACACTTGTAAGTCAGAATGAAACAAAAATTTCAAGGTTATCAGATTGTTCATTTTCCCACAATAAACCTAAATGAATGGATTTTACAATTTTCTGAACACCATATTATAAAAATGGAGGATAATTTCAAATAAAATATACATTTTGGACATCAGGTTTTTTAGATTTTGTTATCTGGATTTAAAGTAAGGAATGTTTTACCCCTACTCAGAAATTGGTGTTAAAGTAGTGTTAACTCGGTGAACCAAAATATTAACGTGGAATGAACTGAAGGCATTAATTATGGGCAACAATTTTTTTTAAAAAAAAGATGACACTACAATAATAGTAATCAAGCAGTTCCCATAACAAAATGAGCTACAAACGTGTTCAAGATAATGATATTGGGGAAGAAAACAACCCTTTAATATTGAGACAGTTGGAGGAATTAATGAATGAATTACAGTACTTTGATTACTGTAAAATCAATGGTCATCAGCATTACATCAAGCTAAGTTTGTATTTACTGCTGGAGAGCATACAAAAGAAAACAAAGCAGTCATGGAACAGAGTTTCATTACTCACTAATGTGGATTAATTTTATGATACCTGTTTATTTTGTTCTTTCTATTTCCAGTAAACTAAGCTGGGGTTAGTTATTTCTTTGTGGTAAAGTGGTCAGCAAATCCAAAAATAAAGTTTAACATGTTCTTGTGGTGCCAGTTGTAAAGAGTGGAATGATTCCCCTTGATAACTTAAATGTTGTGGAAAATGATAAAATCCAGTCATTAAGGTTTATTGTGGGAATGCTGAGTGGAAGAATCGATGACTCAATAACCTGGCATTTTGTTTCATTCTAAAACACGCCAGTGTGTAAGGAAATCTTGCTGAGAATTAAAATTTATAATTCAGTTTAGTCCTTGTACCTGTTGTCTGAGTGCGATTAATGCGCTTCGAGGATTAAATTCCAGAACCAGTTTAAATAATTTGGTACCATTCCATATTTTTGGCATAGTCATATTTAGCTGTTATTATTTGAAGTGTTTTTGAAGTAAAATGTGGATTATCTTTCAGATTTTCAGAGGAGAGATAATACTCAAAGATGTGCATTATTTTGGCAAAACAAGATCAGTATTAAAATTGGGGTTATGCTTGTAGACATGCACTTACTTTGACTTCCAACCAATTGTAATTCATGTACTTTATTATTTATGCTTTTTGGTCCGTTTTAACAGAACAGGCTGTGCTGTCTTTTTTTTACAAGTAAAATAAAAAAAATAAATGCCAGAAAGGGAACCAGACTGTTTTATTTGTAAAATGATCACTGATTCCTTATCTTGCCAGTGTTCTTTATTGGCATGCAAGGACTTGTGGAGTTTAGAACCATTCATCAGATGGTGAGATACATGGTAGGCACTATATTTACTGATGGAAGAACATGGGAAGACCATACACTTGAGAGTGTGGATGGAGAGAGGGGAGAAGAGTGAGTGACCATTAAAGGTGAGCATCTTATGCCACCATCCCAACGGGGGGGGGGGGAGGATATGATGCAACCTATTTCACCTACTTAGACCACATACAACCTGTATCATGCTTTGTCTGAATATTGATACACAGTTGTGGTAATAAAGGTCTTATATTTGAGACTCAGTATTCAGAGGATATTTATAATTTTCTTTAGTGCACAAATTTATCAAAGCATTTTTTTGTCTCAAGATGTTCAAGTCTTAGGACTACCCATCAATGGATGAACTGGCATGGATTGAAGCCAGTTCAGTTGAAAATATATCCTGTTTTTATTTTTATTTCATAGATTTGTTTGCATAAAATAGTGAACCTAAAATGTAAAGGTCTAAACATAAAGCTTAAATTAAATAATTTGCACAGTATATTTCCAAATTTGCATGTCAACTCTAGAACTAAACTTTTTTTTTTTACAAGGAAGGTTGACTTGTATTTTTATTTTATTTTTTTTACTTACTGAATTCAAAGAAGAAATGAGAATGGAAGGAATAGGTCACATGTATAGAGACATATAATCATACAAATACCCATATCAGAAACGCTTAGAAGAAACACACACACACACACAGCCAGGACTATACCAGATATACTTTAGTCAAATGAGAAGATAGTTTGGGAATCAAAGGTGCCAATATTATCACATGAACAACATGTGCTGCAAAAAAGATTAATGTCCATAGTTTTTGGGATTTGAGAATGGTAGATGTTGTTTATGTGTCAGGTCTATTTTCATTATTCTTTGTTTTCTGTTGAATAAATTGGAGAACTGTACTGTTGTGCCCTTGTATCTGTTATTCCTTGTGCATGCTGATGAGCCAACATACTTCTTGTTCAATTGAAATACATCATTGTAGGGATACTAGGGAATATACTTTTAAACCTATCATGAGACACCATCTGTCTTGTAAGACCATCAGGTTTAGCATAATCGGTTGTCTTTGAAGACAGGTTTTACTTTGTCACACAACTAAGGGACTGACAGTACTGGTATATAGTTTTCAGGTGGGAGGGGGTATGAGGTTACTGTGAATTTTGTTCCAGCCAGAAATTTGTATATTTATTCATATTTGTTAAAATTAATACGATGGATGAAAAAGTTATTTATTTCTACAGATCAAAGCAAGAGATTTTTTTTTTCAAGCTATTTTATAGAGCTGGAATAATTTTTGCCAAAAATTGCTAGGCCCAATCTGAAAATTAAATGTCATGTTCTAAGATGTTTTGTTTGTTAAATATTGAAGTAAATGTTTTTCATGAGCAGATGTTCTTCATATCAGTCTTCTCCTTAACAGCCAGTATCCATTTTAAAAATCCTGTAGCATTACAAATTGTAATGTATGTGTGAATTTATACAACTCTGGCATTCTTGTTTGCGTTGTTGTAATGTCCCATCCACATTCTGTGTACTCAAGGAAGATGCACACTAGGCAGGGGAATTCAGTGCATGCCTCCTACCATAAAATATTCATTAAATGTATGTCAGACTTTTCAATCATAAGGAGTAGTTCTCAGTAATGCAGATTTATTTTGCATCAGTTTATCAGTTAGTCAGAGAACCAATTAGCCATGCTCAATCTTCTGTTAGCTTTCAGGTCAGGTCAGGATATTTAACATTTTACAGTGTTTTTAGTACCTTGAACAGCTGGTAACACTTTTCTTAGCACAGTGTGTTCAAGGATATATAATAGTGTACGACTGATTAGCAGTTGCATGTTTAGCAGGTGCTTGTTTTGTGTAGAATTGTTGACCTTGTGGATTGTCTTGATGTTTATCAATTAATTATTTATATGCACATCTTGTTTCACCATGAGGTGTTTTAACATAATTCCCTATGTCAGTACATGTATTGGAAAAACCATACACAATTATGTGCTGCAGTTAACTGTATTTGTTTTGTCAATTTCCAGACAAACTTAACCACTGTACGGCAATTGATAATGTATTGTTGCCGCCAACTTAGATCATTAGATTGGCATATATACCACTATGCATGTACATAGGGGGAGGGGGGCATACACTTAAGTACGATATCAATTTAGACACTAGCCTGTGCATTTTGAGGAGCATCAGTTAATATTGAAAACCGCAGACCTTTAAACTTTTAATTCAATTTTGGTGTAATTTTAGCATTAATGCAATATACCCTTTTGTGTACAAATGTGAAGAGTATCAGTTTGCCATCTCATCAGTGTCTATGGGCATTTAAATGGAAACATTTATGAAGTGCTTTGTTTTGATCTCAAATGTATTTATTGACAGTTATCCCCAAATGTTTATTTAAAATGAGTTTTAAAATCACCCTTCTTTTTTCACAGTCCAAAAAGATTTTTTCCTTAATTTTCTTTAGTCGCTTGGTAACTCATGCCATCACTTGTGCAATACCGGTAGTCTGTTTTTGAACCCCATTATGCATGGGTTATCAAGGTAGAGGACTACTTAGATATCGAGGTTCAGGACTACTTAGATATCAGGGTAGGGGACTACTTAGATATTGAGAGTCAGGACTACTTAGATATCAAGGTTCAGGACTACTTATATTACGAGGTTAGATATCGAGGTTTAGGACTACTTAGATATCAAGGTAGAGGACTACTTAGATATGGAGGTAGAGGACTACTTAGTCTTAGATATCAAGGTAGATGACTACTTACATATCGAGGTTCAGGACTACTTAGATATCAAGGTAGAGGACAACTTAGATATCAAGGTAGAGGACTACTTAGATATTATGGTAGAGGACTATTTAGCCCAAGAAAATCAAGGTCTGTAGTGTTGGTTCTTTCAATGATTTCAAGCTAATACATAATGTTACATGTCTGCGACATGATGCCCCAATGCTAGACATCACTATAAACTGCCACACTGCAGACATTGTATTAATATGGCAGAAAGTTCTTTTATGTTACAAATCCAAATCAAACACATATGGTACATTGACAGTCTATACAATACATTTAGTGTTTATGCTGATAATTATATTGGCATGCAGCAACTAAATTGTCCATTTCCTATTCTTTTATAGGTACCAATTTTTTCATGGGATACCAATTTCCATGGATTTTGCTGGTTGCTAATTTAAAGCCATTGAATAATAAACATATTTTAATAAATATAGAACCCATTCCCCAGTTTGAGAATACAAGTTGTAAAACAAAAAGATTGTTTCCATTTTTTTTATGTCAAGAAATCTTTATCCAATGGTAGAATCACTCATAACATTTCATTCAAAAAATGTACAAGGCAGGTCACATGGGGTTAATTTTGGAGAAATACTGGGAGATTTTCATGGTTACAAAAAAGCTCAAAGCAACCACTATATATGGCAGATCTGGGTAAACACTTTGGTTCCAGATACATGATACAAAAATAAATACAGCATTTACCTTTTTCCATTACTATTTTTAGCTTGCCAAACCTATTCCATAACCGTGTCCAGTAAGGTCATGCACATTTGACATATGGCATCATATTACACTCTATGGCATTGTATTACACTCTATGGCATCATATTACACTCTATATTTTTGCAAGCTGCCTTGGGCTAATGACAACCTCAATTTCGTGATAGGACATTTAGTATTACTTATGTTTTTCAAATAAAACCAATTTAACTTTTTATAGTCTTTTTTTCCGCTACTATTTTTAGCTTGCCAAACCTGTGTTTGGTAAAGTCATATGCATTTGACATAGGGCAACTCAAGTGAACTATACTTCTTACATGATTATGACATATGTCATTATAGATCGTCGCAGATAGTAGTAAACAATAATATGCCAGTCCACAAGTATTAGAGTTGAACTGTACGTTTTCATCAAGTATTTTTAACAATAAATGAGTACATATTGCTTTATGTTACTGCATTGTGACTTTCATCTTAAACACGTGCTCCCCCCCCCCCCCAATTACTACATGGTAATGAATAATACGAAAATAAACAAGTTAACTTGTCTAACTAGTAGTTAACAATGGACACCCAAGGTGGAATATCACATATTAAGCAGATTCCTCAAAGATTTGCAGTTTAGTTAATAAATTAAATGGGAATGAATGTGGATCCCAAAATTGCTTATTATACATTAGATTGGCTAATGATCTCTCTCTCTCTCTCTCTCTCTCTCTCTCTCTCTCTCTCTCTCTCTCTCTCTCTCTCTCAACTCCTTGAGCAAATATGGATAATAACGAGTTATCTCATCCTGCGATACATTTTGCCGTGTCTACCTGTATGCATTCATCCACTATGAAATTAATTATATCCAACAAAGAGATTTCGTAAGACCTCGTGTTTTCACGAATATATAGTCTTGAAGAGTTATCTAAATATACGTAGATTTGTGCAAATTGCAATTCTAGTCATATAGGAAAATCGTCCATCCAACCAGTACCTTTCAGAAATGGATCATTTAACTTTTTAAGTCCTATCCTGGAACGAGGTAAGGGGGTGGGGTGACATAATGGTCAGGGGGTCCAGTGCTGTTCAGTTTGTGATTCATTTGGGCCTTCTGGACAATTGTTCCTTTGGTCTGAAAATATTGTCCTCATCCCTGGTCCTCTGTTATGCTTTTTGTGCTCAAATGTACTTTTCTGTTTTAGGCAGGTTACTGAAATACCGGTAGTCCCGCATGATATTTAAACATGTTGTTTCTGTGAATGGTGTCCAGATGTCAAACCTTTACAAATTTGTTTCAAGCTCTCTTCATGAACATACACTATGTTAATGACAATCGCTTAAAAGTTGCTCTACGTTGATTGTGCATTCGTTAAATATTGGAATTGAAAAACCCAGATTTGACATCCTGAGAAAGTTCTGTACTCTAACCTGCAAGTCAGATATCACTGCAGACAACATAGACACTGATTTACTATAGCAATATACGCAGGCAGATCAGGGTTGATATTGTTTGATACATATATGTATCCTAACAAACTGCATTGGTCCAGATATGCTGACATCTTATGTAGTGGCAGATCTTACATGTTATGTAGTGGCAGATCTTACATGTTATGTAGTGGCAGATCTTACATGTTATGTAGTGGCAGATCTTGGTCTTGTGCAGTTTTCACTTGGATTTAACTTGTATGAAGTATATATTGTACAGTAGGCAGTATTTAATTCTTTTACTGGTGCTTGGCAAAATATGGTGTGTATCAGACTAATTAATTAACCTTACTGGTACTATGCAGTTATCACATGGCAGATACATTAGCGTGCTCCTTGCAACACTGTTCATGGGCTCCATGGAGTATTCTTCCTTATAGTCAGAACTCCATGGAGTATTCTTCCTTATAGCCAGACCTCTATGGATTATTCTTCCTTATAGAAAGCTTCATGGAGTATTCTTCCTTATAGCCAGACCTCCATGGAGTATTCATCCTTATAGCCAGACCTCAATGGAGTAATCTTCCTTATAGCCAGATCTCCATGGAGTATTCTTCCTTATAGCCAGACCTCCATGGAGTATTCTTCCTTATAGCTAGACCTCCATGGAGTATTCTTCCTTATAGCCAGACCTCCATGGAGTGTTCTTCCTTATAGCCAGACCTCCATTGAGAATTCATCCTTATAGCCAGACCTCAATGGAGTAATCTTCCTTATAGCCAGATCTCCATCGAGTATTCTTCCTTATAGCCAGACCTCCATGGAGTAATCTTCCTTACAGCCAGCCCTCCATTGAGTATTCTTCCTTATAGCCATACCTCCATGGAGTATTCGTCCTTATAGCCAGATCTCCATGGAGTAATCTTCCTTATAGAAAGCCCTCCATGGAGTATTCTTCCTTATAGCCAGACCTCCATGAAGTAATCTTCCTTATAGCCAGACCTCCATGGAGTATTCTTCCTTATAGCCAGACCTCCATGGAGTGTTCTTCCTTATAGCCAGACCTCCATGGAGTATTCATCCTTATAGCCAGACCTCAATGGAGTAATCTTCCTTATAGCCAGATCTCCATCGAGTATTCTTCCTTATAGCCAGACCTCCATGGAGTAATCTTCCTTACAGCCAGCCCTCCATGGAGTATTCTTCCTTATAGCCAGACCTACATGGAGTATTTTTCCTTATAGCCAGCCCGCCATGGAGTATTCTTCCATATAGCTGGATCACCTTAGAAAGAAGTACATGCTACTTATAAGTTGTTATTTATACTGTAGGGCCATATTTGTGACAGAATGCTGTATGTAGAGGGTAATTTAGTTAGCTGGTACTTGGCAAATATTGTGTATAGCTATCATTTATTGTATGGTACTTGGCAAGCAAAGTGTTTATATAGGTAATTCATTTTACTGATATTTACTCACAGTTCAGTCACTGCAACTGATAGACTTGTTTCTGTAACATTTAATTTTACTAGTTATCATGCTTTAATGACAAGGGAAAAATGGGTTTTCACTGCAAGCAAAAACACAAAACAGTGTTCACTGCAAGTTAAATATCACATTTGGATTTGGGAAACAACAGCATACAAGAGCAGCTTGCATCTGTTGCACTCCTTAGAGGTGTCCAGTTATAAATTGGGGACTTAGATGGCCAATCACTAGCTTCTCACTTCAGTGGGTTTCAGTCTAGAGTCAGCCCAAGTATGTGAAAATGCTTGTGAGTAGCTTCTAGTAAGTTAGTGGTTCTTGCCTGGCATTTTTCCTACATCAGATGTATATGCTGCTTTATAAAATCTACCTTGTGCTGAAACAGTAGACCCACAAAATGAAATGAAACCTGCTGTAAATTCTGAAGCTTTAACCCTTTGATCCCTAATCTCCCCCATATTTCGGCACCCTAACCCGAGCCTCCCCGGAAAATTTTGACACTTTTATAGGGAATCTAGCAAATAACATAACACAGGCCGGTATACTGGCCTGTCGGGTTATGACGGTAGATAGCAAGGCCGGTATACCGGCCTTTCGTGTATATACACGGCCTGTCGGGTTCAAAGGGTTAAATACAAAGCATACGGTAATAGTCAATAGGTGTAACGTAGACATCAGCTTGGCAAAATTAACTACTAGTTTTCACTTGCAGTGCAGTTATTTCAAATGCAGTGGTAAGGGGCACATGCCAGGCAATTTTCAGATGTATGCACTATATCACTGCCAGTGGATGACATCTAAGAGCAGCAAGTCTTCCCCCCCCCCCCTTTCTTAAAAAGATGAGCCTCTAGCTATGATTTCTCCAGGATTTCCACACAGTGGGCAATTCCACCTGTAACATGTTCTTAAATGGGGCATATTCAAGTTGTAAAGGGAGAGGGGGAGGATAATATCTCCTTGAGAACAGAACCTGAGAATAGATGTTGCAACAAATGCATGTGATGAAAAATTTTTTTTTACTAAATGTGCAAATTGCATTTGTGCATCTTTATTTGAACGGTGGTAGTGTTGAATTGTTATAACAGTGATGCTGCAATGCATACATTGCAACTGCATGGAACAGTAGTGAGAGTACCAGACAACCTCACCAAGTCCAGTTAATAAAATGCTTTTTCTAACTAGAGGATCGCTAAAGCTGCTTAGTTACAAAAATAGTCACTATGATTATGTAAGTGTTTTTAGAAGTCAGTTTTTATATTCTTTGATTATGCATTGTTTTTATTAGTAACTGTCAGAGTTTTGTTATTCTTGTGGCAAACCAACAGCATGATTCTTGCATGCTTTCACCTTTTGGAGGGGGTTGGGCTAATTAATTAATGTTTTGTAAATTTAGGCTAATTAAAACAATCGCATTTTCTGGATAAAATGCTGCATCAAGAGAGACTTGAACCCAAGATGTCACGACATGCAAGCAACTCCCTGTCCTGACTTCAACCCTGTACTTTTAAAATTCACTCTTGTTTCAGATGGAATGTGGAATTTCTTTCTGAAATTTAGAGTTGAAGAACAGTCCATTTTTTTTTCTATCATTAATGTTACTCTTGAGGTTTATAGTCACAATAATTTTTTAAATAAAAATAATACTTTCAAACATTCCCTTTGTTGTAAAAGAGTATATTTTATATACGTAGAGCTACCACTGTTGATTAGGGTTTTTTTTGTAGAGGAGCTGTTTTTTTAAATTTTAGCATAGTGAATATTTCACCGGAGGAAATGAAAATTTTGTCCGCAATGATCATATCACTTTTTAAAAAGTTAAGTTTGAAAAGGAAATTACAAAATGTTCTAAACATTTTGCATTAGGTGTCATTTATCATGTATACATTGTTTCAAAATTTACTGCTACAGTAATGATGTTTTGATCCCAGAATCATCCTAACCTAGTTAATATGGTCTCCATGAATTAATTAATGCATGAAATTCTTGACTAGTTTCAGCTATATATTCCCTTGTATATGCAGTGAAATCGATCAAAAATAATGGTAAGGGAGATCCAACTTTTCATCATTAGTAACTATTCATGTGCCTTGCATTAATTACATCACTGAAAATAAAGAATTCTGTGAATTTTTTCTCCAGGATTTTAAACAGAATCTTCAGCATTGAGACGCTTACTAGTAGAGCCACAACCTATTTAAATTGTCTGAATTTTTTCAAGCCCTTACAGAAAAATCATATTAAGTAACTTAGGTCATTTGTTGTCCTTTTTTTATAAAAGGCATACAGGTGGCTGTTTATATCTAACTCACTTGTAAGTGACATATAGGTGTGGGATTAGGAATGTTTTTGCAAATAAGAAATTTCATATGCAAATCAGACATTTTTAAAAATAAATTAAGTGTGAGTCAGTCACTTATCACATGTATAATTCATATATAAGTGACTTAAAGATGAATTAGTCATTTTTAACTTTTAAATGACATGACTGTTAATACCTGCTAATTAAATGAATTTGAAACTGTTGTTCTCCCTTCTCCAAACAAGACATTGTATGTACCATATTTACTGTATTTTCGGACTTCGTTTTTGATGGAAATATAATATTTAAATATCTTGCAAGTTTTTGAACATTGCTCAGCTATAATTGTTTTTCAATTTATGCTTTTGGACACAACGATGATCAGCTGTGTCGTTTTAATGTAAAATTCAGTGTTTGTTGTTAATTTAACTGATACAAATTTTGCTTCATTTGGTTGCCAGTTATTTCATGTTATATTGAACTTCCATGAACTAATATCATTTAAAATTCTTAATCGTATGTGTGTGTGTGTGTGTGTGCAGAAAGAAAAACATTTTTAGTTTAAGCCATACACAATAAATAGCAATATCAACGAATGAAAAGAAATATGATTTAATGCTGTAATATATTATTCAGTTTAAAGTAGCTTGTCCATAAGATTTTTTTAGGTCCATTGGTTAAAAGCTCTCAAATTCTGTATCACTATTATCATCTATATTGTTTAATTGTTTGTCATTTCTGATCAGCGCATTTTCACATACGCTCAGATTGACGCTGATGCCACACATCTTGAAAGATTTGATTATCATTGTGTGCTTTTCCTTCAATGCATCGATAGCATTTACAACCCAATCCAATACAGTCTGTTTGCTGGCTGTCTTGATCCGTCCGTTGGTGCTAATATCTTAATTACATAGAAATAAAGCTTGCATGCAATTGTAATGTAGATTTTAATGATCACTGATTAGCAGAGGGTTAAATTGAATTGCATGATTATTAATATGGTGGTTCTTTTGGAAAAGACGCAGACAATCATGGCTCTGATACATGTATAGCTGTGTTTTCTGATGGATGGATATGTATCAAAGAGAAAAACAGGCAAGTAATGCCTGTTTTTCATTCATTATCCTTTCTATGGTGTTATACAAAATACTTGTGTAACTTCATGGAAGCACGCTGTCATGTGAGCTAACTGTAATGTTACAGTAGGGGTGGGGGAGAGACAAATTTATCTTCACCTGAATGTTTTGGAACATATAATAAAAGAATTTAATATGTATTCGGACAACAAAAAAAGTAATTATTTGTTGCTGTCCAAAAACATAACGGTAAATATGGTTTATATGTCGTCAATTTCATAAAATTTACCTATAATTTCTGAAAAATATATATCTTGTACATTCCTGTTTAACTCATTAACCCCAAGAGCCGTGTTTACGGGGCATGAGGTAGTACCCAACTTCCAAGGTCTGTAGCATCAAGGTCATGCATGATACACTAAAATGGGTGGTATTATTGAAAGGTAGACAGATTTAGCTCTACAATGATACCAAATAATCTGGACATTTTAGTTGCACTACAAAATACAGAGGGAAAAACCTAATTTTTGGGACCTGTTTATTTTTTTCCACCTAAAATTCGCCCTGGGTCTTAAATCTGATTTTGTGTCCAGATTTTAGACTTTATAGCCTCAAATCTATGGCAGAACGGTCTGATTCGCACACAGAGATGTGAACCTGTGCAAAAAGTAGGATAAGGTGGACATTTTGAATAAAGAGTGTTATCCATACAATTTTTTGGGTATGTTAAGCCCCCCCCCCTAATAACAACTCCAACTTTTCAGCTTCTCATGCACCAGCAAACTAACCATTGGAAAACACTTTTTAGCACAACTTGGAATGGGTCTAATAGATATTTTGTTGGAAGCTGTTTTATTAGGATGTATTCAGAAATAGTCCCCAAAATGTGTTTCCCACTCGCATTTCACGCAAAAACAGCCAAAACCTCCAGGGGTTAATGCGTTAAAAGACAGTTAGTGAAATCATTCCATCACGTTAGCCTGTTTCTTTGAATCACAGTATTTGCTCATTGGCAGATTTGTAGCTGAAAAATAACCAAAAAGGGATATTCATACAAGTAAATTTTTCTCCAACTAGTAAATAATAATTTTTTTTTAACGTTGTAACTTTTTTCATTAGATTTTTTTCACTGAGACAGTGTCATCTTGGCAATGGGAGATAACCTTTTAATGGTTATTGATATGGAGGTGTCCGTTAAGACTGGCAGAATCACAGTACATGTTCATTGTTTTAATTATTAAAGCTGAAATGAATATAAAATTTTCCTATAAAATATTCATGGAGTGTTCTCAGAAATGGAATATTCATGAATGCAAATGAAGCTATCAGATCTATTAATTTTCTTAACGTCTTCTTTGACATTAGCTGCTTGTTTGAAACCTCTTCTGTCATTACCCCCACCCCATCAGTCACATTAAAGACAGTGAACTCCGTCATCTAAATCAATTTTGACATCTGAAACACATTAACCAAATCAATGTATGTGTTGTTTTCCATGTTTATCTTCAAATCCAGTAGCATTCAAAAAAATTCTCCATTTTCCCCCTCCTCCCCATTTGTGCTTAAGAAATTATATGAGGAGGAAGCTGATTGTAATAAGTGCACACTGACTATATATATATATATATATATATATATATATATATATATATATATATATACATATATATATATATATATATATATATATATATATATATATATATATATATATATATATATACACACACACACAGACACACAGAGGAATAGCTAGTTCCCTTGTTTGGTACTCTCCGCTTTGGAGGGGCATCATCTCTTAAGGTATAGTTATACTAAATAAAACAAAAAGTAGATTAGGAGTGACTTAACCCATCAAGCCATGTGGTAATGAGGCATAGTGGCAAGAGGAATCAAGATGTTCCAAAGAGGCCTCTTTCCTTCCCTCATGCAGCCAGAGACAGAAAAACCATCAGCTTAATAATGTATTTATGCAAATTTTGACCAAAACGAGGGAAGGCAAATACTGGTCAGTAGGTCCAGAATTCCCCCACCACATTCCAAATCTTGGGTAGATTTATAATAGATTAAAAAATCGAAAATGAATGTTTATTTACTGTCAACTGCAAATGACATTCCAAAGTTTAATTTTTTTTTTATCTTCACTGGTGTAGGACAAGATGTACAGCATTCCTCCTGTATGCATGTTGTGACATGCTGGATATCATAATGCAATCACCAGGCATGTGTATGATAATATTTAAATAGAGGTTTTGAAGTGTTATCACCAGTAATAACTTGTCCCACACAGAGGTTCTATATTCCTATACCCATGTAAATTTATGAGATATACCTTTATTTTCAGTGCTGGACCAAAGGGAGATAATTTGTATGAATGGGTATCCACAATTCTAGGACCTCCTGGAACAGTTTATGAAGGTGGCGTTTTCTTCCTTGACATTCATTTCAGCCCTGACTATCCCTTCAAACCACCAAAGGTAAGTTGGCTCCTTTATCCTTTATAAAAATATACCAAAAGTTATTTGTCTCGTTTATTAAATTGTACCAAAGGTAATTTGACTCGTTTATAAAATTGTACCAAAGGTAAGTTGACTCATTGATAATATTGTACCAAAGCTATGTTGACTCATTTTAAAAATTTTTACCAAAAGGTAATTTGACTCATTTATAAATTTATAACAAAGGTAAGTTGACTCGATTATAAATTTGTACCATAAGTAAGTTGACTCCTTTATAAATTTGTACCAATGGTAATTTGACTCTTTTATAAATTTGTAAAATATCCATGTATTTAAATATTGCAAGTCATTCAATAATAATAATATGAAGCTTGATAGGATGTATTCTAATATTGAATAATTACTATTCAAAACTATACGTCATAGTTGTGTGTCATTTCATGATTGGGGGAGGGGGTGGCTGAGACAAAGAATGTTTAGGAGGTCAAAAGTTGTGTAAAAACATTTCAGAATTAATGGAAAACTCAGAAACAAGTTCAGATTGTAATGTATCTAAAATTGCCATATTTTGTCTTGAAAGCATTTGAAAATTCTGTGCTAGGTTTTATTACCTGGTAATCAGAGCTGTAACAAATCTGTGACACATTGATATCAAAAATTTCTTTGCATCAATAAATGCATATAAGAAATAGAAATTGTAATAAAAGTTAGACTTGTTTCTCAAAAGGAAAAGATGTATTCATAATCAGAGCAATGATAAAAAGGAAGCACATGCAGACAACATTAAATGTATTATGACAGTATATTTCTTTTTCACAAGTATTTCTACCATGGATGCAGACTCGGACACTGTTGCATCATCACAAGGCTCACAGTGCATCATGTCTTAGTCTCGTAACCAGTATGTATCATGTTTTGGTCTGATAGCACGACAATATGCAATTCTACTGGCCATAAGACTTGTAACATTGTGGTATAGCCACGGATCCAGCAGAGTAGTTCAGCATGTATCATGCCTTTGCCATCAAATCTTCTTTTGCTAAATGTCTCAAAAACCACTGGACTAATGTCAGCCATATTTGGCACACCTTTAAAGTGTCTACATACATTTCCAATCCACTATCAAATATGGCTGCCATTGCCAAAAATAGAAAACGATTTACTTCTCCAGATCTGCTCAGATGAATTTGATAGAAAGAATTTTGGATTGAAAGGTTTACAGGTTTATAGAAAAGATGTGAAACTGTTCTGAGATATTTTGGACATTACGAAAGACAGAGTTTTTAGTTTGTTTTGTCGAGAAAAAAACTACGAAAAATTATTTTAAGTACTTTTGATAGAAAGTATCCAGGGGTTAAAGTCTTTATGAAAGTGATTGCAATCTTCTGTTAAATAATTAGTTGCATATATATGAGAAGAAGCATAAGGTGTGTGATGTTTGTACAACTGATACTCTTTGCAATCAAATATGGCTACTAAAAATAAATGAACTTTTATGTGATTCTTCACAAAATCTTCTCGTAAGGATTGGATCAGATTGATAGAAAGTTCCCCAGATCTGAGAGGTTTCAAAGTTACAAACGATACCCAGCCATCATCAGATTTTTGACAATTACAAATGCAAATATTTGTTTAAATAATAATGACTTATGAAAAGAGGCGTACAAGACTTGGCAGCAAGCATTATACTTAGCAATTTTTATTAAAATATGATGCTGATTGGCCATCAAATAAAACTACATTGCTAAGTATAGAAAAGTACATTGCTAAATATAGAAAAGTACATTGCTAAATATAGAAAAGCTTTTAAATGCCATATGGGACAGAAATCATCCTGATATAAAGACCTTTCAGTAATGGTCAGATGAAAAATTAAATATGGATGAACATACAAAATGTGAGAAACCTTGAAACAATAGTTTTTATAATATATGCAATCAACAGCATTGAAATCGATCTTTATGGACTGTCAAGATACTTCTGTTCAAAATTTCATGCTCAACTTCTCTTGGAATTAGCTATTAAGTGGATCTCACTGAGTGAATGATGTTAAGTCCACTTGGGCCTCTTGTAACTTTTCAGCATAATTTCCTGTAATGTAGAAGTTTTATGTATGTGTAATGGCACATCAGCACGATAATGGCTTGGCCACAAAATATGAAGGTTGTAACAGTTGCCAAATACCTCCAACAAAGTTGACAATACTGCATATACTTGCTTGCGAACTGCATAGACCAAGATCAGCTGGTCCATTATGCCATGACAGATCAGTGTATATATTGTTTGCATTTGGATCTAATTAAGATCAACAATAGCTAACAAATTTTAAAAAATAACAGGATCCTGACTACTTGGAAGTTAATAAAACAACCACTTAAAACAGGTACAGTATGTGCATTAAACAAGGTAATTTTTGCTAAACATGTTTAATAAGTTCAAGCTATAAATATGTCAGTTTGATATAAAATTTAAAAAAACCAGTTGACTAATTTCATATGTCATGATCTGAGAGCTTCATTGCGAGTTCAATGTAATTTTTTCCCCATCCCACTCATTCATATATATATATATATATATATAGAGAGAGAGAGAGAGAGAGAGAGAGAGAGAGAGAGAGAGAGAGAGAGAGAAATATCATGACTTCATATCCTGTAATACCCTTACAGTTATCTACCCGATAACTCTGACTTTTAAATAGGAATACTATCAGATTGTTATATAAGGGTTTAAATTTCAGGTTTTCAGATCTTGAGTTGCATGAACGAGTTTAGAATTATTGTGAATTGATGTATTTTGTTTACATGTTTTCATGAATTTAGACCACAAAAATATATTTTCATAGGCGCTTATAAATATGGTTGAAAAATGAAAAGAGTCCTAATGTCCTAACTGGTTACAAATTATTTGTTGCTTACTTTTTTCTTGTTATTTCACAACTATGAATTACCGTAAAATGTTTCTGGCCGCAAAAAATGCAGAAAAATAAAAGTGCTGGTATTTTCCTGCATGCCTGACCACATGTTCACAAAATTTTTCAAATTGTGCCTGCATCATCGCAAGTTACAGGCAAAACTCTATATTTTTAAAACTTGTGAATGCCTGGAATAATATTTGTAAGTTCTCATACATATGTATGAACATAAATGTCATCAACAAACAATGAAACATCTGGTGAGATCATCAGAAGTCTATATAGATTGTCTGACAACACATGGCCATTGTGAAAATCTTGCTATTGCTACTTCTTTTGAATTGATGTTCATATCAGCATATGGTGGTGCTAGCTAAAGAACTAATTGTGTTGTCTAGTTGGTCCTAAATGAAAATGTTGCTGATCTGTTGTCTGTTATGCCCTCCATGGCAACCATCTTGAAAGTCTTGTTATTGCTATTCCTCCAGAATGGATGATTATATCATGGTATCTGACTTCCAAAATGGCCATCATGACAGCCTTTTGAAAATCTTTTTATTGTTGCCTCTGCTAAATGGATGGTCTTATTAACACTAAAAGAGGTCAAGTTAGTCCTGTTGTTGTTATAGGGTTTAATGTCATTTGTCAGTACAAGATAGGCAATACATGGTGGCCATTATAAATGGTGGAAAACTTGGGAAAACCCTGGAAAGAACCACAAACCCACTAGAAGCTACTGGCAAGCTTTCTCACATACCCACATTGGCCGAATCCAAGACTCAAACACATGCAGATAGAGGTGAGATGGCAGTGAACTGTAATTGAGAGCACTTTGGACCACTCTGCCACTCGGCACGCCTCTAGTTAGTCCTGAATGAAGATGTTACTAATCTGGGGTCTCATATGGCTAACACAGTAGCCATCATAAAAATTGTGTTATCACTACCACTACATGGATGGATTTGTCAGCATCAGGCTTATTTTAGACTTGAGGTTTTCATCAGAACAGTTCTGATGGTGTCTGTTTGGTCTGAAATGGAAATAGCTAACCCTTTCTCATTGCGGCCGCGATTGTGGCTGTCTTGAAAATATTATCTCGACTCCTTCCAAATTCGATGGCTGTCTTGAAAATATTATCTCGACTCCTTCCAAATTCGATGGCTGTCTTGAAAATATTATCTCAACTCCTTCCAAATTTGATGGCTGTATCAACACGGGCTTTTCACAAACATAATTTTTATGATACCTAGTTCATTTCAAAATTAGTCAATCATACATCCATTATGGCTATTAATAAAATCTTTTTTTTTTTTTTTTTACTACTCCCTATGAATGGATGAATGATCATTATGACGTAGGGTTTTTACTGAAAGACTTCTACTGATGTGTCTATTTGTGCTAAATGGAAATGGTGCCAATCTGACAACAAATATCTCCACCACGGTAGCTAATTTGACAATCTTGTTATTACTGATGAATATCAGAGATGGTCGCAGCACTCTGCATTTGAAAGGATGAAATGGTCTTATCTAGACTTCTTGGAAATTCTCTTAGCACAGTAGATCATCAATCCCTTCAAGGGACTCTTGTTCTAGTTTACGATAAATAAACTAAATGAAATATAGGTGATTCAAAATGGTAATATATTTCAGTACAGATGTATGTTGTTTTAAAAAAACAACTAAATATTGAATACATATAGGTGCATGTAATTTAGATGTCAAGTGAGCACACAGGTTGAGGGGTTTTGTGAATATAGGACATGTTTGCATAAGTATACTAGTCTCAGTGTACCTTTTGTAATACAGAAAAAAAAACAACAGATTCTGTCTGGTTTGTTAAATTTTGTTAATAGTCTTAAATTATTTATTCAACTTGATGAACAGGTCCTATGCTGTGAAGTATAAGAAATGGACAAAGAAAGCATATCTCTCTAAGTCAGGCAGGAAGGAAAAAAAAATCTTTGATACACAAGCAGTTTCAACCAAAATTTTGCTGTACCTTGCAGGTCACCTTCCGAACTCGGATCTACCATTGCAATATTAACAGCCAAGGAAACATATGCCTGGATATTCTCAAAGACAACTGGTCACCTGCGCTGACAATCTCAAAAGTTCTCCTCTCCATCTGTTCTCTACTCACAGACTGTAATCCGCAGGATCCACTTGTTGGAAGTATAGCCACATTGTACTTACAGAATCGTGGTGAACATGATCGTGTGGCGAGACAGTGGACAAAACGATTCGCTACTGGATTACAATCATCATGAGTGTGTTTATTTTTTTAATTAAATGGTGGAAAATGTTTTCTGATTGTGGAAGGAACATTTTGTGACTGTCCTGGCCATGTGTTCTTAAAAGTGTTTGGGCAAAATTGAACCAATACTTAGTTAAAAGTAGAACAATATATGATTTGTTATACTATTGTGTTTGAAACATGTCCTGATATTTTGGATTTTCGTAGTTATGGGGCCCTTGTACATGTTATGAGTCTGGTGCACATGCAGTTTATTATTAATATAACATATCAGTTCAATTTTTGAAGAAAAAATGTTATTGAATTCCTCGACTTGTGAATAAGGTAGTAAGTATTTGGATTTCATTCATGGCATGGTTTTAAAATTAGGGGTTGGGAATGATAAAACAGTAATATTCTTAGGGATATCAGGGTACAAGAATGTTTTGGAATCGAACCTCATTTTAGTTTTATGCCTGCAAATTTTTGAGAATACAAGGCCAGAATTTTTTGCCTTTTGTTTAGTACGAGATGGTTGGTATTCAAGTTCACACCGATACAATCATCATGGATTGTAGTCTGAGTAAATTTTGAGAGGTTGTTTGTATGCTTTCTTGTAGATGATTGTTTTTTGTTGTTGTTGCAGTAAACAGATGTCAGCCAAGATAAACTTGGGTGCTTATTCTGTTGTTTAATAGTTGAGAGCTGGTATTGAATGTTAATGGTGAAATTTACTCAGGCTGGTTCATGAAGATTTTGCTTAAACATTTTCAACAAGAGGATAGTTACAGAGATATTCCGATACCTCAGGTTGTCTTTTGAAACATAGGCCTCTCTGTTAATACAGTATTTTAAATTTCTTCAGATACATTAAACACCAGGGATAAAAGTGATGCTAGGCAATTTTCCTTGTATTTAATTGATACTGGTTGTTACTGTGTGCAGGGGTTATTGAGGTTAAATACTTTCCCATGTCCATGAGATTTCATTTCAGCATGCCAGGGAATTAAAGATGACTTCCCCATTTCAATAATTGGTACATGCCACCTGTTTCCCAATTGAGCTTATTTATATTTGCTCCAAATAGTGAGTCTTGCATTTATTGTTTTTACTTTTTGTTTATAGGTGAAAAACAAGAAAAGCGGGCTTAAAACTTGCAGTGCTAATTTATTAACTTCATTTGCCCTTGAATATGTGCCAAGTTACAATTTTACTGCCAACCAAACAAATGTAAAACTCTGGGAAGTATATGAAATCACAAGCTTTTTTGAGTCAAAAAGCAAATATATAAGGATTTTATATTAATGCACATTATTATGAGCTTTTTTGTGTGTTTTGATGCAATTCTGCAAAAAGAGGCACGGTTATTCCCCAGTTGTTGACGATCATATTTTGCAATTGCCAAATTTTAGATGAAACTCCGTTTTCCTATGTTTCTATTTTTCCATCACTTTGTTCTATTTAGTCCAGAGGGAGAAGCTGTTTGATCAGAATTCTGAATCTGGCTTTACCTCGGATAAATGTGTCTCTTTAAAAATTATCCAGCCACAAGTCACCACCAGGAGGTCAATTGCCACACATAGTAGTTAGATTTGTTTTGTGTGTATATGCTTGTTTGCTTAAAAGGTGCCCTCATGTTGATGCAAGTTCCGTGTATTTACATGGTTACAAGTTTTGTATTGCAGAGACCCAGACCTACTCTTACATAAAAGAGTTAGCAGATATAGGTCTATGCAGGTAATTAGTAGTATTCGGTAGAACAAACAATGATGACCCCAGTTTGCTGTTACATCATGTGTTGACATGTCAGGGTCTGTGTTATTTGTTGTTGGATTTGACTTGTAAGTATAGATTGAAAGTACTGTAGGAGCTATTACACTGACCACAGTACTGTATGATCAGTCATACTGACCACAGTACTGTATGATCTGTCATACTGACCACATTAATTAGCACAAGGGTAAGATCTTGGCTGCACAAAATTCACAGGAATGCTCTTCAGGTTGACCTTGATTTAAATTATAATTTTTGTGAACTAATATTAGGTATTTATCTAGCATGACATTTATTAATCGTCAACTTGGTTAATTATAAATCTGTCTATTTCAATAATTGATGCTGTCTTTTAATTCAGTTGTCACTAATCTGTAAAACTTGTCCAATGAATTTTAGGACAGTAGTACGGTGGTAGTTTTTCAACTGTTGTAGATTATGAAGGAATACTAATGAACTTACCTTTGATTAATTTATTTATATTTGTTGCAAGTTTCTGAGATTAAGTGACATCTCTTTTTAATCATGTTTTATAATAGAGGAAGGATGCCTTTCAAAACTGCTGTAGACAAACATGTTTCTCATTTACAGTATATTTTTACAGTAATTAAATTGCTTAAGGATTTGATAAAGTTAAGAAATTGCTAAAAGAACGTGATAAATTGGAACCTCCTTGTCTTTTTTGTTGCATGCTAGACAAATATGTCTGATATCAGTAGTGGCCATTTTGAACTTGTGTGAAACAGTGGTTGTTACATAATAATCATATAATTTGTGAAATAATCAATAAATTTAAAGAGCTGGCATTTCATTGATGGTTGAATCAATGAATGTTATTTTCAACCTGTTTTTTAAAATAATTATTTAATTTTCACACATCCAGCAAATAGCTGATCAACCACCAGAGTGATGTTTTCAGAAGGATAATATTTTTAATTAAAGAGTTGAGGTTATGCACATTTCATCAAAAAGATACATGTGTGTCATTCTGCATGACATTTTGTGCATAAATTAGTGTGAATCTAAAATGTGGATTCATTTTGAGATGCACATGCAGTTCATTATATGTGAATCATAAATTCATTTGTGTGAGAATAAAGTTCTGAGATTAATATTCAAACAAAAAGCCATTGTGTAATGCAATATTTTTAGTTTTTTCATCAGCGGACTAGATGGTTACCTGCATTGGTGATAAGGGCTGCCAAGTGGCAGTATTTTAATGTGCTCACTGTTATGGATTACTGCCATCTCACCTGTCTGTGTGGGTTCAAGTCTCGGGGTTCAGCCTGAGAAAGCCTGCCAGTAGCTTCTCCTGGGTCGGTGGTTCTTTCCAGGGTTTTTCCAGGTTCTTCCTCCACCATTTATGGTGACTGCCATGTATAGCCTATCTTGTGCTGAAACCAAGAACAAAACATAATAAAATAATTTCTATGATATTTTTGCTTTCAACATATATTGTTAAACCTGAATAATTCTGAAGCATTGGCACTTATTTCTCAAATTAGTGGAGGTCATATATGTTTTTTTTAATATATATATATATTCACCAACAGACACCAACATCAGTCACAATGCAGCTATGCTGGTTTTATTGGTGCTTAGTCAGTAGTTTCATTGTAATTGATGGTTTTAAATAAAGACGGACAATAGGAAGGAAACAAAATATAGAAATGAAAAAAATGCAAAACATATGTTAATTTATGATGTTAATACCAAAAAGAATGTTGATTAGATGCAAAGATTTCATGTACAAGATATTTATTTAATATGATATATAATACTTCTTTTTGCTTCTGAATTGCTGAATATGCACTTTCCATTCAGTGTTTACAGTGTTTCTTTTATAGAAATCTACCATTTTTTAAAAATAGAGTATAAGTTCTGTATTTGATTTATTGATTCAGACAGAGGTCTTTTCTTCGCCTATAAAATAGTGAATGAAAGGTAAGTGCGGTTTCAACCTGTTTAGATCTCTGCCATAAAGTGGAGCATATTGTTATGATGTTTCCAATTTCACTTCTGAACAACAACTTGAGTTCTCCAGAATCAAAGGGAAGGTAGAAGCCTGTTGATTTTTATGCCTGATGTCAAGGTCACTGGCTGAAGGAAAAAAAACGATTTTTGCACAAACATAACCAGCTTGAACCATGTACCTTAAGTAAAGTCTTTAGATAACTTAGAACTGTGGGTAAGAAAGAAGCCTATTGATTTTGGATTTGAAAGGTATATGGTTCAGGGAAAATCAATATGACTGAATGAAGAAATTGGTAATATATACAACATAATTAGTTCTAGACTCTACTTTAAGTACATTTTGTACATTGCTTGCTCTTTTTATAAGAAAATGGCCTACAACTATTTATCTTAGGGGTATAAAGGTTATAGGTCAGGGTCATTGTGACTCAAAGAGAAATGGGATTTTACAGAGAAACTTTTATTGCAGAGTGAGTTTCTTTACCAGAATTTGTGGTTGGCATGTACTTAAGGTAGTCAAGAAACCTATAGACTTAAAAGTCTTGGTCGGTCCAAAATAAAAAAAAGTGCCACAGCTGGCGTATATATAAAGACCGCATGTCAACACAGGGCAAGCATATTTATAAAAAAAAACAACCTGTTTCCTTAGATATAGTCATTCATATTTTAATTATATGAACTGATCTTTTTCTTTGGAAGAAATATTCACCCAATTGTTCAAAAAGCATATAACCCACTGTGCAGTTTGCAGGTGTTGGCATCATTACAGATAGTTAATAACAGTACCAACCATTGAATTTGATGACTCGTTATGGCTGAAAGACATATTTTTGCCTCATGACATAGTACTCTTCTTCCTAGGTCTGTGATGTCATCAGTTTATGAGTTAGTGGTATTAGAGAAAAATACCGTGATGGAGCTTTACGCATGAACACATGAAATATTTCCTACAATTTTGAGACCAGGATTTTCTGTATTCTAAAAGTAATGTGTAACATGACACGAGTTTTTGCTTTTTGACTTCCTCATGTTAGAGCCGAATCAGACCTGAACAAACTTAATATGGATAGACAGATTTTGGCAAATCTTAGGATAGCTTTGGTATATGTGGATAAATCAATAGGCACATGTCTGTATACATTAACTTAATATGGATAGACAGATTTTGGCAAATCTTAGGATAGCTTTGGTACTTGTGGATAAATCAAAAGGCACATGTCTAATGGTCTCTATGCATTAACTTAATATGGATAGACAGATTTTGGCAAATCTTAGGATAGCTTTGGTACATGTGGATAAATCAATACGCACATGTCTGTATACATTAACTTAATATGGATAGACAGATTTTGGCAAATCTTAGGATAGCTTTGGTACTTTTGGATAAATCAATAAGCACAGGTCTAATGGACTGTATACATTAACTTAATATGGATAGACAGATTTTGGCAAATCTTAGGATAGCTTTGGTGCTTGTGGATAAATCAGAAGGCACATGTCTAATGGTCTGTATACATTAACTTAATATGGATAGACAGATTTTGGCAAATCTTAGGATAGCTTTGGTACTTGTGGATAAATCAATAGGCACAGGTCTATTAGTCACTATACAACATCTTCTACATATCCAAGCTACTTCAGATGGGAAAGTCTTTCTGAATCAAACATTCAATCGGAAATAATTGATGAGTTCAGAGTGAGCTCCATAGTCATTGGCTTGTTTATGTCTGTGTGATGAAGAACATATTGGAAATCACCTTACATTATTTTCCATGTTCTCACACTATACAAGGGTTCCTACAGATTCAACTCTTATTTTCTTTATTCTTATGTACATTGTAGCAAACTTGAAATCTTTGTGAGACACTCATTGTGTCGTGCTTTTCTCTCAGTTTGTATTTTTGTTTTTTAAAAAATGCAGCTTTATCAACAACACCTACCTTGAATGAAAAAAAAAATTATAATTGTTAAATAGGCGAGTTCCATATATATATATATATATATATATATATATATATACAAGTTGGGTCTGACTGCAAACAGTATTGACCCAGATCTGTGGCTGCATATCACACTGGCAGATCAGATCTGTATTGTTTGTTCTACTGATAACTACTAACAAACTACATGGATCCAGATCTGCTAATACGTTATGCAATGACAGATTTTGGATCTGTGTTGGTTGCAATTGGCTCTGACTTTACAAGAATATTTATATATGGTAGACGACATTGTCTTCTTTTCTATTGAATGTGCAAAGTGGATCAATTTTCCCATGACATTAGGCATGTTCTATTCAAAGGCAAAACGTGTTAGCAAAGATTATAATGGTAATGGGGCCTCAGTGAAGTATTCTTTAGTTCTTCTTACAGGGCAGCACAGATTTATGTAAAACATTTACTTTGAACATGCGTGTGATACCTTAGGCAGTAAGTTGCATCATTTTTTCTTGGTTTTTTTTTTAATGGGCTGGATAAATTAGACTAGGCTCCTCTAATTTATGGTCTATTCTGTGCTATGTAATTTCCAGATTCACTCTTTAAAAATAAGACACCAAAGAAAAAAGCAAAATAACCACACATTGTATAGGAAATTGAATTGAATACAAGGAATTCATAATTTGTATGTTCAAACCCTTCGTTTTATTTCTTCTTTAAATTCCTCCAGTCCTTAGTTTTCACCATATATTTTGATAAAATGCCATATAATGCTTCTTCTTCTATAGTTTAAAATCTCCCTCCATATTTAAATGGAGCAGGAAATTTCCTCACTAAATTTTCTGTTGGAATATAGATCTTGGGGTTTTGTATAAAAGAAAAGAAATTAGATTGACCAGTATGGAAAACTATTGAGCTGGTTGGAGAATAGTTGGCGTCGGTCATTTCTACAGTGAATGGTGATAAAATGCAGACAATTTATTTTTTTTTTTCATGGTTTTTATGACACTGCGAACACATTACTGGATTTATCAGGTTGAGTAAATGGGAGCTGAGTGCCTTTCCCATGAACAAACTAGGGCAGCCAACCTGGGCTGGCCTGGTCAGGTATTGAACCTGCTACCTTTGGATTACGAGTCTAGTACTACACCAGCTAAGCTAGAGAGGATCCACACCTGTAAACAAGCAATACCTAATACAATCCTAATATTACAATAATAGCAGGCAATTGGCAGATGTTTACATATACAAATGGTATCATCTGCTTGGGTATGTCCTTGACTGTTTGAGTATGTACTCATCTGATTGGGTATGTCCTTGACTGTTTGAGTATGTACTCATCTGATTGGGTATGTCCTTGACTGTTTGAGTATGTACTCATCTGATTGGGTATGTCCTTGACTGTTTGAGTATATGCTCATCTGCTTGGGTATGTCCTTGACTGTTTGAGTATGTACTCATCTGATTGGGTATGTCCTTGACTGTTTGAGTATGTACTCATCTGATTGGGTATGTCCTTGACTGTTTGAGTATGTACTCATCTGATTGGGTATGTCCTTGACTGTTTGAGTATGTACTCATCTGATTGGGTATGTCCTTGACTGTTTGAGTATGTACTCATCTGATTGGGTATGTCCTTGACTGTTTGAGTATGTACTCATCTGATTGGGTATGTCCTTGACTGTTTGAGTATGTACTCATCTGCTTGGGTATGTATTTGTCTGAATCCCTCTTAAAAGGGTAACTTTTCACTATCTCTCCTGCAGATTTAGGAGAGTTGAAATTATTGCAAAAAAAAATATCTTATCCTTCTCATTCAAAATTTTAAACAAATATCAGTGTAAGCTTCTAAATATTGTTTGATATGGACTCCATCACTAGGCATACACTGAGTGAATGCATCTTCATCAGCACCGGTATCTTCCTACTTGAATGAGTTGTTTGTTTGTTGTAAATAGACATTTACCATAGAGAACTCATTAACTCGATAACACTGCCAATGTTACTGATTTATTGTTGTTGCTCTCTGTGACAGTTTTATGACATGTCACAGGTGAAAATCAACTTAGATAACAATTGTCTCATTATTGATAAAGTCAGAATACTTGCCTCCGTATTTATATGAATTAACTAGAGATGGGTGGATGCACTATGCTGAATAATGTTAATAATGATAATAAAAAGGATAAAACAGTGAAGCTTGTATATAAAGGACACTTAAGGGAATACATACTTGTGTCTGTGCACGTTTCTTGAATTATGAGATGTAAATTCTGTGTTTAAAATGCTTCACAAAAGTGATAATAAAAGTGTAAAATTTAAATTTTCTTGGAACTCAGAAGATCACTTCAGTATAGATAATACTATTTTTGAATACAAGGTTTTGGCAGAGCACTGGTTGCCTCCCAGGGTGATGTTAGTACAATAAAGCATTCTCTAAAGGTGCCCACTCTTTGAGAAAGCATGTTTATGTATTCCATCAGTATATTTAAAAGACAGCATCCCGCAAGGAGGGTGATATACCCCAGGGAGGGCACGGTTAATCTTCTTAACACAAGTCAGGGACAGCACTGATTACATCTTGAATGGGGTCATTGTAGGAATAATTTGACTGAAATTCTTAGTGATTTGATAAGTTTTTGTAATTTTATTCTGCACTGTATGGTTCCCTTGTACTGCAATGATAATGATAATGAAAATAAAAAACAGGGTTAAGGTGGTCACCATTACATACGAGTCTCGTCTTGCCTCTGTAAGTGTCAGGCCTTGCCAATTTTCACTAGCCAAGTTTCCGATAACCCTATCAATACTAACCTTGGCTAGCGAAGATGGGTCTTGTCTGACCTAATGTTTGTGTGTGAGAAAGCTTTGTAGATGCCTTTTGTGGGTTGGTGGTTCTTCCCAAGTTATTCTTCCATCAATTAGATATGTATTGTGCTAAACCCAAAAAAAAGAAGAAGAAGCAAATAAGAGTAACATTTCTAATAACTGCATCATAGTATATTACCTCACTGTTGATCTCTACTACAAACTGTGCAAGTCAAAATACTATTTCTCCTGTGATTCAGTCAGGGTGCCATCTGCAGTATACACTCGTGGATAAGTCCGAGTCCAGCTGCAAAGAACATAAAACCTGGTCTTCTGTGAAACAATGTGCAGGCAGATGGGTTTCTGTATAGCGTGTTTTACAGTTTGCAACTAGCAAGTTGCATAGACCCAGATGGCATCTCTGGGTCGATGCAGTTTCACTTTAGGTTCTGACTTATTATATGCAGGTAGATACGGGTCAAGGGGTACATACCAAATGAAGATTTGGTAATAAACTTGTCAGATTAAGATGTTATCAAAGATGCATTTAGTGAAAAGATAGGGTGGTTTATAATATGATAAATACCATATGACCTCGCTTATAGGAAGAGTCCAGCTGCAGACTGCACAGACCCAGATCTGCAGTCACATAATGGGTTGGCGGATCCTGGTCTGTGCAGTTTGGAGTAATGACTAGAACAAGTAACATAAACCCTGATCTGCATTTCCATTATGCTATGGCATGTCAGGATATGTGATGTTGTTTGCTGTTGGCCTGGACATAAAAGTAGATGGGATACAGTGTCTCCTACACGAATTAAATAGATCAGTACTAAAGAAACGGTCAAAGTTGAAAACCACTAATTTTCTTTTGAGTGCAAAATCTGTGATTTATTTTGTTCTTCCTGAATAGAAATCCCAATTAAAAGAATTAAAACTTTGAAAATGGGACAGATTTATGATATGAAAGACGACATGGCATAGTAGAATTGTGATGATGATGGTTATTATTATTTATTAGGATGTTACTTCTTTCTAGGCTGTGTTATTCAGTTGACTTAATGGCACCCATTTTATACATGTTTTGTGTCTTGGTTTGGTCCTGTCTGTCTTTTCCATCAACAAAGAGCAGTATGTTTGCAGAAGGTCAGACATTGGAGACAAATGAATATACATACCGGTATACATGTATGAAGATAATCTAATTTGGTTTTCACATCATTACTGTAATTTAATTGTTTCTCTCACATTTTGGAACTATTATGCTATTTAAAAAAAAAATCATTATTAGCACAAATTAGCCAAAAACTTGAGGTGGACAAATTCAGCTGTATCAACAGGCAATTTACGATTATTTTTTTATTTCTTCACAAAAAACGTTTTGGATAAAGAATTTGTGAACAAAATTAAGGTAAACACAAATGAAGTTTTTGGTACTGGTCCTTTTATGTAGATGTATTGTATCAATATACTGGTCACTGTCAAGCCTGATGTGGGCTGAACAATGGCATTTAGCCTACAACAACAACAACAACAGCAAACACTGTTAAAGTAGAAAACGTTTACATCGGACACCATTGAAATTGTGTCAGATTTCATGTACTGATGTAAAATACGATAGAGATTTAAATAGAAAGGTTTTAAAAGATGGTATACTTGTCACAAATTAATTCTTAACTTTTATGGCTCTCCTAAAATGAAGAATCAGACTAAGCAAAACAGAGTTACCTCTCCTGTTTTGCAATACTACTCCAGCTATACAAGAGAGAAGTTTGCAACAATATTTTAATGTAATTATTATTTTTTTGTGCTAAAGATGTTATGAACAAATATTATTGTGACTATCAAATCGGTATGGAATTATTGTTGACAGACAGACACATCACCTATTTGTTTTGTAACTTGTGCACATCAAGGATCATGCTCTCTGTAATTGCAGACTTCATTAGATTTTTAAACTTTTTTTAATAACCAACATGTGCTCTCTTTTGTTGTATTTGTTACTGTGTACTCATCTTCTTTGATCTATACATTGCACATAATTTAAAAACCTATACAACCAGTTATGCTTTAGACTGGACTTGAGTTTCACAAGCTCTAAAACCACCCAGGCTTTAGATTAAAAAAAAAGAAACGAATAATATTTTGATAATGAAGTTGCATTGCTTCTTATTGATTTAGATGTAACGAAGAAAATAAACCCCAGAGAATATCGTGTCAATGAAAATATTGTTATCACTGTTTGATTAATATTATTACACAAAATTAAAGATTCCGTAAAATAATGTTGATAGTTTTCTCTGTTTCATGGCAGAGCTGCAGTGTTGCAGTGGTAAGCATGGGAAAGAATATGTTAGAATCCTACCAACGGATCAGTAGGCAATCATTGATATGATGTGTCCTTATGCATTGCACTTACTCCTGTTAATTTGCCACAGAACAATCAGCATATGTGTGGTGTCGTCACCCACCCTACACTAAACTATTGTTTTGATTGCTATCTTGATGTTACTTTAGTTTAATGGTATCGTATTCAGAGTGGACAGTGTCATCCTGCAATATTTGAAAATGCTGGGTAATACTATTTTCACTACACAAACAGATATAGAAGTTTCTGATCTTGGATTTACAATTCATATAGCATTTTGATTTTATATTGTCACGTTTTGATCGATTGTACTGTCATAAACAGTTCTATATGCATTAGTTATTAGTTACCGTATGTACTAGCTTATAAGACGAGTTGAACTGCAGTTACAACGATTCTGATCTGACGTAGCATATTGCGCCTGCAGATCAGAGTGTTTTGCTGTTTGTTTCTACTGATTACTTCTAACAGACTGCCCAGATCCAGATCTGTTCGATCATTATGCGACGGCAGTTCTGAGTTTTGACAGTTTGCAGTTTGA
The DNA here is from genome assembly GCA_030141615.1 of Unio pictorum. Taxonomy (NCBI): domain Eukaryota; kingdom Metazoa; phylum Mollusca; class Bivalvia; order Unionida; family Unionidae; genus Unio; species Unio pictorum. The sequence goes on from JARLTB010000293.1 coordinate 2,606,732, forward strand.
CTCGTCTTATGAACGAGTACGTACGGTATTTGCCTGCAATTGACATTCAAATAATACTCGTACATTTTACTATCATACAAAGCATTGTTGTTCTAAATTTTAATCTCGCATCAGCTCTGTTGTAAATTAATACTGACAGTGTAGGTACAGTTGGCCGCCAACAATGACGGTTGGGAAAAAGCATAGAAAATTTGTATTCCTGTTTGTCTAGAAGATTTTCTTGCCTTGCCAGTTAATGTGGTAACTGACATATAGGTACTAACTATATGTATTTTCCATCGGTGGTGCCGTCTTTGCGTTTACTTCTCAAAGACTACCATGTGCTGTGAAGTTTCAATGGAAACATCAGTAGTTTGTACTATGTATAAATCTCATTTTGCCTAATGACGGGCCTATAGGAGTGCTTCATTTATAATAAGTCAAAGAAAAGGGAATCGTGACCTAAAAATGTATGTTCAACATGTGTCCATTAGATTTTTTGGTGCACAAGTCTTTCTTTTCGGAAGTTTGTGAAAACCTTATGATAAAATGCCTGAATGTGAAAATCATTGTTAGTTCAATTTATATTAGATACCAGCCATTCCATTGTTAAAAGACTGGCTGGTCCTAAATTATAAACGTTTTTAAATAGTCTGTCTAAAGATTGTCTGAGCATCAGTTGTGTGCAGTTCTCGTTCCTTGGGGAAGCACATTTATACGGATTTCAACACTTGTATGAGTGCCGTGCATGTGCAATGCGTGGTACACCAAATCAACCAGTAATTTTAATCTAATTTGTCAGTAGTAAAGTATATGTACGTTGTGAAAGCAACGGCATTGTAAGGTCATATATATATATATATATATATATATATATATATATATATATATATATATATGGACGTGTATGTATATATATATATATATATATATATATATATATATATATATATATATATATATATATATATATATATATATGGACGTGTATATACAGGAAATACGAGGTAATGTAAATTAGCGGGCATGAGAGACACTAGAAAAGATGTATGATTGATTGTTTCATTGTTTATGTAAACTAGTGAATCTAAATAATGATATGCATTAAAGTGAGCAAATAAAATATTAAGTGATGGCTGTTTTTTGCTTTTTATTTGTATGCCATATTGCAGAGCCTACAATGATGATGCATGTCCGTCATCTTGTGTTACACCAGGTTAGTTTTTGTTCAGCAATGACGTTGTTCACCATCTGCAATCCCCATATTTTGTGGAAGGCTTTCACTTGAAATTAGGAAGAACTGTATCAGTTTTGCGATAATAAGATCGAAAGTTGACCTTATGCAGCTAAAAGAAGAAAAGTGGTTTGCACACAGTAACGTAACAGTAACAGACTGAAAATGGTCTCCATGCTGTAGAATTAGTTATATTTCTCAGAATTGGACCAAACTGTAGATGACATACACTTAGGGGTAAGAAAGAAACCTATCGATGTTTGTGAGAAACGGTCAAAGTGAAGGTCACTGACTGAAAGACGAAGAATGGTTATTCTGGACCTTGTATCTTAACCAAAGATAGTGGGGGGCTTGCACATGTGTATGGAAGAGACACTTTGTCACGGTTGGTAGAACGTCTGACTAGTAATCCAAGAGTCGCGGATTCTACATCCACCCATGTCAGTCTGGGTCGGCTGCTCTGTGTTTACTTGAGAAAATCACTTGGCTTCCATTTTATGGGAATGATATAACCAACAATGTGTTCAGTACCAATTAAAATCAACAAAGGTAAAATGTAAGAGGCCAGTTGATGTCGGGGTCGAAAGTTTTTAATGTGCGTTCTGAACCAAACTTGGGGGTGGGGTGAGATAGTACGGAAATGTTAAGACTAACAAGATTACATTGGTAACTGCAGATTAACTTTAGTATGCTAAGTGCCAGGATTACACGCTGTGCTGGTATATAATGTGCCGTTCATCTTATCAGCTTTGTAGAATTTGCGAGAAATATGCACCACTTTTTTAACTTGAATCTTCGCCAGCCAAGTCATGACTAGCCAAGATGTTTAATGTAGTGTTGGCTTGAATACTATCACTAAACCAAATAATGCGGTAGGTCATCCCCAGGGAAAAACAATGCATGGACATTTATGCTTCATAGATTGATTTTACATTAGTGTTGAGTACCATGCTACATGGATGGATTGATTTTACATTAGTGTTGAGTACTTTCATGGAAGTCGATGCTACATGGATTGATTGATTTGACATTGGTGTTGAAAGGAAAATTATGATCCAATGATTGGTTTTATATTAGTGTTGTACATTTTAGTACATAATGTCTTTAGAATAAGAACGTCAGTGCCACAAAGTTTGCTCCATCGGAATCGGTTTCTATAGAATATTCTTTTCTTTTTCCATAAGTACATGTTGCGTGTGATACGTCTACCTCCGCCAGTTTCAATGTATTTGTCAGAGGTTTAGATAGGTAAAGGATGGAAATTCTCTTTTTAGTTTAACTGGCCATGGACTAGGATAACTTGTGGTATGGCCTGTTGTGTATCATCCGTATGTCTATTAGGACATGTTTGTTATCTTTGATACAATACGGTTGGGAATAGTGTTATCAAACATACACACATTCATTTCAAAGTCTAGTTGGCCTTAAATGAAAAATGCTCTCAAAAGGCAATCAGTATGTCCGCCAAAGTAGCCGTCTTGACAGTCTTGTTATTGCTACTGCTCGTGGATGGGTGGTCATATCAACATGACGTTTTAACTACAACATTTCGTATGAACTCTAGTTAGACATCTTGTGATGTCTAGTCTGTTCGTTTTGAAATTGGTTCCGCTCAGACATCCAATATGGATGACATAGCGGCCAATAATTTAGTGATGGGAATCGGTAAGAAATTCTTAATCGATAATCGGTTCCCCTTAACCAACTGATCATCGATTATAATCGGTTACTAAGAGCAAATTAAAATTTTTGTTTGTTATATCTTTGATCAAGAGTTCAATATGTTTATAAATGTACAGGAGTAATCTCTTTTAATGACATGTATTCTTTAACTTGACAAAAATATTACATTGTGTGTTACTTTTGTTCTACATCTTTGTTAAATGAACGCAACTTTTTATAAACTGCCTCACTGCAGACATCGTAGCGATATGACTGAATTGTTTATAAAGGTTCGTTAAAATCCAAAATCACACAAACACACGCAACAGAAGATTCCTTATGAGGTTCAATTGCTACTAATGAAAACCATGACAATCATTTTGAAAATCTAGTTTCAAATCTTAAGTATAAAGTCATATCGACATGGGGTTTTCACCAGAACACTGATTATAATATCTACTTAGACTTGAATGCAAATGCGTTATAATATGACCCCAAATGTGGCTTCCACACTGAAGATCTTATCACTAATTCTCCTGGATGATTCATCGTTTCAACATGGAATTTTCACCAAAAAGTCTTCTAAATGTTAAATTGAAAATTGTGCCGTTGTTGCTTTCAGCATAGCTGTCACATTGACTAATTTGAGTTTCACATGGATTGTACACTACCTGGTTAAGAAGAAATGATCTAATCTTGCATTCGTGGAAATCCTTTTCAGTAAGAACATCACCAGTCTCATCGGGAGACTCCTGTTAGTTTTAAACTTTAAACCGCTGAAATCTTTTTAATATTAAACGAAAATGTAGGATTTCCTCCAATTTGAAGAAATCCTCAAAATTTCCAAGGCATGACTCCTTTAGGGAAAATTCTATAAATTATTACTGTAGTTTAACGACCAACGGCTGCAAAAATTCAGTGAAATGATGTTGTTACCATAACAATGCATGAGATTCAAAAATCTCAATTAAAGTTTGAAATACATATTAAAGCTGATGCTAAGTATGCGTCATATCAAGTGAATTTAACTTAATAAGAGCAAGAGGTTTATACATGCCTATGGACTAAGTATGCTTCTCTACCACGTCAATTATTCTAAGGTCGATAAGTTTCACTAGAGCTCCTTCGTCATTCTTGCTACAACAGCGATGGTTTTCATTTCACACTTAGCTGACTTTGATTTGCATTTGAATGGATGTTAATTGATCACATAATATCATTTATTGGCTCACCTAGTGGTGAAGACAATTGAGTGTATAGTATGACCCAGCGCACTATGTCCATTGTCTGTAGACCATCCTCAACAATTGGTTGCTACCACTCTGAAAGCCAAGTTTAAGATTAAATAAACAGGATTATGCCCGTGTACCATTATCCATCAATACATATGTGCGTGTGTACACACACACACACACACACACACACACACACACACACACACACACACACACACACACACACACATACATACATACATACATACATACATACATACATACATACATACATACATACATACATACATACATCTTTAGAAGGTCTAAGTGCTTTATAACATCTATAATGATATCACTACCAAAAAAAACTACAAAAAAATACAACCCACCATGAAATTGGAAAACGTAGAAACGGCTGAAAATATTTAAGGTAAGAAACATTTTTAAGTCTTTAAGTTTGTTATTGCAGACGAGAAAGGTGAGTTTTAAGAGCACTCTTAAAAGGGATCACGATGTCTGTGTCTAATTTCCATGGTCAATTCGTTCCACGTTGCTATGCCCTGGTATGCAAAAGAACGTTTTCCATATTACTTCGTTTTCATAGTGGGAATAATGAGTATACGATTGTCAGAAGAGGAGTGTATGTATCTTGCTGGTGTGTACACATGGATGAGGCCGGATAGGTATGCTGGACTGGAGTCCGTCACTGAAACGTAGACAGAGCACAAGTGTTTTGTTTGATTCTGGATCGAATGGATAGCAAGTGTAGGGTACAGAGCAGTGGTGAGGTGTGCTTTGATTGTGTTACTCTAAAGATGTTCCAAGCAGCTATGTTTTGAACTTTTTGAAGTTACTGGAGTAGATATTGAGACGAACCAGAAGTCCAGTCTTGAAAGTACAAGTGTTTTAGTGGCATCAGCTGAAAGATATTTGTGAATGGAGCTGATGCGTCCAAGCTCAAGATATGCAGCCTTGCATATGTTCATGCCATGTTGGTGCAATGTAAGAGTACTGTCGAGAGTAACACCTAGGTTTCGTACTGACTGTGAATTTAATGTTGGTATTGCTGTTATTTATTATTTGAGGTGAATAATGTGAATGAGAATGTCTTTGTGTTGTGATCAGAATGACCTCAGTTTTATCCTCATTCATCTGCAGCTTCTTACATGTCATCCATGATTTAAAATCGCAAATGCACCTCGCTACTCCGTTGATGATAGCATCAGCTTCAGTTGGGTGGCTAGATTTGTATATTGTCATCAGCGTACAATTGGTGAGACACTGTATGATGATATATGACACTTTGAGAGCGGCTGTGTGTATATAATGTAGAGATCAGGTACAAGTACAGACCCTTGTAGAACACCACAACATAGATCAACTGGGCTGGAGTTTATTCCATTTGCAGATACAATTTGTGTCCTTTTGACTAGGTAGGACTTGAACCACAGTAAGGTTGTATTGTAAATGCCAAATACATGCTGCAGTCGGTGAAGTAATATATCATGGTCTATTATGTGAAATGCTGCAAACAAATCATGGAGTGTGAGTACTGTTATCTTTCCGCTATCCAAAGCAGAGAGAATGTCGTTAAATGCTTTCAGAAGAGTAGTTTTAGTACTGTGGCAAGAGCGATATGCAGACTGTACATTGCTAAAATGACTGTTTAAATTCAAATGAGATTTAATTTGGGTTAGAACAACTTTTTCTAATATTTTTTAAAAAAAATATTAATGGGAAATTAATAGTTCTTCAGCAGAAGCTTTACACTGGCAGTTTTAAAAGGTGGTGGGAATTCCCCGAATGAGGGATATATATATATATATATATATATATATATATATATATATATATATATATATATATATATATATATATATATATATATATATATATATATATATATATATATTAATAACATCAGTTAGTGAAGGCAATATTGGGTCTAAGCACTCAAGCAGCAGATGCTGGAATTGGATCAAGTTCACATGATTTTGATGCACTCTTCATCACGATTGTCCGTACTTAATACACAGAGACAGGTTCAAATGCTCCTAATGGTTATCGCTAAAATTATGTATGGTGACGACGAGTCAATTGAAATTGTGTTGTCAAGCTTATCTCTTATGAGTTGTACCTACCTTGTAACGGATGAAATTTGCCAACAGGTCCGGAAGGTCTACTGGAGTAAAGGTAGTTGGAAGTGATGTACATTTGTTCCTTGACATTAGTTTGTTAGTTATCTCGGGGAGCTCGTTGCAGCTGGAACTCTCTGTGATCTTAGTACTGTAGTGGGATAATTTGGCTCAATGAACTATGTTTGTGACGTTCTTCTTAGCGGCTTCCTAGATTTGCTTATGAACAGTGATTCTGATGGAAAGGCAAAGTCTCTCTGCTTTACGACATACATACATACATACATACATACATACATACATACATACATACATACATACATACATACATACATACATACATACATACATACATACATACATACATACATACATGCACGCAAATCTATATTTTCTTGTAACTCCTGATACATGTTTTTGTTTAATTTTTGTAATTTGTATTCATGACTGCAAACTACTGATTATCTTTAGTCGAGGTTTCGCACATGCATATGGACCAATAAATAATTTCACAGTTCGTACAATTGTGTAGAAGCTATAAATAAAGTCTTTCGTATTTGTTTACAGTTACTACTAATAAAATTATTAGTAATTAAGTTATCAAGATTTTTTCCCATTCGACGTGTCCAATAGGTGGCAAGTTAGACGAATTTAGTTAACTCCCATTTGATTGTTTAAATTATGTTATGTGAATTCTTGTACGATGTTGGAAATTTGCAATGTTGCACGTAGATCATAGTGATAACACGAGCCTTTTAGCTTCTCGTCTGTATATAAGTAGCCCGGACTGGGACGTTTTCTAATTCTCTTTTCTTGTGTTCGTGTTGTAGCATCTAGCCTCCAGACGTGTTTTATGTTATATTTAGATAGGATTTGAGCGGGAAAACAATTCTTTGGGTTTGTTCAGTGGAAGTAAAAAATGCTCATTAAATTATAATATTATGGCACCATTGTTTATTGCTTAAAGGAGTTCTGCAGAAAACGGCTATTTGACAACGTCACGTTTTTGGCAGAAACAACACAATTCCGATTTTGACATTTATACGGACGTTACCATTCTTTTGGACTTTTGTCAGGCATTTTAAAAATTATTTTAGATTCACGTCAAGCCACGGTACGTTCCTATCGCATTTTCATTTATGGCTTTGATAATTAAATTATTTGTTAAATTTGACAAAACTTGTTGGATTTGTTTCTTTCTGTTAGTTTATGATCATAGAATCGTAGGATACATACATACATACATACATACATACATACATACATACATACATACATACATACATACATACATACATACATACATACATACATACATACATAACTTTGTAAATACGCCTATATTAAGAAGATCGTGAATGACGTTGGCGATGAGCAAGAGGTCACGATTATCAGTCATGTCTTTTTGAAATAATTGTTATCATATGATTGCAAAACAGGTCTGACCCGAAGTGATGTACATTTTGGGAGGTTGTTTGCATATGGGTATGCTTTTATAAGACAGCATAAACCTGCTTAGTGTGAAATGGTAAACTAGAGAATATAAACATTTATATCAGTAGCACCATTTTCCGCATCTAACATTGGTCAAAGTACTGTTTATTTCGTGCTGATTATACTCGCATCTAACATTGGTCAAAGTACTGTTTATTTCGTGTTGATTATACTCGCATCTAACATTGGTCAAAGTACTGTTTATTTCGTGTTGATTATACTCGCATCTAACATTGGTCAAAGTACTGTTTATTTCGTGCTGATTATACTCGCATCTAACATTGGTCAAAGTACTGTTTATTTCGTGCTGATTATACTCGCATCTAACATTGGTCAAAGTACTGTTTATTTCGTGTTGATTATACTCGCATCTAACATTGGTCAAAGTACTGTTTATTTCGTGTTGATTATACTCGCATCTAACATTGGTCAAAGTACTGTTTATTTCGTGTTGATTATACTCGCATCTAACATTGGTCAAAGTACTGTTTATTTCGTGCTGATTATACTCGCATCTAACATTGGTCAAAGTACTGTTTATTTCGTGCTGATTATACTCGCATCTAACATTGGTCAAAGTACTGTTTATTTCGTGCTGATTATACTCGCATATAAGTCTCATCTTCAGCACTTACACATAAACGAATGCTATTTGGTAGGTTAATTTTCTATTACACATAAACGAATGCTATTTGGTAGGTTAACTTTTTATTACACATAAATGAATGCTATTTGGTAGGTTAACTTTTTATTACACATAAATGAATGCTATTGGTAGGTTAACTTTTTATTACACATAAACGAATGCTATTTGGTATGTTAATTTTCTATTTCACATAAACGAATGCTATTTGGTAGGTTAACTTTTTATTACACATAAATGAATGCTATTGGTAGGTTAACTTTTTATTACACATAAATGAATGCTATTTGGTAGGTTAATTTTCTATTACACATAAATGAATGCTATTTGGTAGGTTAACTTACACATAATTTAATGCTATTTGGTATGTGAATTGACTATTACACATAATGAATGCTAATTGTTAGGTTAATTTTCTATGACACATAAATGGATTCTACATGGTTTGTGAATAGCTTATCACACATAAATGGATTCTACTTGCAAGGTGAGTTGCACAAAATAACGACCATATGATATATTACGAAGCACTTTGGTACGAAGAATGTTTCGTAGACATATATGCTCCATTTGTCAGTTTTGTTTCGACAGCTCCATTTTTGACAGAGTTGTTTGCCTTGTCTATCCACGTTATATCTGTAAATAGGATATTGCATGTATTGAAAAACTGCCAAGACCACAGATCAAGAACCATTCAATATATTTTGATGCAATTTGATTTGAATAATTTCTTCACCTTTGCTGCTTACACAGAATTAATGGTGACCCATAACTCTATCTTGAGGGCTGTAGAGGACATCGGTTTTTAGAGTTTTTAACTTTTCTTCTGCATATTAAATAAATCATGGACATATGTATAAAAATAAATTGGTCTCATGCGTTTTGTCACGAACACAAACTGGGGAAGACACCGGAAGTTCTTACCATTGGAAATACGTATTCGATATGGAATACAGCCAGGGCCCTGGATTATATCGCGAAACATTATTCCTTCAGAAGAATACAAATTACCATTTTTAGAAACCAAATGCTCCCAATACACAGAACAATTTAATCGTGCCAATAACTGCAAAGTTCTATATCACCACCTTCATTATAAAGACTCTGAAAATAATTTGATCAAAAAGACTTTAACCACTGATCTTGTTTTGAGAGTAGATTCTAATTAAACCAGTGCCTCTTATTGTGGCCATACATTACTGTATATAGAGACGGATCGAAAGATGGAGACCTTTTTGCAGCTGCCGCTGAAACTCCCCAGAGCACCGTTCCGGGCCTTTTAACTGGTAAAGCCTCCATTTTTGAAGTAGAAGTTAGATCTATACTGAATTTTTTGCTTTACATCGAAAATCTATTTTTTAAAAAGAAACACAAGTTTCACTTATACATTTTCGGATCCTTTTCCACACTGGAAATGTTGCAAATACTTTAATTAGAGAACCGGTTAATAGTCACCAGCTTATTAAAAGATGATTTGCTTACAAAATGTCCCAAACTAATACATCTCACACCAAAATAAACAAACACGGTTATAATGTTATAATTCGTTGCGAGCCAGGATCGAACCAATGCCGCAAATAATGACATTAACAGCCAAGCTTTCATGCATCAGCGTCCTAAACAACAGTGTATTGCTCATCCAAGAAAACAAAGCCGAAAATAAGGACCAGAAGTACACAAAAACTCTTTCACATGTGTGTGTGTGTGTGTGTGTGTGTGTGTGTGTGCATGCGTGCGTGCGTGTGTGTCCGTGATATCTCGACTTCTTTGGCACCAAAAATAAATTTTTAAGTTTATTAAAAACTAATAAGAAAAGACGAAGGGAGAGAAGACCTTTTTTGAATTTAAAAAAACAGTCGGGCACATGTTATTGCGTTTCACAATAATCTTTATCCATCGCCCATTGGCAGCTGTGTCAGCCACGCTTTCTAGGTATGTTTGAGTCGAAATTATTTAGCTGACAGAAGCATTATTCTATACTATTTATGCCTCTAACTACAATATGGAATATGTGTCAAGTGTCAATCTCTTTCCGTTCGTCTGTCCGATATAATTAAATATGGAATATGTGGCAAGTGTCAACTTCTTTCCGTTAGTCTGTCCGATATAGTTAAATATGGAATATGTGACAAGTGTCAACTTCTTTCCGTTCATCTGTCCGATATAGTTAAATATGGAATATGTGACAAGTGTCAACTTCTTTCCGTTTGGCTGTCCGATATAGTTAAATATGGAATATGTGACAAGTGTCAACTTCTTTCCGTTTGGCTGTCCGATATAGTTAAACTGTATATGTTGTTTGATATGTTGTTTCTTGACGGTTTCGACACAATGCATTTTTTATAAATCTGGATTTGATTTGGGTTCAGGAATATTCTCCTGCCTAGATGGGTTAGCGCGACCCACATTTTGCGATTCACTTATTTGCGTATGCGAAGTTTTGATACTCCACTAACTTATTTATGTACATCGTTCTTAATTTTCTTTTTACAACGGTTGCCTTGGAGTCTCAGAATAGTGAATAATATATTTTGTGTTTATAAATTTTAACGTAGTATAACGTCATTCAATATCATTATGCCCGAATGTCTGACTTATCTCCACTGTGTTCTATATTGTTTATTATTTTTGTCATCTGTCTTTTTGTTTGTAGGGTTCAATTAGTCCATCTGTGTATGTCAATCGGCCAGGCTACCTGGCTAGCTTTCTAGCTGTTTAATCTCTCTCTCTCTCTCTCTCTCTCTCTCTCTCTCTCTCTCTCTCTCTCTCTCTCTCTCTCTCTCTCTCTCTCTCTCTCTCTCTCTCTCTCTCATACACACACACACACACACACACACAACTTAACATTCTCTATTATGACCTCACGTGCAAAATATACTTGTAGTAAATCACGGGCCATGTCTTTCGAAAAGTTTACCTTTACATGTTCGTATTGTTAGTCGATGGTAGAATTACTAAATATATTCAATGAAAACTTATCGGTGCATAGACAAGAAAGCAGACTGGAAAGAATTTTTTAAAATGTATCTATCTATCTATCTATCTATCTATCTATCTATCTATCTATCTATCTATCTATCTATCTATCTATCTATCTATCTATCTATCTATCTATCTATATATATATATATATAAATCATGCAAATTTTTTATTTTACAATATCATCACAGCGTATATATTACACGTATATGCTAGCTTTAAATATAATGTACTGTATATTCAATTATGGTTGAAATAAATTTATATATATATGTCTCTGTGTGTGTGTTTCTTGACTCATGCTTAATCTTTTAAATGCTGCTCATGTGAACCATTGAATTAACCCTAGTTAGTTGGGGGGGGGGATAAATCTCAGTCCTGGTTGATAATATTAATTCTCCGTTTAATTTCACTTCGTATTTCCAAGCCACCTCATGATCATACTTACCTTTACATATATGTATAAGGGTTAATATCACACCAGCACAATCCTGGCTATATGTGCCAAGTACGTTGACGTATTCCTTAAAAACGGCTTGCAAAACAAACATATAGGCAAAAAGTGTTACCTCCTTTAAATATGTATTCAGTTTTATGATATAAACTATACTCTTTTAATAAGTTCAAGATCTTTTAATATGGAACATCCTCGTAGATCGCATCCGATGGCAAAAATATAGTCTCCGTTCGTCTCCTCTCAATACGCGTAAGAGGGCACATCGGGCGTATTCGACCTCCTTGAGCATTCAGGCAGTTTGTACTTGTAACGTACGCTAATAAGGTCTCACCGGACAGTTTGTTTGTGCAAATTTGCGTCCGACACTCACCTATTGCAGAAAAATAATAATAATATTACATTAAAGATACAAATTTAAACATAATTAATGATTTTTGGTGAAAGGATGCTTGTAAGATTCTGACTGTGGTATTAAAGTTAATTCCTTATGCAACTAGTGGCGTTTATACTGAACCAACACTGCCACCAACCCCTCTTATTACATTTATTTTTTACAGGAAAGACCTATTTTGAATATTTTCCTGTGGCAAGACAGCAAAAAGAATTATTATGTGCCTTAAGCATTAATACAGATCACTAGTATTGTTACAAATTAGCATACTTTTCATCACCCCTCAACCATCTAGATTGTTAGATATTTATCTCTGTAGCAGACACATGTAAATACGTAAGCCAAGTTGGCTGCTCATTTGAAGCCCAAGTTACGCATAAGATCTCCAACGATAGTCTAACTCTGACAGGCAATCACCAAGAAGTCAAACCAATTCCAAGCTTAACTCAAAGTAATTCTAAACCACATTACAGATTTAGCTTATGTGTGATCTGACAAATGCTAAGATTGTGATAATTAGGCTTATGCCTTCTACCTTAAATATTAGGGAGGTGGAGGTGTCAAAATACGAAACTATCAAGTGAGACCTAACTACCGTATACATACTCTCTGATGAATTGTGTTGATCGTGTATTTAATACTGAGTAATTACTTTTAGCATATCACCAAGCAAGTGTGTCTGCTACACAAAGAATGGATATATTCTAAACTACCTTCCAGCTGTTATGGGAATGTGCGCTTAGTGTCGAGAGTGTATGGCGGTTGTTGCATGTTAGGCCTGCGGTGCCGTAATTTGCTGACTCTGGTTCGAGTTTCAGTAGGGGATGACAATTTTACTCCAACATCTCTCTCTCTCTCTCTCTCTCTCTCTCTCTCTCTATATATATATATATATATATATATATATATATATATATATATATATATATATATATAGTTACGTATATTTGATTTATTTTTGTTTTAATTGTTTGTTTGTCAGATTCAAATTTGACATTTTAAGTTTAAGATTCATTCATTGGGAGATATTTTTTTTAAAAAGTGGGATGACCTGTACTTTACAAATAAACACCAGATGTTGACCTCATTTCTGACCTAGCTTCAGAGTTGTAAATAAGCTTTTAAAATGATTGGTTGATTCCAAGGAAATTATGGAGCTTTGTTATAAGCATCTTTCTTTTTTTAGTTCTTGAGAGTAAAATTAACTGATCCTCATGTGGGTCATACGGTGTGCACTAGATTTTTTTAACGTAAATTTGTTCTAAAGATTCTAGAAGATCACGTGACCCCTTCCTTGTTTACGTAAAAACAGGTATATAAATTATGTTTTGGAGCGAACTATTTAGTAGAAGTTGGGCTGTTAGAATATTAAGTTGTATTCTTTTGAGTTATTTTAAATTACCTTGTACTGGAAATTATTTAAATTCGTTTGGATCAAGAGGATTTATTTTGTTATTTATCTGGAAAACAAATTGTTTATTAAGTTTTTACAAGCTTGTTATTTTCACTCTTTCTATGTTACTGTTTATTCGAGCCTAAGCACGTAACAATATATATATATATATATATATATATATATATATATATATATATATATATATATATATATATATATATATATATATATATATATATATATATATTTGACGACATAATTGAACCAGAGCCACGAGTTAAAGTACCTATTATATTACCTGCACACCCCATCCAACGTATCACCCTGTATACATTATGGCATAGCTACGGTGTTGTCATTTACAGTCAGGTCTTGCCCCACAGGACGTCAGACTAAATTAAATACGAAAATTGTCTTGACACGATATTTGATCTGATATTAAACTTCATAAACTATATTCAATCGGATTTCGAGATTAGCACTATAGCATATATAACAATTGTGTCGAATCATTACGTATGAGTGTTTTTTTTTCTTCTTCGTTTTTCTTTAAATCTATTGATCCAGCTCCAATAGGTAAATTACCGCCGTGTCAATATAGCCTCTAAATACACATTGCAATTTTACCAGGTTACTTGTGAATAGTGTATTTTAGCAAACACCTTGTGGACATGTTAACATATTCTTCAATTACTTTGCCTTTTGTTTGTAGATAAGCTTCGTGACTCGAAACTTTGTTTTGAGTCGATACATTATTTTCTTACACGGTCTATATTATCCACGCGAGTAATTGAATCTGCCTAGAGTTCCGTTGGACGTGAACAGGTATTTGTAGATAAATCAAGATTAAAATATATAGAAACATAGATACAGTGGCGCGTTTGCAATTATTTTTTTTAAGTGAAACGACTTTGTCCGTTAAATTGAAAGATGAATTTAGGAAAAGAAAATTAATCACGAAATGTCAATACCTTTGGACTAAAGAATTAATTTATTTAGATAATGGTTTTGTCGATTATTAAAGTACGCATGGTACTTTAAGTATAATAATCACGGAAAAAGTAGGTCACATGACAAAAGAACGCGCCCCTTTGTATTCGATTGGATATATAATATGTTAGAATATAGTGACTACGGGTTGTAACTATGTTCCTTGGCACAGAAAGTGCTGGTAGACGTTGTGTAGCGGATAATAGTTTCTAAGCTTTTAATGATTGAATTTAGGATGACTTAGAAGAACTATGAATTCCGGTAACTCCAAGAAGAAACGACGGTAAGTAAATTTTTCACCATACTCGTATTTCCCTAAATAATATTGACAGTATTCTATTTATAATACATTAATGAGGCGTTTAACACACGGCATTAGCGAAAACCAAAAAACAAGGACATACACCCCAATATATTGTATATGCAGTTTTTTTTTACATCAGTGAACCTTCATCGCAGGTCAGTATAATAATATGAAAGTTTTGCTTGATCATCAACAGTCATATTTTACGAAACAAAGGTCTATAATATAATATAATATAATATAATATAATATAATATAATATAATATAATATAATATAATATAATATAATATAATATAATATAATATAATATAATATAATATCATATCATATCATATCATATCATATCATATCATATCATATCATATCATATCATATCATATCATATCATATCATATCATATCATAGGAAACAATATGAAATTCAGCTTGTTTCAGTATAGTGAAAATGTCATTTCATACTGCAAAGCGCCATAAAACACTTTATGACCGTACAATATATGAATTATCGCAAAACGCATGACGTCATGACAGCATAGGAAGAAAATGACGCAACGAACTTACACAATTTCCAGTTTTTTTTTTTCGTCATTAGTGTGTCGTCTTCATGGGGAAAATGCTCGTGATTTACGAATTAAAAGCGATTATTTTGTTATTTTCTGTATAGAAAAACATATTTCGACATTTTATATACCAGTGAATTAAATTTCTGCTTTTTCTGACTCCTTAAAACAGGCGAGCAGCATAAGATGTGGATTATCAAAAATCACGGGTTATGGGGAATGCTGAGTTCACCCCATCAATTATTTTGAGCTCACCTGGCAGTTGTGTTAGATGAGGATATAATATAGTCCTGTGTAGTTAGTCCGTCGAACGTCAGTCTACAATTGATTGTTTCCATTCTGAAGACTACGTTTTTGCTCCCATACTGATAAGCATAGAATGTAGATTTATATTATCTCTGTCTTGAACAATATGAAAAATGGAAATATATCAATATGAAATATGGAAATATATTAATATGGAATATGGAAATATATCAATATGGAATATGGAAATATGGAATATGGAATATATAATTATGGAATATGAAATATGGAATATGGAAATATAACAATATTGAATATGAACAAAATATATTCAGACTGATGATATGTTTTGGCATCTGATTGTCCGAACATGTTACTACTTTGGAGACCACATTTCTGATCTGATTTTGATGCAGTTCGGAATATGTGCTTATATCATCCTTATTTAAGGAAATTTGATAATGAGTTTGATCCAACCACACAAACAAAGAGCCACAAGCCTAATGTTATTTTGTATTCCATTATAATGACAGTTAAAATTGTATTTATAACTGTACGCTTTATCAGTATACATCGGATTCTAAACATGTTCTTCCTGCTTTCATTTATCCCATTTAATTATATGGTCGTTAATTATAATTTGTGTTTATAATGAAGAGAAACCACATTTCTTATCCGATTTAAAAAAAAAATCAAACTTAGAATATGGACTTGTATCAATTAGCTCTTAGAAAAAGTTGATATTGAAAGAGATCTATGCAATTACACATAATGGATTTTAATAAATTAATACCCGATGTGCAAATTTCCATGAAACAATTTATACAGTTTGTCATAATTATATACCCTATGGATTAAAATGTACATTCATAGCTGAAAAATAAACGTTTGAATATAAATATTGGTGAAGAATACAATAGCAGGCTGACATAAGCAATGTGCGGTTTTGTAACTAACGAACAAAATTTCTTGACAGAATTATAAATATTTTTTTTCAAGTAACACTGTTATGCAATTTATTTCTAATATTGTTTTTCATTTAAAAGAACAGGTTTCTTGCAAACTATATCCAAGTTTTCAATGGACTTCCATATAATTATTTCTAAAATATATTGCTTAATTTGAATTTCTTAAATATTCTCAGTAGCCATGACAACATTGTTATATCCTACAAATAATACAAAGTAATGAAATATCTGTATATGTTACTGCTACATCTTTGGATAGATTGTGATGTCTTTATTTTTTAAAATTATTTATTTATTTATTTATTTATTTATTTATTTATTTATTTATTTATTTATTTATTTATTTATTATTCATATTATTATTATTATTATTATTATTATTATTATTATTATTATTATTATTATTATTAATTAATTAATTTTTTAATTTATTTATTTGTTGATTGATTTATTTATTTATTATTATTATTATTATTATTATTATTATTATTATTATTATTAATTTTTTATTTATTTATTTATTTATTTATTTATTTATTTATTTATTTATTTATTTATAAGCGACTACTATATAATTGCTGAAGTCTATAAAGTGACTTCTAATCCCATGTACTTCACTGGCGTTTGCTTTGTAGTATATCAGATTATCACAAAAGCCTTGTCACTACAGTGGTCTGGAATTAAATTACCGCATTGCGCGATAAAGTATAACACATTTGTGTTACTGTGTGAGATAAGTAAGCGCGGTTAAGTGTCAACTGATAAAATTTATTTAATAATCCCCCCCCCCCCTCTCTTTCTCTCTCTTTCGATCAATAGTTATAAAACTCAAGAAATTGATTGATATGCAATGATTTTCATTCATAATGCAAAACGTTTCAATTCGCAATACATATTCTTGTTTGTATGCGATACTTATATTTTACATGCGATATTTTGCATTCATATTCTATTTATATTTGTATGCGATGTTTATCATTCGCATATGATATTTTGCATTCATATTCTATGTTTCTATTTCATGCCCCATAGATTTCATTTCAATGTATGTTCATTTTTAATATTACCATTTAAATGCAATTTCTCTCATCGTATTGGATATTTATCTTTCTTGTGTGCGATACTAGTTTATTCATTCATATTCAATAATTTCCATTAAAATCGGTTTATTGCATTCATATCTGATCTTTGCCATTTGTGTGCAATAATGCAAAATTCATATTGATAATGTGATAATGCGCATTATTGGTAATTTTACGGCAACCGTCTTGCAGATAGTGCGCTGTGGGAAATTTAAAAGAAACTGGCGTTTTCAAAAGCCACGTGAATGATATTGGAAGGAGTCTGCGTACATCCCAAGGGCCAAGTAATTAAAGCACACAAGCTGGGCAAGCTTTGTGGAGTTTCCTGGGTCGATCGGGTTAAAAAGAGTGTTGATCAACAATTCTAAAGTCCATATCCCCGTGCTTTTTTGTAATGTATGAGAAATGACGAGTAAGGCGGAAGCTGGTTTATCTCAGCCATTGTTGTTCGTCTTCTGTTTTCATATAAAAGCGAAGGTCATATAGTATTTACGAGATAGTGACAGCTATGTACAATGTTTTAAGAACCAATTCGGAATGTCGTGGATGTATTATGTTTGGTTTGTTTAAGAAGAAAACCTGTATGCCTACGAAGCACAACGATTATTGTTTGAACGTCGCCAAATTATGGCTCTGTATTTCGACCATACAAAAATATACAATAGACTATGTGCTTTGTGACAGTCAAAATCAATTACTTTGTGACTATGTCAACGATCAAGTACTCTGTGGTTTTGCTAAGTATCCGCCGATTGCTAAATGAACCAACTATTCAGAAATGACCAATAATTTAAAAAAAAAAATTCGGCATGGTCGATCAGTTGATGATACTGGTTTGTCGGTCAATAACCTACTTGTGTTGCTGTGCTTTAAAAAACCAAACCAAATGTAACAAAATATCCTATACAGCGACAGTGTACGCAAAATGTTTAGTGATAACAAAGCATTATTTGCTAGACAAAGACTTATCGTATTACCCATACTGCACATCATCATATTTTAATAAAATGTACTATTGTACAGGAATAACAAACATCTGATGTGACAGTAAAACTTCGAATCAGTGGAAACTTATTGAATATGAATAAATGACATTGAATTTGATCAAGTTATCACCTACAAAAGGTAATTATCGAGTGAGTATACTTGGCAATATATATATATATATATATATATATATATATATATATATATATATATATATATATATATATATATATATATATATATATATATATATATATATATATATATATATATATATATATATATATTTATATATACACAATTGTAAAATATCGTGATAAAGGAAAATTATCGAGTGAGTCAGTATAATTCACAAATACTAAATATCAAAAATGTAAAATATTCATGGATTTATTGAATATTATATGATTTAAAAACGTTTTATTTATAAAGGGTAACTCTCGCACACGAAGAGTACATATCGAATGTAAATTCAAATGTTATGCAATTTGAATGAAAGGTCGTGCAAATCAATTAAGTTTTATTGAATTTAGTACGGTTTGACGTATTGTACTCTTAACAAAGTTCATCACTTGGAACGCGTCACGGAATTCGATTTTCAAAAGACAACACAGTGCATAAATTACCTGCGATTCGGTTACTGCTGCTATAGCGATTTTTTTTGAATATTTGTGGAGAGAGAGAGAGAGAGAGAGAGAGAGAGAGAGAGAGAGAGAGAGAGAGATCCATTACAAATTGTTTCTTTTTTTTTTTGCATGGTTGTGGGGTTGTGGGGTGTCAATTTCAGTACCATCTTGTGCGACTTTTGAGTTAGAGCTTCTGAAGTGACATGTCATTTTCTTAACCGTTCATGTCATTGGAAATAAAAACCAGTCTGTACTATGAAGAGTTCTTGGGTTGACAGTCTGGACATTGTTATCCTAACTGATACCGTGAATAAATACTATTTTTTTTTACTTAATGAGATTTATATCACCACATCGTATTTTCTTTCCCCCAAAATTGTCATTCATTCTTTGCCAACACGATGCATCAGTCCGTCTCCTAGCACAATGTCTGAGTGTCTGTTTTCTTGGACTACTGCCTTTTTGTTTGTTTGTTTGTTTATCTTTTTGTCTCTGATTCACTCTTCACACACACATATTTAACCGAGTTATGTCAATAACTACAACGCCAACACACACACACACACACACACACACACACACACACACATATATATATATATATATATATATATATATATATATATATATATATATATATATATATATATATATATATATATATATATATATATATATAAAGCATGTATGTGCATGTGTGTGTTTTGGCGTGCTTGCATTATAGTTATTGACATAACTCGGTTAAATATTACATATTAAATAAATACAACTATTGATACAAACTAAATGGTTTTATTTGATTCCTCTAAAATATTCGATAATATTGTTGTATTACCACTTCACAGGGACGTTGTTTTGACTTTTGATGAGATTCTCCCTACGTTATAGATACTGTTTCAAAAGACGTCACATATCAATATGGAAATCGTCTTTTTTTCATTAATATGCAGTCGTTTATGACTTATGCACACACCAGATATTCCAATTATAAACGCGCACTTCTCTTTCACTTTGACTGCATGCACTGATCATAAGTTGGTGTGTTTAAAACTACTCTTTCCAGGGTTCGTGTATATGCGACACATTTGTATTGTTTACGTCAAAAGTTATTTCGTTCATGAAATAAAACAATGATGTTACTTAATCTATTCATCTGATATAGTTACGAATAACTTGTCTGTAACTTGACATTAATTAATTCTTATCGGTTTCGTTACATACATGACTCAATGCTGCACATCGAACTATGAACTTTTCCCAATAAAATACATTTTTTTATACAGATAATTGATCTTAATCACAGGTTTTAATCTGTCTCTGGTTTTCATAGAGCCTCGGTTAACAGATCTGAAATTTCGCCAGCTCTGGTGTGGCAAACATATCTATCATGTATTTAAACTATACCTACAGCGCAACTATATACTTACCGTACGAAACGACATAAGCGCGCCACATACGTAGAACTTCCCAGTTTGTTTCAGGCAGGATAGATTTAGACACTGACAGCTCTGCAGTAAATAAACGCCGCAGATTTACGGCAGATGCCGAGTTTTATATTCTTGCGAGTACGATCCGCTATAGTGTAGGGTTTAACGCCATGTTTTAACACACGATAGACTATACATGGCGGCCGGTATTAATGGTGAATTAAGAACCCGGGAAAATCCCCAGAAAGAATCACCGACCCACTAAAGGCTACTAGCAAGCTTTCTCAAACACCCATATTGGCCGAATCTGATACTCGAACCAACGCAGAAGGAGGTGAGGTGGCAGTGATTCGTAATGGAGAGCGCTTTAGACCACTCGGCCACTCGGGTCCCCCCAAGATCCGCTATAAAAAGCATTTTAGAATTTAGGCAAATCGTCCTCCTGATCAAGGTAAAGCAGGAGTATCCAGGCAGGCAGACCAAATACAATAAAACCTGTCGTGAAAGACCACCGCTATTTTAGACTACATGTCTCGAGAGACCACCTTCTCCATGCACAGATTTATAGCTTTTGTAGCATTGTGACCTGTTATGAAAGACCACCTGTCTTGAGAGACCATATTTGTTTGGCAAAAAAGACGGTCTTTCAAGGCAGGTTCTACTGTATCTTGGTCTTGTCTGATTCTATATAATATAGTTTCCATTCATAGTATCCAAGTCAATACCCGTATTCAAACAAGTAAACGACCACAAGCCAAGAAAGCGCCCCAAATTCCAATGTCTCCAAATGGAAAAAGTAGAACGTGAAACATGGATTTGTTGAAGCTCCGTACAGCTAAGTATAACTAATTGATGCGATAATGTCGCGGTAACCTGGGCATCCTTCAGAGACTCTGTTACTCAGTTGCATCACCATTGTCCCAACATACGTAATCTTGAAGATTGGTTTGATAAGAAAGATGCTTCCAAAACAGAGACTCCTGTGTGAAAAACATCGGCTAGAGAAGCCATGTTTAGAAGACAACAATTTATTAATTTAAAAGGATATCCTTCAACAACACCAATAGGATTGTTCAATGTAAACTCAGAGACTTCCAAGACTCATTCCTGAACTTAAAGCCAGATGAGATTCAGTCCTAGGCAGACAGAAATGACATG
Organism: Unio pictorum; assembly: GCA_030141615.1. NCBI lineage: Eukaryota > Metazoa > Mollusca > Bivalvia > Unionida > Unionidae > Unio > Unio pictorum. The sequence goes on from JARLTB010000293.1 coordinate 2,628,669, forward strand.
ACAACTTCTGTAATACTTTGAACACGATCTACAAGCCGCAGGAACATATCCAATAATGATTGCTGACAGCACAACAATGTTCACTGACAAAACAAAAGGTACTAGATAATATCGTCAGAACACTTACGCCATGACCAAATATCAACAATTATCTATCAGTCAGGAGGTAATTGATTGGCTACCCCAAGTGGAAATCAACATATCACTTTTGGATCCTCTGATAGGCTACCCCGAGTGGAAATCAACATATCATTTGCGGATCCTCGAACGCTGACTGAAACTGACAAAGACATTGACCAAATTAAGAAATGGAACAGCTCCTTGAGCATGTGCTATACCAGCTGAAGTATACACAGTCGGAGTTTCGCACATGACACAGACATTGACTGGTCTATTTCAATCAATATGAGCTAAAGGAACTATACCACATGAATACAAGTATGCATCCATTGTCCACCTGTTATAGTCGCCTTGACCTAATCCTTCATCGTGTTCCTCTCTGGTAACTTTAGCTCGATCCAGCTTAGTTTAATATGCTATGTATTATGGGCCAAAGGCATACATTATTTAAAATCTTTCTGTTCTGTTCTGCCCAACGTCCACTGGTAGGCGGAAAAGCAACAACAATCCTGAGATAACGGTTAGAGCATCTCCTTGCTACCTATAACCAGCAACATGTTTGCCAGAATTCTCCAGAATCGCCTTGTGCATCACATCGATAAATGACTCCTGTTTAAGAGTCACTCTGGCTATAAGAAATGACACGGATAACATACATAGTGTTTAAAGCTCGTGCACTCCAGGTGCAATGTCAAAAATAGAACTGCAACCTGCATATGTCATTCATTGATCTGATGAATGCCTTTTACGCGGTCATGCACGGGAGCCTTTAGAAGATCATGGCCAAGAAAAATGCATCGTAATGGTATGATAATGTCATGATGACATGCTCGTTCATGTCGTGGAAGACGGTGAACTATGTAAAATATTCCCACTTGCCAATGGAGTCAAACAAGTCAGCGTGTTGGCTACAACCCTTTTCATTAGGATGTTCTCTGCCGTACTTACTTATGTTTTTCCTGTGACCGTGACACTGGGAACGACATCAGATATCGGACTGATGGCACGCGCTTCAATCTTTGGAGACTAATGGCAAATTTAAAATTACAGGAAGTAACTTTTCGTGATCTGCTATTTATAGATGACTGTCATCTGAAAGTTGGATCCTTGTCCATCATGCATTAGAGTATAGGCATTCCCTCCTAGGCTTGTGACAGTGTCGATCTCGCAAGTCTCAACATGACAGACGCGATATACCATCCTACACCAGGAAAGCGGTTACTAGAGCCTACCATACTAATCAATGTTCAAGCCCACCTTGCAGTGGACTAGTTTACGTATCTTAGCAGCGTAATATCCCTTTCATTCAACATCGATGACGAAACCAACGCCAGAATTGCTAAAGCAGTCGTGGACATTTGCAGGCTACGCGCAAAATGTTTTTTTAGTGCAGAAACATCAATCGGCAACAAAACTGAATGTCAACAAAGCCATTGTGTCGTCACTCTCATTTTTCACCTGGATAGTGTACAATGCCAAGGGCATGCATTCAAAGTATGCGCACTCTGCTGATGAACTTTCAGGTGAGATGGACAAGCTACGTCACGCGAATGTCAGAAGAGCGACTACCAAAGATTTACAGGTGCAGACGCGCGAGTAACGTAAATATCATAAGTACTGTACAAAATATATTGATCAAACAACCCCAAAAGGCATCTTCAATCCTGCACATTTTGAACCAAATTGGCATCAACAGCTATTCCGGTAATCACAGAAACGAAAACAATTCCAGATAGCATGGTCATCTTCGAAATCAAAGGACCAACAAAACATAATGCTTCTACTCAGTGTTTAGATGATTTTAGAAAGTTTGAATACATTGTTCCAGTTGAAACTGGGTGAATTAAGTAATTTACATAGAAAAGGGGTTAAAATGCACTCGTGGATAAATATCTTTGGGGTTGAGATTTCTTTTTATACATGGTTTGAAGTGTATAGATAGATATATCCTATAACACACATCTACACATTCAAGTTGTATGTTTTATTCCTACTCAAATACCAGACTTGTTTCCGTTTGTCTCCATATATCTGTCTATTTGTCTGCTATCAAGTGTGTCCATCCATGCATATGGTATGTCTGTCCATCGTTCTGTCTATTCCTGAATTTGCCACTCTTTCTCTCTGTCTTCCCTTTTTGTCTCTCGTTTTCAGCCATTTTTGCTCTATATAACTCTTTCCATTCGTCCGCCAGTGTCTAGTTTTGTTGTTTTGCTCTCTCTCTCTCTCTCTCTCTCTCTCTCTCTCTCTCTCTCTCTCTCTCTCTCTCTCTCTCTCTCTCTCTCACATTGTAAAGAAGACCGTATTACAAGAAAATATTTCCCCCCGCAGTTTTGCATATAGACGTTTAAGACCATAATTATTTATTCAACATTTTTGCATATAGACGTTTAAGACCATATTTATTCAACATTATTCAGATCACAATACTATTTATTTGCATATTCTCCGTAGCAGTTCTATTTAATTCGAAACTATTTGCTTTTAGACTAGTCTATCTATTTGTCTTTGATGATATATACAGAATAGTCAACATAAATGTGTAATTAAATTCTATAGTTTTGTTTCTTCAGAAAGCGGCGACATTTGGAAACACAGGGGTATGTAACTTAAACACCCGTAGTGTACATTTCAGACGTTGCTTTATTATAATCTCTGACATTGATTTCATCTTAACAAAAGTATTTGATTCATGTAATGTAATTTAATACTTTGTTTGAAGCTTGCATTACGCTCAACACACTAATTGCTTCAAATACGACATTTATAGTAAATGCTTTGCTATCATTTTTGTTTAATTTAGCTAATCAAAGTAACCGTAGGTTAGAAGCTAAATGTTTTGCGTTTAATTTTATTTCATTATGTTTCACGCCACTCCCACCTCTCCCAATATGGGAAGTGGTTCAGATAAGTGCATTTTGCCTATCCACCAAACAATCGCCATTGTGCCATACTTGGATTCCGTTTAATCGTTTATCACTTCTGAACTCCTTGAAAAAGTTTGACAAATCTTTTTTCAGGTTTACACTGTATTCTGTCAAGCTTAAATGTCGAGTCGTTTCCGTTTCTTATTCACAATCGAAGTGATTCCACTTGTGTCAGAAAGAGATTTGGACGCTATACGCAGACAAGACATTGTGTCAGAAAGAGATTTGAACGCTATATGCAGACAAGACATTGTGTCGCATATCCTGCTTATAACTTTATCTCAAACTTCAAGTTTACAGCAATCTGATTAAAATCAGATTATCTCTGTCCTACATAATGATCTTATAGCGACCCCTTAGGGGTATATGTTCTGGTAATTTATGTTATTACCAGAATTGCTAATTCAATCAACCAATCAATCAATCAATCAATCAATCAATCAATCAATCAATCAATCAGATAAAGTCTTATATCTTCGCGTGTGGAGTCTGAGTCTGAGCAGTGTAGATGAAGAGCATTCATGTACAGTGTACCAAACGATTTGATTCACTTTCAGATTTAAGAAAGCTGCATTTCCATTGGCTTAATTCAAAGGTCACTAAAACACGATTTTTAAGCGGGTGTCGTCAGATCTTCACGTTGGACACCTAAGATTTGATTTTAATTAGATTAAGTTTATAACAAGCTCATATAGAATAATCTCAGAACGTTTCTCTTCCGTGCTGTAATTATGTTACCTTTGTATATATTTCAATGATTACATGAGAGCGAAGAGATGCATCATTTCCAGAAAGATTGTCACATAAAACATGGTCAGAGTTAGCTGGAGAATATTCTTTACAGTACAGTTGTTACAGAGAACACTTTAATATCCTGGCTGTAAAATGTTTATTCCGGACACGTTAAATATATACATACAGACTATATAGCTTATCTCATTCCGAATGCAAAGAACCAAGGTCACAGTAAGGTCACATTTGAATGTCAGACTGTTCTCATTTCCATTTCATTCCTTTAACATAGTTTTAATCATAGTAATGAGAAGTGATGCATATATAGGCACCACTACAATACAGGATTTCTGTACCAGATAAAGGCACTACTACAATACAAGGTTTCTGTACCAGGTTTCAAAATCAAGGACACTGTAATGTAAATAATTGTAATATATAAACAAACATCATTATTTGTCTTTCTTTCCGTGTAACGCTTGCTAAACAAGATGTCCCGAGTTTGAAACTCGCGATGGCATCTAAACCTTTTCATACTTTTCTGCATTTTGTTCTTCAAACTTTCTAAGCTCGCGCCTCCTAGCCTCGATCCCATAGTCTCAATGTAGTGACGGTTATAATCTAATACTATAATGTACAAAGGAACAAATAAAACTATTAACAACGACAAAATGATAGCTTTAGTTAAAATTCCTTAACCACGTAAAGCTCTTTTTGGGCTCATGATAATGTTATTATACCAATAGTACGTGATTTATATTGGAATGTTAACGCCATTCGTTTGTTTGTTTGATTAGGATTTTTTAACGTAGCTTTAACAATATTTCAGTCATATCGCTACGATGTCTGCAGTGAGTCAGTTTATAGTGATGTCTAGCACTGAGACATCATGCCGGAGACATGTAGCATGATGTCTCACCCAGTCACATTATCCTGACACCAGGCCGACCAGTCCTAACACTAACCTCTTAATGCTGAGCGTCAAGCGAGGCAGCTGTTAGTATCATTTTTGTAAGTCTTTGGTATGACTCGGCCGGGGATCGAACCGACGACCTCCCGCTTCCGGGGCGGACGCTCTAACCACTAGGCCACCAGAGCGGTTAAAACGCCATTCGTACCTTGTCCATCGTAACAGATAACACGAGATTCTCGTGGTAATTTGTTTTCAAAATAAGGCTTGCTATGACATATTTGGATATTCTACGATACGTTATTCAATGTGTACCATATTACTACGATCTGTTTACGTTTCCAAATAATGTGACAAAAACCATTATATCAAAACACACACACACACACACACACACATACGCACGCACCACACACACACACACACAAAGCTGAAAACGAAAGTAATCACTGGAACTAATATGGCAGACGATTCAAAAGAAAAGAAGGTAAACGATATTTTACACGTATTTCTACAATGATAAACAGAACTTCTGGTATTCAATAAAACACAATATTTCATTTCTTTCAGCATATAGGAAGAACATGTTCAAAATGTTTTGGACAGTATGCTGGACAGAGCCGGGTGTGAATCACACCCAACTCTATTGATACATGTAGGCCGATGTTAGTACCGCCCACAACCCCTGTCCATGAAGTAGGGGTACTAATATTAGTACTACACTCCTAAAGTTGTATTACTATTCCTGTCCTAAGACGGGCGATTAACCTCGTTGTATTACAATCTTTATTGTTTTTGTTGTTGGAGGTTCTATAACTAGTCTTCGCTTAGCAAGAATTATGTTGTTTTTCTTCTTTTCTTCTCGTGTAACATTAAGCGGTCTTTATTCTCTTTATTCTCAAGATAAAGAAAAGACGATATAATTTGATCCGCTGCATTATTCTGTAATATTTCTAATGTGCAAACAGGTACTGCACAATTTTTGTCGAAAAGATAGTTCGAGAGAATCCATACACACACAACCGACCGTCTATACATACATACATACATACATACATACATACATACATACATACGTACGTACGTACGTGCGTGCGTGCGTGCGTGCGTGCGTGCGTGCGTGCGTACGTACGTACGTACATACATACATACATACATACATACATACATACATACATACATACATACATACATACATACATACATACATACATACATACATACATACATACATACATACATACATACATACATACATACATACATACATGTTGTTGGTCGTCCGTCGATTCGACGAGGACCTCGCTAGTCATCCAAGCGTTGGAGGGCCTGATTCTATTCTGTGCGTGCGCAGGTGGCTGATGAGCCAACCCTTGCACTGGAGAGTTGATGGCACGTGCATGTATGGCTTGCCTCTTTAGCTCTGCAACTGCTGTCCTGCTAGATTTGCACAAATTGGAGCCTTTGTGCACAGAGGAACGCCATGTGACTCGATCGCTTTCTGCTTGCTCCCAAAATCAGGCTTTATGTTCAACGCTTTCAATGCAGCTTTCAGATTGTCTTTGAAGCGTTTATTCTGACCTCCGTGGGATCGCTGTCCTTGCTTTAGCTCGCCATGGAAGATTTGCTTAGACAGCTGGTGGTCTGGCATGCGTACAACGTGTACCGTCCAGCGTATCTGGGACTGCATCAGGATGGTGTGGATTCTGGAGAGACCTGCTTGGGCGAGTATCTCAGTGTCTGGAACGTTGTTTTGCACTTGATGTTGCGCATGTTTCTGAAACATGTGGTTCGAAAATGGTTCAGCTTCCTGGCGTCGCGTTGGTACATCGTCCACGTTTTGCATGCTTAAATTATTGTCGGTAGCACAAATGCCCTGTAGACCTTCAGTGTGGTCTGGGTGCCGATGCCTCTTCTATTCCAGACGTTGTCATACAACCTTGCGAAAGTTGCTATGGCTCTGGTAATGCGAAGGTTCACTTCGTCGCCAGTAGTGACGCTCTGTGACAGTGAGCTGCCAAGGTAGATGAAGCGATTCACTGCTTTGAGTTTTTTGGCCGTTGACGGTGATGTTGAGCGTAACATAGGGCTTTCCAGTGGCCGGGTGATGCGTCCTGTCAGTCTTCGTGGTACTGATGGTGAGACCAAAGCTCGCACATGAGCTGGAGAACGTGTCTTGCCATTTCTCTTGTTGCTGCCTCTCATCATGTTGATGATCACACGTTCATTTCGGAATTCACTCTGGCTTTCTGGCATCCTGCCTGTCCGACTTCCTGACAATGATGTATTTGATGAGGTGCCAGTGCTTAGAGCGAGGGTGTATCCATAACGTCTGGTTACTGGTAGGGAGGCGGAAGACTATTTGGTGATTAGCAGTTCATGCCCGTCGCAAGTCTGGAGCAAAACGAAACCGTTGCTACTCCAGTGACCAATTCCATGCTTTCATAGCACTCCATCCCAGGCAACGTGATCACAGACTACTCCTGCATTGAACTCGCCAAGAATGACGAGCTTATCTGCCATTGAAACGTCAGCAATGAAGGAGCGAATATCCTCAAAGAACTTGACATTCGCTTCATCTGGGTTGGTTATAGTTGGAGTATAGATATTGATGATGGTAGTGTGCTTTCTTCCAGACAAAAGAGAGAGAGAGAGAGAGAGAGAGAGAGAGAGAGAGAGAGAGAGAGAGAGAGAGAGAGAGAGAGAGAGAGAGAGAGAGAGAGAGAGAGTTTTAGTCATGAATTTGTCGTTTACTTAGTAGTGGAATTCCAGGCAATTTGCCAATCAGTGTTGTCTTCAATACAAAGCTGACAACAGGCTCACGGCGCTCTTCGCTTCAGCGGCCGCTCAAAAGAAAGTGTATTCTGGAACCCTTTTCGCATTCTCCTGCAAGCCGGGTCTCGCATAAAGCAGCCACGTCCACGTTGTATCTGTCGAGTTCCTTTATTATTAGTGCGGTTCTCCTCAGGGGCTTTTCCGCATAGTCTCTTTGTATTTTGACCACTGGAGTAGGGTCATTGCCAGCCAAGATATGCTGGCTCGGGACGTTTAGTGCAGGCAAAGTTTAAGGCATCTTATGGAGCCCCTTCCTCGTGCCAGAAAGGTAAGCAGTGCATTCCTAAAGAGGGCTGCTCAGTCGTTCAGGGGGCTGCAGGGCTTCACTGCTGATCCGTGTCAGTGGTGAAGGACCCTGATAGACTGAGCCACCTTTGTGCAGGTTTGCGGCTACGGCTGACAGTGTACCCACACCTGCCGCTGAGTCGCTTGTCTGTCCCCACAGGACTTTAGTGGGTGATGAAATCGGATGGGTGGATAACAAGAATGAGTTGCGCTGTGACTTTGGTTTAAGTCCGGCAGAGTTGCACAGTTCGTCGACCTCACTCTCTCACCCAAAACCATCTTTGTCCAGCAGCATGACAACGTCGATATGGCCGGAGAAGGAATTTAGTGCAGTTTATGACCAGATCGTCATACCTGTCTCGTCCAGGTCTTAGTGATCCACAGCGATTTGCTGAGAATCGCCTTTCTGCAAGTTGACCAGCTGGTGGTTCCTCCACACAGGCTGCCGAATCCAGTCTTTATATGCTAGGCCGACAAAGCCTAACTCACTGATGGTTTAAGACCACTTGGCTACCCTCAGCCTGGTTTAGCCGGCCAGGAGAGGACGTTTTCTGGGATGTGGCCGTTGCGCACATCACAGCTTCTTGGAGCCACAGGGGAGAGCTGAGATCCAAGTGAGGACCAAAGGTGGCCGAGCTACCCCCAAGGAGACTGCTTAGCCAGAGGTGTTTCCCTTCCCAGTCCACCACATACATACATACATACATACATACATACATACATACATACATACATACATACATACATACATACATACATACATACATACATACATACATACATACATACGGAATCTTATTTTACCTTAGGCATAGAACGTAATGATGACTCTTTAACTGCTGGACATAAGTTGTTGCAGAACGTTTGTGAATGAAAGAATAAAATAATACAAAAGTTTAATTAACGTTAGAAAAGACGAATGTATACATTTCACATGAAATAAAATTATAATTTTGTTGTCAAATACGTATCACCAGATATGACTTTGTGTAATTCTATATGCTAAACAGGTGTGTTTGATAAAGTTACCGGTTTCTTACGATAGTTACATGTAATTAATAGGTTTATCGCAGAATACGATCAACTAGTCGCTCTTCAAAAATGATGAATGGAGCAGACAGGTAGAGCGGTCCAATTTTCTCAGCAGGAGACAATTCTTTAATAAATTGGCGTTTTTCCCAAATAATCAAATAATCGCAGGGGACAGGAAGTCAGATGTACGGAATAGAAGGCAATTTAATTTCGGGGTCAAACAGGGAAATCATAAACCACTATCTCAGCTTCTGATTGGTTAAATTGTGCATATGTGCAACTCCGAATTAATATGTTTATCGCATCATACGATAAGCTAGTACACACACACACACACACACACACACACACACACACACACACACACACACACACACATCCAAGTTTTGCCTGGAAGGAATTAGAAATCTCCACCTGATCTTTATAATATTGATATAGGTATGCCTAAGTATATTATATTAAGTATATTATATTTATTATATTATATTAAGTATATTATATTAAGTATATTATATTAAGTATATTATATTTATTATATTATATTTATTATATTATATTAAGTATATTATATGAAGTATATTATATCGGCACATGCATTACGAGCAATATAATATTTAATTTTTATCTCATGTTTAATGAACCGGCTATGTAATACTCTGGATACGCTATTGATATCTATCTTGGCCAGCTATCCAACTAGGTATCTGTCTTAGTAGCTATCTATGTATATGCCTACTACATATCGAACTAGGTAATTGTCCTAGTACCTATCTATGTATCTGTCTTTGTACCTTTCTAAGGACCTGTTCTAGTACCTATCTAACTACGTAACTGTCCTAGTGCCTATCTATGTACTTGTTCTAATAACAAGCTACTTATTGTCCTAATGCCTGTCTAACTACACACCTTTCCTAGTACCTATCTCAGTTCCAGTCCTACGTATCTAACTAACAACGATACTGGGTGGTACATCATGCTACATGTCTGCGGCATGATGCCCCAGTGCTAAACATCACTATAAGCTGACACGCTGCAGACATCGTAGCGATATGAGTTTATTTGTTTAAAGCTACGTTAAAAATCCTGATCACACACACACACACACACACACACACACAGATCATTCCTAGTACCTATCCTAGTTCCAGTTCTAGTATCCAACCAACTACGTACTCGTCCTAGAACCTATATAATTACGCACTTGTCCTAGAACTTGTATCAATACGCACCTTTGTTAGGATCTATCTACGTTTCTATCCTTGTATCTAACTACGTACCTTACCTAGTACCTATCAAACTATGTTACTGTCCTAATAACTAGCTAACCATGTAACTGTCTTCGTACCTATCTAATTACCTGTATAAGTACCTATCTAACTACGTCACTGTCCTAGTACTTATCTAACTACGACGCTGTCGTAGTACCTATCTAACTACGTACCTGTCACGGTTCATTTTATCTGACTACGTACCTGTCCTAGTGTCTATGCAACTAAATGCCCTCTTTATTACATATCTAACTACGCACCTGTCCTATTGTATACGTATGTTATTGTTCCGATCTAACTATGTCACTGTCCCCTTACGTATCTAATTATCTTAATACCGATCTAATTACGTACCTGTCATTGTTCCTATCTAACGACGTACCTCTCCTAGTGCCTAACTAAATACCTACTTTATTACATATCTAACTACGTACCACTCCTAGTATCAATCTAAGTACCTGTCCAAGTACATGTTTAAATATGCACCTGTTCAAGTATATACCAAGCACCTACCTAATTACGTAACTGTCAAAAAACCTATCTAACTACATAACCGTGATAGTACCTATCTACGCGCCTGTCCTAGTATCCACGTTCCTGTCCTAGTATCTAACTTCGTGTCTGTCGTCCTAGGGCCTAACTAACTACGTATCTAAGTTAGTGTCCAGAAACTAACTACGTACATGTCCTAGTACATATCTATATATCTGCCCCAATACTTACCTATTTACGCAACGGTCTTGTTACGTATCTAACTATGTATCTGTCCCAGTACATATCTAAGTAACTTGCCTAATTAACTCTCCTAATACCTATTTACATGTAACTACATATCTGTTCTAGTATATATCTAACTGCGTGCTTGCCCTATGCAACTACGTACCTGTTTTATTACATTTTTAACTACGTGCCGGTCCTAGTACCTATTTAACGAAGTGTTTGTCTTAGCACCTAACTACATAACTGTCATAATACCTATCTAATTACGTAACCTTGCTAACTACGTATCTGTCTTAGTACCTATATAACTACGTATATGTCTTAGTACCTATATAACTACGTATCTGTCTTAGTACCTATATAACTACGTATCTGTCTTAGTACCTATATAACTACGTATCTGTCTTAGTACCTATATAACTACGTATCTGTCCTCATACATAAGGTCTTTCCCTAGTATCTAACTACGTACCTGTTCTAGTGCTTAACTAATACGTATATGTCCAGGTGCATATCTATATATCTGTCCCAGTACCTATCTTACTACGTTCATGTCCTGATACATACTTCCAGACACAAAGAAAGGACAGCGTAGGCGGACGGACGGAGAATGACGGACACGCGAGCAGACTGGTAAGGTTTGAATACCATGACATAGATTTATGCGTTTAAGTGAAATACGCGGACGGTGGTCAAGGTCATTTAACTAGACAGTAACACATGCAAAAAGGACAGTGACAAACTGACGAAGTGAATAAACCCAAGAGATAGACAGATAATCCTAGTAGCGGGCGAAGGAAAAGACATACATGGAGATTAAGGGGACAAGTTTGATCACCACTCTCCCGACATTGATCCGTTCTTATTGCTGGAAGTGTTATCAGGAAATTAAAATCACGCGGAGAGAGTACATAAAACTGACACAGCCAATCGATCTTTCACCAAGCCAGTATACCGAGTGTCGACACATTTCAGTTGGCTTACTGTATTACCATAGACTGATGCACTGTCTCATTTTATTTCTCTGTGCATGGTCTAGAAGAGTTGGCACAGAAAATGGTTTCTTGCCTGATTTCATATTTGATGGATTTTTAATCAACGTCATCGGAAATATCATCTCAGCATTGTTTTCTTTGCTTTTTATACCTTTCGATTGTTTTCTTTTCATGTTGGCATTTGCCGCTGACTTTATAAATTGTAAGTTTTAACCCAACTATATATTTTTGAAAAACACAGCATAATCCTATTGGGAACATTTTTTTTGTTGTCGTCAGACAGGATTTGATTTCATTTAAGTCCGAAAAGCTGGTGGAATTTATAAAGTTCTTTTATTCGTATACATAAGACTTCATACAGGGACTGAATGGAAACAAACCTAGAATCTTTATTTACATTTTTTAATTAAAAATAAAAACATGTCAGTATGTTAGGCCTTTTTTTGGAGGTGAAGATATACCATTAATTTAAGAGCCAGTTACAAATTTTATAGAACGAACGTCTTGATTTTGATTCCTGGCATACGGATTACAACACTGTGTACTTATTTTAATATGTTAGGCAGTATGGAACGTCTTAAGAAACAAGGGAGGTAACAATTTCAGCCTGACATATTCACTAACACGTCCAACGCGGATGAGACTGTTTCTGGGTTGCGTTAATGTCCACATCGATTGCATTAAAGTTAGAGAAATGCTTAGGAAAAGTATTTCACTTGAAAGTTCAGGTTATGATTTTCAAGTCGAGCTATGGTTGAGTGGACACGAACGCATTAAGTTTGCATTGTAATGTGAAATCAAAAAAAAAAAAATATAAGCACGAACTACCGGTAACTCTTATCACGTTGTGATTTTCTTGTCTCGTTTACATTGAAGAATTATTACGGATAAGTAATTATCCTTATTAAACCAATATCATCCAAGGGTACGGTAATCCAAGGGTACGGTAAATTAGGTGGGATTAACGGACGATCTAAGACGACAACATCTCTCCACAACTTTGACTGTTTTTGTGACATTGTGAGAAAGTTCATTATTTAAAATTAGATAATTTGAAAACAAAACACAATAAGAATGTATTGAAATTATTTATCAATTTAACAACAACAAAAAAAAAAACAACAACAAACACACAAAACAGAAACAATAATACAAGTACCAACAACGGTTCATGGTAATAGCAACAATACCAGCAACAACACGACAATACCAATAACACTACTACTACTACTACTACTACTACTACTAACATAAGAACAACAACAGCAATACTAATATTAAATATGATGTTCCCTAAACAAAGTTTTTACAAATAAATTGATACAACATATGGTGGATAATTAGAATTTTCAAATTAGTACACAGTCTACAAGAGCAAAAACTAGCATTAATATACGTGTTTACTATGACAACCGCCTTATTGAAACACTCTCTCGTGTTTAGTCACGAGCAGATTCGAATTAAGCTCATGAAGAGGCTAATGAGAGAAGAGCCCAGGTATATATTACATATTGAAAAATATTGTCAATTTATACAAAGCAATATCTAATGATTCAAAAAGTTTCCAATGGCTGCCGTCGCACATCCGTTACTACAATACGGTACTGGAGGGTATACAGTCTGAGGCAATCGGTTTGTTAGCCTATGGGCTCGGGGGCCTAAATGAGGGCCTAAGGCTATCAGTTTGTTAGCCTATGTGCTCGGGAGCCTAAACGAGGGCCTAAGGCTATTGGTTTGTTAGTCTATGGGCTCGGGGCCTAGAAAATTTTCCAATGCACGCGTTCAGTTAATAAACAAACCAATACTTGCTTGCTGATGGCCCTGTTTTTGGTGCAGAGTTCCCAATTTGTGCTCTCTGATATCGGACAACATGGACCGCCTCTTGAACAGACGGTATGACCCTTTAGTTAAGAAAAATACGTCGAATGTTCTGCTTCCTCATTTGCATATTTATTTATTTAAAACCAGGACGTATCGTTTTGAAAACTTTAAAGCGTTTGAAACAAACATTTAGGTATATTAGTGAACATTTTATGAAAAGAAAATGAATAATAAAACAATTATAAAGATTAATTTTGTATTTGCTTCGTAGCCAACTCTTATCCCTAATCGACAGGACAAGCTTTTGTCCAGTAAACCAAGGGCGATAAAACACGCACTCCCTTATTTTACCTTCTGCGATTGTTTCTTTCGATTTCGCCGGTAGCAGACGCACGTGGACTTATGACGTACAGTTCTTGGAGTTCCGCGTTTATCTATTGTTTGACCTACAGTCAATTGCAGCATAGCAAATACCATAGCCGGTTGAATGATATTCGGCACGGTCCACAGTCAGTAGAATGCGATACAGCTGGCATTGTTATGGACGAAGTAGCAAATCACATATTGCTATTTAATTCGTGTAACGCTGTAACTGAATTAGAACTGTCTTCCTTTCGACTCCGATCAGTTATCTCTCGGGTTAGCTATGCATCATGTTTTGTTCTATCAGTTCGGATCCAAACAAGTGTATTCATGTTTAACAAGTTCAAGATATTGCAAACATATAAATTAGTATTAAATGCTTACTCTTGTTAGATGGAGGACCGCTTGATAAGGCCGAAGATTTAAAACAAACATTTTTTTATTATTTGGTTAAATAGAGCCTTAGTTAGGTTGTTTGCTTTTTGATTCTCGAAAGGAAAATCAATGCTGATCTTAACTGAGTATAGATTATTTACAGCAAATAAATCATTTATAGAGCTTTGAATTGGTGTAAAGTGAAATCAAGAGCTATTTTCAGATGTTTTTATGCATTAATTGAATTAAATTTAACAACCAAAGTCATCATGTTATGGAGAAGTGGATATATTTATAAAGGTTTGGTTTAAAGAATGGAATAGATAAACACGTTCTTCGTATGTATACATGTGTATATGAGAGAGAGAGAGAGAGAGAGAGAGAGAGAGAGAGAGAGAGAGAGAGAGAGAACACATAAGAAGGTACAAAGAACACGTAAGAAGGTATCACGAAAACATACAAATGCATCACGAGCACTTACGAAGGCATCACAAACTCGTAACAAACTGTTTAGTAAAAGAAACATTTTTGCTGCAATAAAACAAGGAAAACTATTTCGAAATGAAAATAAAATGCCTGTTAAAGGCAGATACCCGTTTATGTGCGATAGATTACTAATAAGTAAATGGTTCTTAAATAATAATAAAAAATAAAGAAATTGAAAAACAAAAACAACAAGAACTACTACTACTACTACTACTACTACTACTACTACTACTACTACTACTACTACTACTACTACTAATACAGTAGAAGTCAGAACCGTGATTGAATTCGTGACACTTTTGTGTGCAAATTAAGCGCCATGTAAAAAATTTCGTTCCGATCAACGCTGCAAAATTTATAATGTGAACGAGCAACGTTGCAAAATTCATAATGTGAACGAGCAAAACGGACTCTATAAGCGTTCGTTTCATAATAATTTTGAATAAACGTACTGGTCCATGTAGCAGTTAATTTGTCACACATAGAGGATCGAACAGAAGTGCTCATTATAAGTGAAACACGTGAAAAAAATAAAATTTGTATCCTTTGCCATCTTAGCGAGCAAACGTTGAAACTAACCAACGAGTTTCACAAATTTTATTTGTAATCTGCACAATGTAATATTCCAAGAATTACATGACGATTAGTGTTGATTACTGTTTGATGACACCACAGAACTGACTTTGTAATACACTCGGAATCTCTGTCCCTGTGCTTTGTTGTCCAGTTAAACTGGGAGACACTGCGTCCGTTACGTATTTATTTATCTCCGATCAGAAATAAGCCAAATAAACGTTTCAATAGACGTTTCAATAGTTGTATATTTTAAATCATAGATAGTCTGCAGCTACCACATTGCAAGAGTATGCAAAACATAGGGGCCAATGAATTATTATTTTACACTATAGATTAGGCAGGAGCCAATCGACAAGATTTGCTTAGGGACCTAAATGGACATGCACCACAATTAATTTTCAATTCAATTTCAATTCAATTTGGTCCCGTAGTTTCCATCCAATCAGCGTGGTCGCAGTTAATAGGAAACTGTGGGTGCTGCTCGAAAATTGCCCGTGCAGATGAATTCAATTATTTCCTTCCACCATTTTCGGTTCCGCGTGGCATTTTCTTTGGCATGTGCCGAGGTCATGCCATAGTTCGCCAGGTCTTTTTCCACTTGTTTGATCCAGGTTTTCTTTGGTGCATTTCTTGAGACCTTCCAGGTTTCCGGTCTGGTGCGCCACAGGGCTTGATACGGTAGACGTCTCTCTTCCATTCGGCAGACATGGCCAAACCAGCGAAGCCTAGCACGTCTAATCAGTGATTCCACTGTCGGTTGGTGAGAGCATCTGGCCCGGATCTCCACATTTGAGATTCTGTCCAGAAGGTTTACTCCCAGTATTCGTCTAAGGCAGCGCATTTGAAATACCTCCAGCTTCTTGAGGTCCGCGTCTAGCAGGACCCACGTCTCTGCTCCATATAGTAGTATTGGGAGGATGAGAGTGCGGTATAGACGCACTTTGGTCACCACCGAAAGGGCCTTTTATTCTCCATATGCACCAAGCTAGTGACCCGAACGCAGACGTTGCCAGTCCCAGGCGATGCGAGATGTCGGTGGAGGCCGCTATTGATCTGCTTCGGATTATGGACCCCAGGTATTTAAATTCCTCTACTTGCTGAAGATAGACTCCGTTAAGGCAGACGGTCGCTGGGGTGTTGTCCGATGTCATGACAACTGTTTTGGCGGTGTTGATATTTAACCCAAATCTAGCTGCTTCATCGGAGATTTCTTGCAGAATTTCTGTTGCTTCGGCTTCGGCCTCAGTGAGAAATGCACTATCGTCCGCGAACATTAGATCTGTGGCATGTTCATCGAGCCCTGCACCAAAAGTGATCCCTCTACGTCCCAGGAATACCTTGCGCATGACACAATCGACCACGATGTTAAAGAGGCTAGGTGAGAGCTCGCATCCCTGACGGACGCCCGTTTTCACCGAGAAATCCTTCGTGTTTGCTCCTTGGACTCGAACTTGACTGGTTGACCCGTCATAGGTGTTGATAAGTAGCCGGATGTATTTTGGTGGGTATCCTTCCGCTTCCAGGGCTTTCCACAAGGCCGGGCGATGGACGCTGTCGAACGCTGCGGAGAAATCAATGAACACCATGATTGTGCGTTTTCCACACCGAATTCTTTCCTCGAGGATTTGACGGAGCGTGAAGATCTGGTCGCAGCAGCTTCTTCCAGGTCGAAAACCGGCCTGTTCCTCTCGTGCTGCTTCCTCCCGCCGTTTGAGTACCCTTCTATGGATGATCTTCATAAATACTTTGCCAAGTATGGAGAGCAGGCTGATGCCCCGATAGTTCTTACAGTCCGTTTTGTCGCCTTTCTTGAAGATTGGTACGATGATGGCTTTCTTCCATGATGTTGGTACCGCTTCCGATCGCCATATCAATCTCAGCAGGGCGTGTAATCTTTCGACGATGATCTCTCCGCCGTATTTCAAGGCTTCTGGTGTCACTTCATCAATGCCCGGCGCCTTGTTGTTCTTCAGGTCTAAGATGGCAGTCCGTATTTCCTTCATAGACGGTTCAGACTCATCGACTAGCGCAGACAACTCGTCCATGGCATCCACAATTAATTTTACTATATGTTATCTACATATATTTCTCAGTACTGACCTTTAAACTGTGTGACAATCAATACAAATCATATGTTAATCTAAAATACATCCAAAGATGACTTAACCGTGAAGTTCTTGTCAGGGGTTCACCGGCATTTTTTTGAGCGGCTGCACTGTAAACAGAACAGCATGTACACAGAACACAGATTTCACTTCCGGATCATCACCAAGGCCTTATTACTCCATGTGCACTGTCGCCAAATTACACACTGACAACCACTCTCTCAGCTCATATTCTCAAGATTAAACAATTACCTTTAAATCCCTACCAAAAATGCATCAATAAAACTCTTTTATCACCACCAAAATGAGAGGAAAAAATGTTCTAAAAATAGACTATAACTACATAATTGTGATGTGATTCCAAATACCCTAAGCTATACCAGTGACTGGCTGGCAAAAATATTTCTACCTGGACAAATTAGTAGATGCCAAATTTGTTTTGAAAGGAAATAAATATAATCGTTATTTGTCAAGTTCAGGACAATGAATACATTTCTTTTCATATATTGTAAGCAATTTCTTCTTTTATTTAATAAAAACCCTCAATGATTATATTTTGTAAGGAGAGCTTCTAAGGGAAGTAAATCTGGATGGAATACATTTAATATGCATTTCCTTTAAGTCAGAAATCTAGCGGTTAGACCGTACTATTCTCGTTCACAGATAGAACAGACTAGTGTCCAATGTCTTCATATGTCATACCGTATTAGTATAAATGATACGTACTTTATATGTCATAGTAAGAACGAGTAGTAATGTGATTAAAGAAAACACATCACGCTCAGGGACATCGTAGTTGTCTGTATAACAACACTTCCTTAATACGCCCGAATGGATTCAAAAGACGGAGTTCACAATCAAATAACAAACTGTTTATTGTAATTTATTCTGACATATAGTAGGATAGAAGTACACTAAGTTTATAGTTTTGTTTCATCGATCAAGTGTATCGAAACAAAGGCTTAACTGTTATAGAAATAAAATGAAATGATTGTTTGCTGCTCGTCAACAGAACGGAGCGGATCAATAGGATCGTTAGCAACACATCGTCGAAATCTTTAGTCGGATCATTGTCATAATTTCCGTTCCGGACACTTGCTGCTCATTAATTATAACGCGGTTGATGACGTCTGGATTAAATTCGAGACGGATACGTGTCTTAACCCGGTCGAAGATACTGTTACAATCTTCTGCTTTATTCCTCTCATTTGTATTGTCGAAAGCAATTAACTACACAGCTGTAGTCTTCGTAACAACTCCGTAACCGTTGGGAGATAGTTAGACACTGTTTAACAATGACAAGTACGCGTTCGTATTTGCAATCGGTGTTTGGAAATTATAGCTCGGTTTTCAGCCTTTGTCTTGCCAGCCTTAGTACAGTGACTATTTACCTAGCCTTAATGTAGTGACTAATGTATGGCTACTGTTTATCTACAAACTGTACATACATGGATATGAAATCAACAGGTAACCCACGATTTTGAACATAGGTTTGCAATGTATTCAAAAGCACGCATCTTGTCTGAAACGATAGGAAAGAAAGTATTTGAAGAATGATTTGGAATTTTAAGAGAAGACTGTGTTTTGAATTTCGAAAAGAATTCATTTGTTCTTAGACAATATGACAGTTCATTTTGTACCTACAAAGCCTATGATTTTGACGGATCCATTCAAAGGAAGTCACGTTCTCAGGTATGTGCACACCTATACAAGAGTATACCTGTAAATTATTTTATGCCTGATAATTATAATTATAGAATTCAAGTCGTGAAATGGTCGCATTATTAAATGCTTGTTTCTTAGGAATATTCCATGACTTTTAGCATTTTAAATCTGTCCATGCGTTTGTGCGGGATTCTACGCATCTGCTGTGTCATGCAATTCAATCCGCGCCACTTTTGTTAAAGCCTTCTTCTACGCTGTGTGATGCAATGCATTCCACGCAACATTTTTTAAACCTTCTACGCTGTGAGACGCAATGCATTCCACGCCACTTTTGTTAAAGCCTTCTTCTATGCTGTGTGACGCAATGCATTCCACGCCACGTTTGTTAAAACCTTCTTTTTCGCTGTGTGATGCAATGCATTCCACGCCACCTTCGTTAAAGGCCGTCTTCTATGCTGTGTCACGCAATGCATTCCACGACACTTTTGTTAAAGCCTTCTTCGCTGTGTCTTGCAATGCATTCCACGACAGTTTTGTTAAAGCATTCGGAGCTTGATTAAAACTGATATGCAGATGTGCCAAAATATGTTTTGAAATTTTAAGCAAATCTCGTGTGGTTGGAGTTGGGATGGTGATACAACATGCTGGGGTGGGGATGGAGTGGACAGTGGTATGTATACATAATAGGGGAGAGTGTTGGAAGATGGTGCTTGCTGCAGGTTTGCGATATTCAAAACTTGTTTACATGTCTCAATTAAATATGATATTTATACTTTTTCTGCATCGTCTGGGTACGGTAAAGCTTTAGTTTGGCATCGTTGCAGTCTTGGGTTCAGTCCTCAATCTGTCATTTAGCAGGGTAGGTAGTGATCAGTCTACGTTTTTGAATATTTGTATTTTTCGGTATCCTCAGTTTCTTGCATCCCTGGCTCACTTCATTCCATATTTTAAACTTTGATAATATGTAATATATAGGCTTTTTGAACTTGATGTGCGAACAATGTAAAGAAGTGCACGCTCTCAGCTCCATCTCGATGAAAAGTTGAAAATCTATATTTGTAATATGTTTGGGAGCATTGGACTAGGTGAAATATGTAATTGCTTGAGAGAGAGAGAGAGAGAGAGAGAGAGAGAGAGAGAGAGAGAGAGAGAGAGAGAGAGAGAGAGAGAGAGAGAGAGAAGAAGAAGAAGAAGAAGAAGAGAGAGAGAGAGAGAGAGAGAGAGAGAGAGAGAGAGAGAGAGAGAGAGAGAGAGAGAGAGGTTGCATTAAAAAGTAAACATCGCCGATGATACCCAATTTCGTAGATTCGGATACATAAAATATTACTACACTGTTTGCTATGAAAGAACGTATACCAGAGCACACTTACAATCTAAAGTAAAACTGTGGCCTTTAAAGATAGTCGAGTGTTACGAGTCAATGCTCTTCAAGATAAAAGACAACAAGCTTTGTAAAATGTAACAAATATAATTTATTTCCCCAGAATTCAAAGTGAAATTGGGAAAATGATCTTACGTTGTTACGATGTAAATTCCATAATTATCCAAGATATACCGACACAAGTCCTAATACTTTAAAGTCCTGAATTAAACTCAGTACAAGTCCCGATGAAATCCAAAAACTGAAGGCGATGACATATATGTTATAGCTTTTAGAGCGTTGATGTGTCAACGGTCGTTTGTTGAATCACATTAATATAATTCCAGGTTTGAATTCAACAAAAACAATATTGAAGAAATTTCAACCATAGTACATAAAAGTAACAGAAGTATCCCAACGTTCGCTTTCCGTGCATGTTGCAAATGTAAAAAACTTCACCTTTCACTCTCTCCAATCTTCACGATATCCGTAGAGCACACCTTTAAGAATTATTTCTGGGATACGTCAAGAGACCGAGAATGTCTAAACCTTTATGATTTATTTTCTGGTCATTAGATTACTTGCCCCTGCTCACCTCTATATTCCAGACAGTGCAGCGCCATTAATACAAAGTCAAGGCAAAGAAAAGAGACCAGACATTTAAATAACCATATATTTGATTTTCACCAGAATACATACCTGTAACTTGTAACTTTAAATTTATTAAAGTGCAATTCAATCCGTTTTGGTTTCCTCTAGATGTTGTACTGAATTCCTCTCCCCCATCTAACAACCTAGTCGAGGGAGTCGTAAATGTGGCACCTGCTGATTGAAGAAAACAGTAGGAACACGTCTAGCTCATGCTACCAGTTCTAAAGGTGTTTTATAAATGTATTACAATGGCATGCATTGTATGAAAATTGGTAGAAATCGGCCGAGACTCTTTAAAATCTTGTTCACAATGTAAGTTGGCAAAATTTCCTCTTTTGAAACATCATTATATACGGATATATATATTTTCAGGCGTCGCCAAAATGTATAAGTAAAGCATCAGTCTTGAAAATACAGACAGTATTGAGCAAGTGTAGCACTGTCTGACCAGACGAAAAATCGCAAAATCATGACATTTTCTGTCTCGTAACTTATCAGAGGTTTGAAGTTTAAAGATTGTGATTGTTGTCTGCAGTGGAATGAGGCTCTTTTGTCCGCACGAGGGCTCCATTTCAATAAACCGTGTAATCCAGGCGAATATTCAGAGGGTTGATGTGGAATGAAGTAGATGATGTGGAATGAAGTAGATCGACAACCATTGGTACAAAAGATGGTCTACAATATGTTCAACGTTTTCATTTGTTTAGTTGCTATTATGAGATAGGTTACATGTGGCATTAAATGTAGACCAGGATTACGATAGATGATCTAAATGTAGATCAGGATTATGACAGATAATCTAAATGTAGACCAGGGTTATGACAGATGATCTAAATGTAGACCAGGATTATGACAGATAATCTAAATGTAGACCAGGATTATAACAGATGATCTAAATGTAGACTAGGAGCATGATAGATGATCTAAATGCAGACCAGGATTATGATAGATTATCTAAATGAAGACTAGGATTATGACAGATAATCTAACTGTAGACCAGAATTAAGACAGATTATCTAAATGTAGACTAGGATCATGATAAATAATCTAAATGCAGACCAGGATTATGACAGATGATCTAAATGTACACCAGAATTATGACAGATGATCTAAATGTACACCAGGATTATGACAGATGATCTAAGTGTAGACCAGGATTATGACAGATGATATAAGTGTAGACCAGGATAATGACAGATTATCCAAACGCTAACCAGGAATATGATAGATCATCTAAATGTAGACCAGGATTATGATATATAATCTAAATGTAGACCAGGAATATGATAGATCATCTAAATGTAGACCAGGATTATGATATATAATCTAAATGTAGACCAGGATTATGATATATAATCTAAATGTAGACCAGGAATATGATAGATCATCTAAATGTAGACCAGGATTATGATATATAATCTAAATGTAGACCAGGATTATGATATATAATCTAAATGTAGACCAGGAATATGATAGATCATCTAAATGTAGACCAGGATTATGATATATAATCTAAATGTAGACCAGGAATATGATAGATCATCTAAATGTAGACCAGGATTATGATAAATTATCTAAATGTAGACCAGGAATATGATAGATCATCTAAATGTAGACCAGGATTATGATAAATTATCTAAATGTAGACCAGGATTATGATAAATTATCTAAATGTAGACCAGGATTATGACAGATTATCTAAATGTTGACCAGGATTATGATAGATGATCTAAATGTAGACCAGGATTATGACAAATAATCTAAATGTAGACCACGATTATGATAGATCATCTAAATGTAGACCAGGATTATGAGAGATTATCTAAATATAGACCAGGATTATGAGAGATTATCTAAATATAGACCAGGATTATGATACATAATCTTATAAAAACAGAGAAAACAATACCAGATCATCCACGGAGAACTTCGAGATCATTATGATCCGTGACCCAAAGAGACAATTTGAAACTAGATCCATTTTTATTTGGAATCATTTAAATGTGGTAATGAATGTTGCTTGAAAAGTTCCCTTATATATATATATATATATATATATATATATATATATATATATATATATATATATATATATCTTGTACGGTTGGAGATACGCTTGCAGAATATATTATATATGTGTGTGTCGCTCTTTTGAAAGGAATAATTAAAAATTTCCTGGCTATAACTACTTTTCGTGTAGGGTCCTGCCGTTGAGGCTCTACTTATTTCAATTGAATGGCATTCATTCTAAGTTGTGATCTTGTATGACTTCTGATACTATTGTTTCCCCAATTCGTTTGAGAAAAAAACCCACCGCAATGTTTACAAATCTTTTATATTCTTTCATAGACGTACTGACGGTAACAAATCTGTAGTCGAAGTGGGTTTCTCGGTAGCATACAGTCAAAGTCTTGGCAAATAAATCGATGTTTGATGACTATCATAAAGGAGTTTCCATTAAAGTAACTTTAATGGTATTGAGATCTAACGCTTACATTGCTGTAATCTTATCAGAATGCATGCATTCATAATATGTTATTTTAATATCAATAATTATTGATTTTTTGTGACTTATTTTTAGGAAATAAAACTTCAAAGACAATTTACCTAACGTTTTGACCCGAGGCAAGATACAGATTCGTTTCCTTGCGTAATGAATGACATTACAACCACCTTCAGAGCCCGGATGTACGATGGCTGGCTCTGAAATCTTAGTTTAGCGTCTCTAGAAAGGAGCCTTTTTCTGATCAGGCTCAGTTAAAAGTTTTGTAAAGGTTATTACAATGATATAATATTATGTTGACGTCACTGGACCACATTAATATCTTACGGTTAATTTCATAGTTTGTCAGTTATATATAGTGACCATGATTACAGTCGGTTTGTATCTTGAGCACTCTTGGTGTTGACTGTAATTAGAGTACGTTCCACTGATTCAGTGTTAAGTGAAATAATAACATTATGTACCTATGTTTCTATGGATAGAGGTCATATAGTTCTATTGAGGTTGATCAACTCTTGCCTTTTGTGACACTGTCAACAAACTTGACAAAAGCTGTCATCGGTAATCATCGCCAAATGAAGTACCTTAAATACGGAACACCTTATGTATTTGAAACTTCGAGATTTAATATTGATTCAGCTAACATTGTAGTTCGTTGCTGTAAGTGTTTAAGCGTTTTAGGAATATAGAAATATACATTTTTCTGTCAGAATGCTTTTACAATTTTCATTCTAATAAAGCGACATATCTGTCCTTCTGTCTGTTTGTCTGTCCGAATGTATTTGTAACTATTTTTGTTTGACAGTACGCTACATAGTTGATGGTAGACTTTGATTTTAAAAAAAACCCAGACAGATGTTTTCATAGTTAAACAAGTTCCTGCCAATTTATTTAATTTTTTTTGGCAAAAAGATAATGGTTAAAAATAATACATGTACATGGGAACAACTGAGATTATATTTTTTTTCGTCACTATACACGACAATCTTTATGTCTATATTTTTATGTTCGGTTTTGTTTTTTACCGGACATTAACACATAGGTTATTTAGTTTTAAAGTGTTAAGATAACTGGACAGCAGAGCTAATCTCACAGTGTCGAACCTGCAACCTTTCGATTATGTATCTGACAGGCAAACAACTTAGCTACCGTGGCAGCTAGGTACTGTCCAATGGAAGCAATCACATATAGCAAAATTCAGATACATATACATATCCGCAAAACAGAGGCTAAGGAATTCATACATGTTTTGGAAAATGCATAATAGGTTTTACACAATATATGTGCCTTTTTTATGTGCCTTTAAGATTCAATTTCAATTAATATGAATAATAAGAACCAACTTCTTATATAGACTAATTAGGTTACGAATGTGAAGTGCTTGTGGATGTCATAAAAATTACCTTTTAAATGAATGGCGAGCATGAAGTAGTTACTATGAAAGGGAGATAGCTCGATTTGGTTAAAACGTATTAGTGTTGAAGGAACAGAGAATCGAAGAATACATAACTCCACCTGGCTTCCTATCACCAGCTAGTCGTGGTAAGGAACCGCGCTTTTCAGAAACTTCGCGTCTCACATATTTACATAGAATGTGTATTAATAACATATACCGCTCTAAGATGAACAAATCTTGAAATTGTTGATAAGAGTTATTACGTTTCGTGTTTGTGTTTTGCGTATATGTAACCAGCACTGTATATATTCTCTTTTCATGCTTCAGATGGAGTAAGTCACGCGGTATTCCAGAAAATGGTCACCATGGTTTGCCACTTAGCCGGGAGGCGTCATTCTCCATGTCCCCGGTTATCGATGATATCGCTTGGCCGACACCCTTTCGCCTTCCCCGCATTTCCACGAGGGAGGGGGCATCCCCTGTGGTAGATGCTTCTCAATCTGAACACAAAGATAAAGTCTGGAGTCGGTATGGTTATGAAAAAGTTATCAGGTAAAACAGATCTTATCTTTCTCCTCATTCTTCGCAAACAGAATATTCAATTGTTTGGCTGGAATACACGTTGTTTTAATATATATATATATATATATATATATATATATATATATATATATATATATATATATATATATATATTCCCTTTCAAGTCATCAATACATTTGAAATTTTGGATTATTTACAAAGGTAATCATAATGATATGTTGTTCTCAACATCCTTTTTAATCATATTATACATGAGTCATCAGTTGACAATATATATATTAAATTACATTTAAGACCGCAAAACGTACAATGGCATCTTCCATCTGGTCACTTGTAAATTATCTTGTTTGTAAGAATCTGTTACTCGGAGCCTCAGTTTGGAAATACAGACACGTATAAAGGAAATTCGATATCGAGAGGTTTATTTATAATCAAATCTAATTTAGTTTAAGAAAATGTTTCATTCTCTCTGCTTTACCTTTTTTTTTTAAGCCAGTACAGAAGTTACTACAATTATTCCACGAAACACAGTGATATATGACACTTTCTTTCCAGAATTCCGGAACTACGACCAAAGGTGAAAGTCTTGATTCCTCCACAGGCATTGATGCAGCATTTCAGCCATCGCAATATGGGCTGTGCCTCGATTTAAGAACGCCGTAATAGCACCCACTACGCGATCCATGCCGTGGCACGTCCGATGGTGAGAGCCATGAAGCTCGCCATTCATTTAAAAGGTAATTTTTATGACAATGGAAGCCGGGGGAGCTCAATTTCTAGCGTCGCAGGTTTGACATCCACCATGGTCAGTCCGGGTCTGTAGCCTCAGTGCGTTCTTGGTCAAAACAATTAGCTCCAATTTCCCTCGGTACGATATAGCCAAGTTAACTGCTGAAAACGAGGATATAAACCCTGAACGAACCCAAAAAAATGACAATGGACAGTCCTTAGATGACCGCAAATGTTTCCTTCGCTTGCGACCACTAAATTATACACCACAGATTAGAGATGACTGTTTGTGATGGAAGCAGGTTTGTGTTACCATTGGTTAAAAACGAATAAAACAAATAACATAGTAAGTTGTCAAGTGGGAAAAGTAAATTGGAAATGAAAGTAGTACCGATCTGATATTCCATATATCTGCCACAATAAGCATATTGAAACTGTTGCTTTTGAATGGCTGACAATATCCACATGATGTTTTCACTACTGTCTTCTTAATGTGTTTAGATCTGACATCAGATGCAGCAACCATAGTGGTTAATTTTGAAAATCGTATCTCTTCACGAATGTCAAAGCTAGTTTTCGAAGCTCATTAGTACAAATGAGGAGTGTAGGGTTGTCTTGAAGTCATAGAAACTGTTTTTCGAGAGTAGAGAGACACTGACGTCGCCGGAGCCTTGTTTGTCACACAAGAACCCCATATATTCTCTCTAGTCACAATGATCGATGGAATGATAGAAAATACATAATGATGTGTTTTCTGTTTGTTTGTATAATGTTTGTTTCAGTGTATCCTTAAAGTAACTCGTATTATTATTGTCTGCATAAATTATTTCAAACAGATGACATTTTTACGTTCCTCATTCCATGTCAATAGGGCGTTTGTTTCCCACGTATGTATTTGTCAATACCAGATTATCTAAATGTAGACCAGATGTTTCTTTCTTTCCTATTTAGTTCGATAGCAAGACTTCCAGAAAGAGATGACATGCCTGCCGACCACTCTTTCGAACCTACCCCCACCCCGGTTAGTAGAGGTGAATCACCAACCAAATCCGTGAAGAGTATTCACTGGATGTTGGGAAGTAACAGATATCATACCTTTGATAAACAGGTAAGAGTGCGAAAGTTGACATTTTTTCAAGTCTTTTGTAAAAGGTATTCTACTGTGTCTATAAATAAAATTGTATGAAATAATATGTGCTCTTTTGGATTGCGTTCCATTCTATTTATATCATCAGTGTAATAAAACTGCAACCATTTAGGTTGTGGGGGGGGGGGGGTTTAGTCGTTAATGTTTCAATTTACAGACACAAGGATTTCACCATTTTCCTTATGTAGGACCGTGAAATATTCGCAACATGTAACAAGTAAATCTGGTTATTACCTTATTACCACTGAGAATGACTCCATCATCGTGTGTGTGTGTGTGTGTGTGTGTGTGTGATATAGTAGTATTTGCAAGTGCATATATGTGGACTCACTATATTTATAGTCACAGATTATTGGATATTTGGTTTTATAAAATAGCGAGTATGATGTAAAGAACGAGCAACTATTATCCACAGAATACATCCATCAAATAAATAATCCCATCTTTATTTGTCAAGCACAAAGCTTGCCGAGGATAATGGACTGTGAACTACAATTTGCAGGTGAATCGGTATAGGTTAATTCAGGTGTATAAACAGATGATCTGGCGTCGATGAGCACGTACCGTGAAAAATGTTTGACAAGTTAACCGTATGAAATGACATGCTATAATCTTGACGTAATATGTAGACCGTTTTAATTTTTACTAATAAAACAAATGCAACACATGCATCAATAGAGTTGTATAGATTTCATGTATAAATTAACTTATCTATTTAAGATGTTTGGGATCTGTTATCCGCATTTGCATGATTACGATAGATCTTTGTATCTAACAAAAAACTTATGCAATAATTGCTATGCCGATGATACAAAAGCTTAGTTCGTATGCCTTCAAAAGTAATAATACAAAATATATTGAAATAATTTGAGAAATACAGACTGATAAAACAGGTGTAATAAATCCTAAAGATTACGAGCAACCAGATGTGCTGATGCAATATTTATCGAAATAAACAAGAGTTATTTCAGTTTCATTCATAACATCGCTCGACCATTTGTAACGGAAGTAAAATAAAGGAAAAATATAGTTGCAAGAATGTACATAAGTTTAACCGGTGGTTTGTCGCCGGCAGAGTGTACCACGTATCTTACGACAGAAAAGGCATACAGAAAACTCTTTTGCGACTTTGTCTCCTTCCACCGTCATGTTGTGCTTTGGGTACAAAAGTAGTGCTGAAAATATAGTTGTAAATGGCGGCAAATTACATTCGAGGTTTCGTCCTTGACTTGATAGTAAATGGTGAAGAATTTTCCCATTTCAGTTCTGTGTGAAGTACCTGGGTAGAATAAAGATGCTGCGGCCATATGATAAATAAATTTCAGCCAACCCTTTTAATCTGATAAGTCAGAACTTTAACAATTGGTATAACAATATAGAATGTAATTGGGATTAATAGTGTTACCAAGGCGTGATTTTCCTTAAATGAATTTTAAAATATCACACTTGTTTCCTTCAGCAAAAGTGCTTTCATTTTAAATCCTCAGCATGCATTGTCTAAAATGTTATTATATAACGTTGCGTGAAATACTTAGATTCCAAAAATGTAGACTGCTAGCTCTTCTTGTCGCGTTTCCAGGAAAACGGCTTTTACAATCATTAGCAAACAAGTCAATTTACGTCTGCATTGCTTGCAATTCGGGCGTTACACTGGAGACTTTTCTTTACCGTCTTTAGGTATTGTTGTCACGAATCATTTGACATCTAATAATCATTTTACGATTCATTAGCAAACAGGGTGATACTTTACGTATGCACCGCTAGCAATTCAGGCTTTAAAAAATCAGTTTAAGCGGATATTTTTTTTTTAAAAAAACGTTTCGGGTTGTTTTGGCACAAATCATACTATGCATACTATTCAAAGATGTTCCTCTCACGGTCGCTCTAAACTTGTAGGCCGTGGTGAAAACAAAGGCGAATTTTCTCCCATTGCGAAGCTCGTTGGTGTCAACTTCTCATTTTAAAATTGTCTCTGAGATCTGAAGTAAGAACGCTTCATGGTTATGAGCCGTATGACAAATCTTGGTAGATTGCATGTAGTTTATATTTTTTTTACCGTATATCTGAAGGTCTTGACATCTTTTTAAGTTGATACTTTATTTTATATTCGTTAATCGACGCGATAATGTTGATATAGTTGTATTTGTGCTGATATATATATATATATATATATATATATATATATATATATATATATATATATATATAAAGGTTGGTTCATACAGCACATTTTTTTCATTGTGGACTGTTATCATGCCGAGTAAATGAGAGGTATATCGCAAACGTGCGCCTTCGAACGAAATAAATCCTGATGAAATAATTGATTTATTAGTAAATGTGTGCTTTTCATGTTGTATCTTTTAAAAAGGCGCAGCTGAGTTATTGTAATTCGCGTCCGAAGGTTGAATTGTAGTGGAAACAAGGGCGTAAGAGTTATCGCCCTTAACACACTATGTAACAATATTTGCCATTTCGGTAAAGGGTTTTACTTAGACCTCCAGCGCTGGTGGTTTCTTCTAGATTTTCCTGTGTTCTGCACCTTCAAGCCCAGCTCCATTTCAAAGAGAATACTGGATAATTTTTATTTCTGTTAATCTAGTGTAAAAGAAATGGAATTTAATTCAATCTTTATTGCTGTATAATGATGTCTTTGGATTATTGGGAAAAGTTTCGGTGAAGAGCGAATTTTTTTTATGTGAATTGAACAAATTGCTCATATAAATGTAAAAATAAATTATTCCTTATTTTAAATAATCATTATTTATCATTTCTAGGGACGGAGTCACGTACAAGGACCTTATTCGAGGGAATTTAATGTCAGGTGCATTGCTCCCATAAGCTGGATGAGGATGAAATGGGGCCGGTCACGGACGCTAATCCGTACTTAAAAGAGCTATGCCTAATTCAACGATATTTAATCAAAGTTTTATTTAAAGAAGAACCACATATTCTGGATCGTCGACAAAAAATGTTTCAAGACATTTGGCAGAAGAGGAAGAATTGTATCGAGTAGAGTAGACAGTGAATTAAAACTGTCTACCTCATTAAAGGGGGCTGTTTTGTAACGCTTGGTAGCTACAGTTGCCGACATTGCTGAAATCGGCATGCCCTCAATGTCTGTCAATGCACTCTTAGATGGATTGTGATAAAACAACCTCAGGTAAAAGGAAGTAATTGTCATTATACCCCATCTTTATTTGTCAAGCACAAAGCTTGTCGAGGATAATGGACTGGTTAATTCAGGTGTATAAACAGATGATCTGGTCTCGATGAAATCAGCTGGGATTACGTCTGAGATTAAGTGCAAGCATTGTCTGTAGTCTCAAGATCTGGTTTAATCTAATAATATACAAATGAAGAAAGGTTTCTATCTATCTATCTATCTATCTATCTATCTATCTATCTATCTATCTATCTATCTATCTTAAAACATACTTATATTTTTGCTGCACAATTGTTGTTCTAATATTTATTTATTTTTACTTATTATTATTTTTATTTATTTACTTATTTTTATTATTATTATTACTATTATTATTATTATTATTATTATTATTATTATTATTATTATTATTATTATTTGAAATAATTAGGTATCAGACGAACTATTTTCTTATCCATACGTAGAATGTGAAAAAAGTATTTATTTTTACATGGATATTTGTAAAATTGATCTTTCTAGGGTAATACATGTATACTATAATATCTATATAGCATTTCACTTCAAATACACTTTGGAAATAAAGAAACTGTGCTTTTAAATTGTATCTATCTATAGAGCATTTCACTTCAAATACACTTTGGAAATAAAGAAACTTTTAAATTGTATCGAACTACAGTATATTGTGTTCTAGGTTAACGCCTGTCTGCAGTGTTTTCTTTTCTTTCATGTATATAAATGGCGTAAATTGATAATGTCAAACCTTCTCATGTTTTTTAATATAGTGGCGTTTGAAGGCACATATAACTATTAAATATATATCTATTTTTGTGTATACATAATCTCTCTTTTGTCTTGATTTCTTCCGATTTAATGTTCCATTATTTCAATATGTCAATATTGAAATAATTCGTCATTTGTGTGAGAGAGAGAGAGAGAGAGAGAGAGAGAGAGAGAGAGAGAGAGAGAGAGAGAGAGAGAGAGAGATTTATCTCAGTGTTATTTTAGTAAAGTATGTCTACCAGTATTGTCATCTAAGGTAACGCATTGCAGATTGATATGCAAATTTACTTAAACAATCGGATGCAATAAAGTGTATTTTTAGTTTTCCCCTTGTTTGTTGTACACAAAAGTAAATCAAACCCTCCCCGCAATATCCCACAGAAAACAAACATACCACACCTTACATGGATGTAGAAATGTCCGATTCAGATTTATGTAAACATATATAGAATGTACAACACAGATATACCGTGAAATGGCCGTAACTGAACGCTGTTAGGACGGAACAAATGTGTCGGATTTATAGAATGTTTAGGCGAGGTATAAGTGTTGGCATGGTTACAACATTCCGGGATCAAGCCATGGGGTAAGGTAGCAGTGTAGGCTGGTTTATAGAGGGCCGGAATCAAAATATTAGGTGAGGTAGAAGTGTATACCTGGCTACAGCCGAATGGGATCAAACTATTGGGTGAGTTAGCAGTGTAGGCCGGGTTACAGAGGGCCGGATCAAAACTATCTAGTGTGTTAGTAGTGTAGACCGGGTTGCAAAGGACTGGGACCAACTATTAGGTTAGATAGGAGTGTCGATTACCGAAGGCTGGGACCAAACTATCAGCTGAGACAGCAGTGTAGGCCTGGATGGTCGGGACCAAACTATCAGATGAATTAGGCGTGTTGCATTAGTGTTACCACTGTAGGCCGGGTGACAAAGGCCAAGAATCAAACTATTAAGTGAGGTAGAAAGGCCTGGTTAATGAGGACCGAGACCAAAATATATGGTGAGTCAACAGTGTAGACCGGGTTATGATATAGTGAGGTTTTTAATATTACTTAAATAAGAACAAATCACGATTGTCCTTTGCCCTGGCCTTAGGAGAATTACTATATCAGAAAATATTTTAAGAAGTAAATTGGTTTCGAACCCCGACGTCTATAGGTGAAGATAAGACAACTCTCGCCAGCTCACACGTGCCAGCGCTCTTACTTTCTGCTCCATCGCACAACACCAATAAATGTTGTTTGAAGGAATTAGATATATGTGAGCGCTGCCGCGTGCAAATCTTAGTTTAGCGTCTCTAGAAAGGAGCCTTTTTCTGATCCGGCTCAGTTAAAAGTTTTGTAAAGGTTATTACAATGATATAATATTATGTTGACGTCACTGGACCACATTAATATCTTACGGTTAATTTCATAGTTTGTCAGTTATATATAGTGACCATGATTACAGTCGGTTTGTATCTTGAGCACTCTTGGTGTTGACTGTAATTAGAGTACGTTCCACTGATTCAGTGTTAAGCGAAATAATAACATTATGTACCTATGTTTCTATAGATAGAGGTCACATAGTTCTATTGAGGTTGAGATTAGATATCAACTCTTGCCTTTTGTGACACTGTCAACAAACTTGACAAAATCTGTCATCGGTAATCATCGCCAAATGAAGTACCTTAAATACGGAACACCTTATGTATTTGAAACTTCGAGATTTAATATTGATTCAGCTATCATTGTAGTTCGTGCTGTAAGTGTTTAAGCGTGTTAGGAGTATAGAAATATACATTTATCTGTCAGAATGCTTTTACAATTTTCATTCTCATAAAGCGACATATCTGCCCTTCTGTCTGTTTGTCTGTCCGAATGTATTTGTAACTATTTTTGTTTGACATAGTTGATGGTAGACTTTGATTTAAAAAAAAAATCATTGTAGGTCGGGCTATTATATATTGAGTTATCATTGTAGGTCGGGCTATTATATAGTGAGTTGTCATTGTATGTCGGGCTATTATTTTTTGAGTTAGCATTGTAGGTCGGGCTGTTATATAGTGAGTTAGCATTGTAGGCCAGGCTATTATATAGTGAGTTAGCATTGTATGTCGGACTATTATTTTTTGAGTTAGCATTGTAGGTCGGGCTATTATATAGTGAGTTAGCATTGTAGGCCGGGTTACATAGACTGCCTAAGCGAAGTTTCAGTATATTGGTGATTAAAGAAACTGATCCTTAAAATCCCCAACAATAAGCATAAATAAGTAAATAAATACACTCCAGTGTCGATAAGATATTTTCCACTATAAACATAGTTTTATCACTTTGCTGAAAGTGTATTCTTTATTTACTTACGTGAATTGTTTCAGGTGAATATGTACTACTAAATAGAACATAATTTCATTTAGAAATATGAACGTTTCCTTAATTCAACTTATTTTATTGAAGGAACATTGATTATGACATTTGACTTAACTGATAGTTAAATGAACATTAGTGAAACACCCAAGTTAAAAAAAATATTTTTATGCCTTTAGTCCAATAAATTGAAGATGGATGTTTTGTTGTTGTTATAGGGTTTATCACTATTTGCAGCACAAGATAGGCTATACATGGCCACAAGGATAAATGGTAGAGGAAGAACATAGAAAACTACCAGAAAGCACCACCGACCCACCAGAAGCTACCGGCAAGCTTTTTCACATACCCACATTGACCGAGCCCAAGACTCTAATCCATGCAGACAGAGGTGAGACTGAAGATACAGATTACCTGTTGTCAATGTGTCTTAATCGGCATGATTTTTAAAGAAAACTCAATAAGGTATAAAAAATAGATCAGTCTGTGATATCATTCAGGTATTATAGTATAAAAATAGATCAATCTTTGATATCAGTCTGGTATTATATTATGTGCTTGTACTATTACGTGCTAAGGCTCAAATAAACAGTAACATAGAAAGAGTGAAAATAACAAGCTTGTAAAACTTAATAAACAGATATTTTTCTGAAAAGAAAAATAAACTTACGGTCTTAAGAATGAATTCCAAAATTAATCCAAAAGTAATTCAAAATATTATCCACTAGAGAAATTGCAAAAGTCCTCGTAATAAAATGTCCAAATAATTCTAAGTTCGAATCCCAGCGAAGTATCCAATATGGAAGACGATATCACTTGATGAAGTCAGTTCTTGTTAATAAAAATGTATGAGCACAATTCTTTTCCAGATAAATAACAAAATAATTCCTCTTGATCCAAACGAATAGACATAATTTCCAGTACAAGGTAATTAAAATAACTCAAAACGACACAACTTAGTATTCTAACAGCACAAATTCTTCCACTGAATAGCTCGCTCCAAAACATAGTTTATATACCTGTTTTTACGTAAACATTAAAGGAGTCACGATCTTCTGGAATCTCTCACAACAAATTTACGTTCAAGAAATCACGTAAACAGCGTATGACCCAACTAAAATAGAAAGATGTTTATAACAAAACTCCATAATGTCCTTGGAATCAACCAATCATTTCAAAAGCTTGTTTACAACTCTGAAGCCAGGTGAGAAATGAGGTCAACACCTGGTGTTTATTCTGTAAAGTACAGGTCATCCCCCCCCAATGAATGAATCTTTAAACTTAAAATGCCAAATTTGAATCTAACAAACAAACAATAAAAATAAATATAAATGACTTATATCAAATAGACGTAACAGTACACGTATATAGATGAAGTTCCTGATGATATAAAGTGCGTGCTTTTAGCAAGCATGCATAAATAGGTAACGTACGTATGTACGTTCACACACATACATACACACCTACCAACGTACCTACCTGCCTACCTACCTACCTACATACACACCTCTTTCTGCGTTAGTTCAAGTCTAACGCAGATTCGGCCAATGTGGGCATGTGAGAACGGTTGTCAGTAGCTTCTCGTGGGTCGGTGTTTTTTTTTCCCGGGGTTTTCCCCGGTTCTTCTTTCACCATTAATACTGACCGGCATGTATATCATGTGCTGAAAAATGGCGTTAAACACTACCACAACAACATACATACATGCATGCATGCATGCATGCATGCATACATACATACATACATACATACATACATACATACATACATACATACATACATATAATTTTTCTCCAGGAAATGGCACGTGATATTAAAAGCACTGGATGCTAGCCAAATACTAATTTTGGCAGCTTATATTAGACAGCCACTTTTGAAATATTGATTTGGTTTTGTGTGGATATCTCATTGTGTGGATATCTCATTATATCTCATTGTGTGGATATCGCATTATATTAAGGTCGTTGATTCATTTATTCAGCAATTTAGAGATCAATTAACGGGTTGTAACTTGCAAGAATCGCACTACGAAGTAAATGGGTCAACCCCTTTGAAAATTTATGAGAACTTTACTCTTAAATAATATTTAAGAGTAAACAATATTAAAATATACTTGCATATGTTGTTGAACATAACGCAAACAGACGACTATATTTGGAACTACCATTTTAACGAATTGTAAGAATTATAAATGTCTTAAAGAAAGTTTTACTATTTATACGAATACGACGGATATACGATCTCTTTCGATTAAGAGAATTTCCTGTTCGTATAGATACATATAGACATGCATTTACTTTAGGGTACATAAATCATGTTATTAATGTGCTAGCGGGGAAATTGAAGATGGAATTCATTTTTTAATTATAGTGTCTATAATACTCAGAATTAAGATTTAATTTTTTTTCTAAATGACTGTTACAATGTTTTGCAATTTAGTTTGTTGTTGTTGCTGTATGGTTTAACGCCATTTTCCAGCACACGATAGACTATACACGGAGGACAGTATTAATGGTGGAGGAAGAACCAGGGAACCCTCCGGAAACAACCACCGACCTTCGAAAAACTACTCGCAAGCTTGCTCGCATACTCACATTGGCCGAATCGGAGACTCAAAACCACACCGAAAGAGATGAGAAGGCAGTGATCCGTAACGGAGAGCTCTTTAGACAACTCGGGCACTAGGGGCCACCAATTTAGTTTGTAATAAGTTTGGAAGAAGTGATCATCAGATTTAATATATTATGCCTTTAAGCTAAGACAAAATATATTATACAAATAGTGTAGTTAGGTATGGTCTGTGATAGTGCCCAACCGTTTTGACACCATGGGCCTTTAGAAAAGGTCTTGAAGCCAAGCCTCAGCAGAAAACGTAAAAGCAACGACTATAAATATCATTCATAATTGTTTACCTGGTTAAGAAGATATACTATGAAAGTAGGTTATTGACTTTGTATTTCATAAATGCAGACAAAATTGCTCGAGCTCGGGCGGGCCATTAAAAATCAGCTCGCATGCCGCAGGTTCGACAGCACTGGTCTATAATATGCATGTATGATATGCATGCGATTATAGGTCTTGACAAACACTGTAGACTTCACTGCTTAATTTTCTGTTTAGGGCAAGAACCTTATACGAAAACAATAACTTTCCTGTGTCTAGTTAACTTACCTTAATTAAAAAAGGTACTGTCATCTCATCTTCTCCCCTTAAAACCCATCACACTTGTTTTTAGTTCTCAGTTTTTATGGCGGTTAAATTATTAGGGCTCTGCAGCCTTAAATTTGAGATGCACGCGAAGATTTTCAAGAAAATGGCGCTGAAGTTACTGACGAAGGGAGGTACTTGGGGTGGTGTTACCATCCGGGTACCTTCGGTCGTTGGTAAAATATTAGCACAGGCAAGAAATATCGAATAGCGGAATTCAGTTTAAAACAAACAAACAAACAAACAAAATGGCGGACATTGTGGGTTTAATATAGAAATGTGCCGATTCAATACGTTCAAGTGGGGCCGTTGCATTATCCTTGCACAGAATATTACAAAACTTTACAGAAAAAGCAAGCTTTTATAGTTTTAAAAAGACTGTCATTCGGTATTTTGAGTATTAAGACCACTTTTTAGGCCACGTGAAAGCTCCTTTCCCTAACAAGATGTCAGCAATACGTCGATTCTGACCTCCAATGATTGGCATATTACATACGATCATGAGAGGCTTCTGCTACATTTATATTTCATCAATCTGTTCCACTGATGCTTCCTACCAAAGTACTATTTCACAAGTAATAACAAAATTGGTCATATAGTTTGGCTTCACGTTGGGATAAAACTATAATACTTACTTTCTCATTCATTATATTAAAATACATATTCTTGAAGATAAAATAACAGTCATACAGTTCGGCTTTACGTTGGGATGAAAAATAGTTTTATACAGGCCAACGTAAACGAAATTACAATTGCGTATAATTCTTTTTCCACCAGACTTCTCAATGCTGTGCAAAACGTGTCTGTAATGATACAATTCGCAATGAAAATGAGAGGTCTTATTAAAATGCAGATAAAACCAGAGAGAGAGAGAGAGAGAGAGAGAGAGAGAGAGAGAGAGAGAGAGAGAGAGATTTTGTAATTATGAATTGTGTTGCAGTTGCAAATATATGGAATGTCACTGCATATCAAAGATCATATATATATATATATATATATATATATATATATATATATATATATATATATATATATATAAGGGTACATTTACACTCTGTTATCAGAGGTAAGGTAATTTGAAAGGACAACGTATCTTTATTTCCTTTAAAGTTCAAGGCTCAATTATCTTTATTCATATAATATTTCGTTTTCTGTCTAGATTTATCGTTCTACCGTAAGATAAGCGGACAGAGTGGTTTCATTCCATAAGCACTGAACAAAGGGAGAGAACCTCAACAACGGGTTACACTCACTATGCAAAATCAAAGTGGGCTAAATACCAGTTATATTTCCATGCAATATTTTTCTTTATTCTCATAATGTAAACTTTGGCTGTTAATAATTGCATGAAGGCAACTACCAAATTGCATGTATGTTAATCTCTGTTAATATATAATGGATTACCATGGTAAAGTAAAATGACTCTAAAACGTAGGCTACATTCATTTGGTTCCTGTGAATAATTGACAGAAACAGACAATGTTAAGGTATAGGATAAATTGTAACATAGTGAATCAGTCACTACATTACTATAGAAACATAATTTTTTGTTAACAATAACGGGTTAGCTTTGTTCAGTGAAATACAGACAAACCTGCATTTAGAGACCGACCATTGGAAGAGAAAATGGATAGATATATGCTTAGTGCAAATATAATCTATTTTGCATATGTTGGAGTTTAATAATATTGCGTGTTGAACAAGTTTGGAGTTCCAAGTAGATTACAGTAAGTAAATTTCGACTAAATATATATTTTAATATGTTATTTTGTCATAAGTTTGAGAAATATTGATGAAATGCTAACATTGTTTTTTTGTGTTTGTAAAATGCAGTTTGTAACATTTAATAAAACATCAAAGTTTAATTGTTACATGTTTGTTTGACAATATGTCAAGGATATTATAAAAATATATATTGCAGCTGGGATATTTAATATGCTAATATTTAATACTTGGGGTGGCCACTTTGAGTTTGTTTGTATGTTTGAATAGGAATTTTAACGTAGCTTTAACATTTCTTCAGTCACATCGCTACGATGTCTGCAGTGAGGCAGTTTATAGTGATGTCTAGCACTGGGGCATCATGCCGCAGGCATGTAGCATGATGTTCCACCTAGGAGTCACATTATCCTGACACCAGGCCGACCAGTCCTAACACTAACCTCTTAATGCTGAGCGTCAAGAGAGGCAGCTGTTAGTACCATTTTTATAAATCTTTGGTATGACTCAGCCGGGGATCGAATCCACAGCCTCCCGCTTCCTCGGCGGACGCTCTAACCACTAGGCCACTGGAGCGTTGACCTCTAAGAGTAAATGGAGTAAAGCAGAAAACCCCACATTGCTCACTGAATTAGCAACTAACAAGAAGCTTCATTCCATACTATTTTGGGAGAATGCTCAGAATAACTAATACACAATTTGCTTCAAATAGAAAAGGTAAACGTTTCTTCTACTGTTGGACATTTTTAGCACCGTATTATATTAATTTGGTTGCTATACACAGACTTTACAGATTGTATGTATAATGTTAAAACTGAAAATTTTGCTGTTTTTTGATGACTAATACTATCTTCATTATCACTAGCACACCTCCACTTTTTTTGGTATCCATATAATAGGTGGTAGACAGTAATATATATATATATATATATATATATATATATATATATATATATATATATATATATATATATATATATATATATATATATATATATATATATATATATATGATTTCTTGATAAAGTGACACCAACATTGAGAAGCTTTATTCTTTTACATTATGAAACATCTTTACATTGATCTCTTATTGACTGTAACATATCAGGTCGTTCCAAATCTGAGTTACTGAAGAACATCACTGCTTCTGATTGATGGCCGGTACGTCTTCCTCAACCTATTTGTTCTACATACGCTGCAAAGGGATAATATTAACTATGGAGGCAACTGTTAACAACAAATACATGGTTCCCACGCGTTTCTAAATATAAATTTCCAGGTCATTTCAGCTTTTTTCCGGGATGAAATTAATCTTTTCAAGGTTCACATATGATCATTACAGAATGGAATTAAAAAACATTTTGGATTCTAAAACATGCATTTTCAAAATCTAAAGATGGTTCTCTTTCAAGACTCTCCATAACATCAAAGCCAGAAACGATGATCATGTACAAAACCACAAAATGTATCACATGAAGCAAATTTGATTATATTCCTACATATCTAAAGTATCATTTTTTCTAATGCTAAAAGTTAATTATTTAACAAATTAGAGAAAATACAAAGTTTAATATAACGGTTAAAACTGAACATAGAACACTATTCATTTTCGGTTCAACAACTTGCCTTCATCTAAGCTATATCTGCAAACAGCATGTCCAATATGCTATACCATAATGTACCTTAAGATATGGGTCCAAATGTATTTTTCGACCATTTC
This sequence comes from Unio pictorum, assembly GCA_030141615.1. NCBI lineage: Eukaryota > Metazoa > Mollusca > Bivalvia > Unionida > Unionidae > Unio > Unio pictorum. Next base: position 2,669,145 of record JARLTB010000293.1, read on the forward strand.
TTATTCCAAATCATAGGCTTGGAACCATTATTGCACTGTGTACTGGAAATCTTGAAATATAATGCTTATATAATGGGATAGACTTGTAAATGAATATATATGGTAACTTGAAATGTTCGCATGATTATGATAATACTTAGCACATATGTCAGTAGAATAAATCTTTTCAATTTCTTTATATCTTTGAATAGTATAATAGTTTATCGGCCGAGCTTTAATACGATAGCCGTTTTCTTTAAAGCGTTGAAAATAACAAGAGTTTACTAATCACTAATGGGGGAGCTAATGTGTGCCACGTGTTTCACATATGCCCAATCTGCTCCCATATCCAAAGGCACTGTAGTTCAAACTCATTTTACAGGCTCTCAGATGGAGGTCGTGCAGTGTTTTTGAAAATGGTCTCATTTATCTTATATTTAAAGCAATTTTACATAGTTAAGGTATATCTGTGCTTATTCATTTTATGTAAAATATCATAAATTATGCAAACCATCTGTCTTATACTTTAGAATTCCACGAAACATTATCATGTGAATAAACGTTCTTTAATATAGTATGGATAGCCCATGAATTGAATACTGTAAAAGACTAAATTGGATTCGTCAATGTAGTTTTTAAATCCCATGCCTTGTGAAGTATATGCAGACATCAAGTAGTTTTCGTTCATTTTAAATAAATATATTTTGCCAAACAAATGTATAATACTTAATTAAATTTTCTCATTCTTTATATTAAAATACATATTCTTTAAGATAAAATAACAGTCAAAATTATTGAATAATGGTATTACTCTTAAAGGTAATCAGCATATATACCCACTGATTGAATCGTGTATACACAAACTTATAAATAACTACATAATGGTTAAATCACGTGCATCACATCTCTAGCCTTATGTTCAATTTTCACAACAAGCGTTGCCAATTTTGGTCTTTAATATATTTTGAATCTCCTTTCTTTTTAAATACGTGAAGGGGAAATAATTTAATAAAGTGTAATATTATACAAGGGCTATTACTTTTTAAACATACGTGGCACCCACGGATGACACTTTTTACAATATATGCTGAGATACTCTGGTTAGTCACAGAGTTCAAATGAAAATGGTCAAAAGTTATAAATTACATTTAAAGGTGATAACTGGATCAGCTCTAAAATGAACATTGATGTTTTGTGAAATCATTTATGTAAAACAATTATATATATAATGAGAGTGAGAAATCAAACACTTCTTGCACAACTATTTATTGTCACCATATTGTGCCTAATTAAACTAAAATATTGCATTGTATGCTCAATTTCGCATGGTTCTGTCTCTGTATGTATATGCATGGGCCTGTGTCTAATAAATATTGAAATATATATTAGTTTCACGAATTTACCCCAAATATACACGAAACATGCCACTAAAGAACGAATAACACATTTTAATAAAGTACTTCCGCTAAAGTCAATATAAATTCTTTCTATTCATAAGGGAAAACAATTCTTGGATAATATTATGTACAATTTGGACACCTTTAGTAAAGAACATAGTTAATTTAAGAAATTTTACATTCATTTAAGTTGAAAGAGAATCCCTGAAATTATTACCATACTACACCCTTTCTCCAGTAAAGCATGCAAATGAACTATTGTTTGTTTGATTGCTTGAATTTTAACGGCGCACCAGACTTTTAGGCTATTTAGCGCCATACAATATGTTAGATGTTCAAATATAAGAAAGGTTTAACATCGACCAGCGATATAAAAAACCATAATAGTTAAATATAAAATGGTAAGATGTTGGTGACAGGAAAATATGAAGCTTCCCAATCAACGGGAGATGTAAATGGTGTATGTTGATAAGATGTTGTAAATAAGAGGTGACATTTGCATTAGATAAAAATATTCTAGGTGATGGCATACAAGTTATAGTTTAAAATAGAGATTTAATTCCTTTAGGAAATCTAAAATACAACTGATTTGTATTGTATCAAAAAGTTCCTTCATGTCATGTACATTATAGTATTTGGCACGCGTAGGTTGCAGGTCGGAACACTCGGTCATATAGTGTTTAACAGTGAATGGCTCATTGCAAGAAACGCACTCTGGTGGATTTTCACCTTTTAGTATGTGGGAGTGGGTAATGTATGTATGACCGATTCTGATTCTTGCAATGACAACCTCCTCCCTACGGATAGTTCTGTAGGAAGGAGTCCATTCTCCTAGGGTTGGTTTGATGGCATGAAGTTTGTTATTGACTACATCATCCCATGACGCCTGCCACTTCTGACGTAGGTACTTTTTGATACAAGGTTTAAAATCAGTAAACGGTAATTTAAAATCCGATGGTTTTTGGGATAGAGCCATCTTAGCAGCCCGGTCTGCTTCTTCATTACCTCTAATACCAATATGGCTAGGTAGCCAACAGTATACTATATTGTAGGAGTTACTAAGCTCCGAGTTTTTGACGAGAATATCGACTAGTAATGGATTATCCAGTTTTCTATGGTGTAGCGACTGAAGTACTGACAACAAGTCACAGAAAATAATGCTATTTAAAATGCGTTTTTGTTCAATAAATTTCAGAGCAAGGTCTATTGCTCTGATTTCTGCTGAAAATATGGACGCATCGTTTGGCAAGCGCAATTTGGTTATGTGCTTGCCACTAACGAAGGCTGCAGCAGCCTTGACATCAACTTTTGATCTATGAGTAAAAAATTTTGTGTAGCTTTTAAAATCGTTGAGGAGTTCATGATAAGAGTTCTGGAAAATGGCAGGATTTCTCTCAGATTTTCTCCCATCGTGCAACGTAAAAATCACTTTGGGTTGCTTAAGGAGCCAAGGTGGTGTTTCCGAGACAAACGTGTTCTGAACTGTAGGGAGATTAATTTTGATAGTGTCAAAACTGGATGATATTCTGATGCCAAATGAAGGAATGCCATTTGGTTTGTTTTCGTATAAAGTTTTGTATTTTGGTTGGAAAACAGCCGAAAAAGCAGGGTTCAGAGGGTGTGATCTTAACCTAAGAGCGTACTGTATAGAAAGCATTTTTCTGCGGTGCGATAAAGGTGGTTCATTCGCTTCCGCGAAAAGGCTTTCGCATGGAGATGTCTTGAATGCTCCTAGAGCAAGTATTATTCCCTGATGATGAATTGGGTCAAGCATTTTTAAATATGACTTCCTATCTGAACCATAAATAATGCACCAACTATCCAGTATGGAGCGGATGAATGTTCTATACAAACTGAGGATGACTTTTTTAGAATCAGCACCCCAGTCAGTTTGCGCAATTACTTTAAGTAGATTTAAAACTTTTAAGCATTTAGCTTTAATATTCTTGATGTGTGGAATAAAAGTCAGTTTTCTGTCGAAGATAATACCCAAAAACTTTGTTTCCTCAACAACTGCAATAAGCTTTCCGTCCAGCTTGAGTTTAGGGTCATCATGATGTCTTCGCAACTGACAGAAATGCATGCATACTGTGTTCGATTTTGAAAATTTGAAACCGTTATTACTGGCCCAATTTTGGATCTTTTTGATATTTTATTACTGTTGCTTTTTTCCAGCTCTTAGGTGCATTATCAGCAATCCATAAATCATTAAATATTTTCAATATAGATGTTAGAGACGATTCTGGGAGGTGTTTCAAGAACTGGTAAAGTACTTTATCAGGCCCAGCGGATGTATCATGAGCCTTGTCTAAAGCCTCCTTTAGCTCTAATAGTGAAAACAGTTGGTTATAGCTTTGAGTGTTGTTCGATGTGAACTTTATACGTGGCTTTTCTTTTTGAGTTTTTAATCTACGAAAGGCTTCTGAATAATTAGATGATGATGAGTTTTTGAGAAACTATTGGCAAGAATATTTGCTATGTCACGTTTCGAACTAAAATTGTTGAAGTTTGCTTTCAGGTGTCGAATATAATTGTTTTTCTTCTTTCCATTTATTTTTGGAATAGATTCCTAAACATGTTTCATTGAAGAACGAGATTTTAAAGAAGAAATATATTTCTTCCAGGATGCACGTTTACATTTATTGTTTGTGCGTCGAGTTTTAGCCCGGGTAATACGATATTTGTTTAAATTGTCGGGCGTTGGACGATTGTTGAATTGTTTTAATGGTTCTCGGCGTATTCAAATGGCTTATTTGCATTCCTTGGTTACCCAAGGGTTTTGGGGTTTCTTACTGTACGTTAAGGACTTAGAATAGATTCTTCTGCAATTGTAATTAGAATCGAAGTAAAATGCTGTATAGGATTAACAGCGTTAAATACTGTATTATTATTTAGTCTAGTTTTACATAGTGTTTCAAACATAGCCCAGTCGGCTTTCTTTATATTCCATTGTGGAATTGCGTCATCAATTTTATTATTTTTCTGAAAAGTGATTGGAAAGTGATCACTGCTGTGTAGGTCATCAGCGACCTTCCATTCATAGTCCAAAAGCAGCGAAGGAGAGCAAATTGTCAAATCTATGCACGTGTATATACCCGCTCCTGGATGTAAATATGTATGTGAGTTATTGTTATATAGACGCAATTCGTGTCTAGAAATGAACTCGTCTACTTTTTGGCCTCTGTCATTTATGTGATTCGATTCCCATATAATATTATGGGCATTAAAATCCCCGAGTTAAACGAAGGGCGCGGGAAGGTGTTGAGCAAGATTGTCTAATTCGTTTTGTACTAGGTTGGTATTTGGTGGAAAGTAAATGGAGCAAAAAGTAATCACTCGCTGTAGAGTGACGCTTACAACAATGGCTTGTAAATCTGTATTTAAAGAGATGATTTTATGAGGGGCTCTATGGTTCACAACAACATAGACTCCTCCTGAGGCCCTGTCAGCGTTTTGAAAGTACGTGTTGAACAGGGAAAAGTGTTTAAATATAATTGTATCTGTCTCTTTCAGGAATGTTTCCTGTAAACATAGTACAGAAGGATCGTGTTCATTTAAAAGTAGAAGACTATCATTGTAGTTAGCTTTAAGTTCTCGACAGTTTCATAGTATGATGGTGTTCTTCATTATAAAGTTATGCTGGAGATTCTGGAGCTAGGTTAGACTATTTGCGGAGGAAGTTTGTGTTGTTATTTGTCTGGAGGAAGTACGGAAGAGTATTTGGTTTTACTATGTTTGGAGCAACCTTGACTACATGGAGCAGTTCCTTCTGCATCCATGGTCTCAAAGTCTCGTAACTTGTTATAAAGTTTAATGGGGTTATCTGACACCTATTGCTGCTTATTTGTTTGTGCTTTGTATTTATTTCTTGGTGATTTTGGTGGTGAGTTGTTACTGAATGTAGTTTGGGTTGATGTTGTTCTTGTCTGTGATTGGTCATGAGTAATATTGGCACTAATTGATGCGTTTGTGTTTGTGCAGCCTTCGTAATTTTCGTATTGTGATTCACAACAGCCGAGAAGGACAGGCCAGGAAGGGAGGTTTTTGCCTGCACAAGTCTTCTGGCCTCTGTAGGGAATGTTGGATGTAAACTTTACCGTCTGAATTTCCTTCTCCTGTTTCCAAGTATCACGATCCTTGGAATTGGCGTGATGTTCCTTGCCACAGTTGACACAATGCGGAGTTGCTCTACAATCAGCTTCTTGATGAGAATGGTCTCCACATCGGCCACATACTTTAACTTTGGACTTGTGTCTTCGTGATGGCCACATATTTGACACTTATAGCATCGAAGGGGGTTTGGTATTTATATCTTTACCTTTACTGCAAAAACCCGACCTTGACCACTTTGGGCACTGATGGTTTATTAAAGGGAAGTACAAATGTGTTGGTGTCCTTTAGATTGTTATTAGGTTTAATACGTATTCTACGCACTGCAGTGACACCTTCATGTTTCATCCCTTCGAAGATATATGTGTCGTCGACTCCAGCCAAGTCACGACACAGCATTACGCCTTTGGACGTATTCAAGGAAGTGTGAGCGAATGAGGTCACTGAAATGACGAAGAAGGTTTTGATATTTTTGATATTTTCCGTTTGACCCTTTCGCTCACATTCAACAAGAAGACAACCCGATTTCAATTTTGTTACATACTTTTGGGTGTGCCAATAGATCCCGAAATTGTTTTTCAATAACAAATGGCGACAGTGCAGCAAGAGGTTTTGCATTATCTTTTGACTGAATAACCATGAAGCGTGGAAACGAATCCACTGCACTTGGTTCGTCATCAGTATCAGAAAATGGTTTGGTGCGTTTGTTTTTGAGTTTTCCAGGATTGTTTATTAAAATTTCAGCACCCATGTTTCCCGCCCACCAAGAAGCCCAACAATGAGACACTTTTCCCTGGGATTAACCCGCGAAGTTTCATTCAAAGGTCGGTAAAATTTCCTCGCGAGTGACCCGTTAAGGCACCGCCTTCTAAAACTTGGTAAAGTGAATGATAAAGGGATAGAATGTAAGGGCAATTGTGGTATCAAGCGAGATACCAGAAAGATAGAGAAGGTGAGCAAGTAAATAAAGACCTCCTTGGGCTTGGCATGACCAGCTGATTTGTCGAGACCAGGCCCATCCCGAGCACCCGTTTAAGAGAAGTAGAGGCCAAAGTTGTGTAAAAGTAAAAATCGACCTCCTAGGGCTCGGCGTGACCAGCCGATTTGTCCAGACCAGGCCAATCCCTACCACTCGTTTAAGAGAAGTAGAGGCCATAGTGTAAAAGTAAACATCGACCTCCTAGGGCTCGGCGTGACCGGCCGATTTGTCAAGACTGGGCCCATCTCGACCACCCGTCTAAGAGAAGTAGAGGCCAAAGCAGTATATTGCATCGGAAAAAACTCCGCTCCACTAACAGGATTCTTTCCTGCTTCGACACGGGTCGCAACCCACGGCAAACTGTTTGCCTCTACTTAGTCGCCTCTTACGACACGTAGTGATGCACGTCGGGTCAATTCTACAACCCCGAACGCGCAGGGGGTTCTGTGATTGATAATGGGAGTATTAGTGCTGGATGTTGAATCGGGTGCATCGGTGTTTGAAGGTCAATTGTTGTTTCGGTATTGTTTTTCACCACGCGTGAGAAGGCTGGGTCGGGAAGGGATGTTTTTACCTGTACAAGTTTTATTGCATCTGGATTGGGAATGTTAGATGTTTATTTTACCTTCTGAATCTCCTTCTTCTGTTTCCAAGTGTCACAATCCATGCTTGCTATAAACCGTTTAGCAGGATATCATAAACATTTCCCTTTAGACAGATATTCCATAGGAAGTACTAAAAGAAATGTTGTATTCCACACCCAGATATTATGTTCAAAGATATCTTGAATCTGAATGACAAAATGTGTACAGAAACATTTTTTGACTTTATTTCAAGTCTATGCTTTAATTATTCAAAGACAGAAGAGCACACAAGAGGACAAAGTTAAAATATTGTTTGGAAAAATGCACGGGAGAACAGAATTACAGCCTCAAAATTTGGTAGTGTGTTGCCTAGGAAAGAAAAAACACCATTAGACAATCTTGTGAAGTGCTTTGCTGGATACAGTAAGGACCCATATTCTAATTCTTAGTTTTCTATTTACAATTTTGTAATAAAAATTAACATAAAACCAGTACAAAAGACTGGTCTTATTGTATCAATTGATTGTCCTTTTTTAGCAACTAGTCCAGATTCTCTGCTTTTTTGGGAACATTGTAAAGAAATGAGTGACATTGTTAAAGTGAAATGCCCCTTCAAATACAGGCATTTGACACCCTTTGAAGCAGCACAGAAACGTGATTTTTAATGTGGTGTTAGAAATGGCAAGATTAAACTAACTTAAATCACACTCACTACTACCAGGTACAAGGACAATTAGCCTTTAACTAATCGTAAGTGGTGCGACTTTGTTGTTTGGACAGCCAAATGAATACGCGTGGATAGGATTTGGATTTATAACAAACTCTGGGAGGAGTAAATGTTGCCCAAGTTGAAGACATTTTATATGACAAGCATTCTTCCAGAAATGTTCTCAAATAGAATTAAAAGAGGCCTTCCTCTTCACACATGAATGACTTAAGTTCAGGACAGTGACTACATTCATTATTGGGACAATTTTAAATTAATTGCTTCACTTTGTTTGAAATCGAGTTCTGTAAATACTTTACATTTTTTTCTAGGCAAAGATAAAATTGTTGTAACATGCACAGCGTTATATATATAAATACGAAATATTGATCACCACATGTACATTACAGTAGATTGAATGTTGTGCGAGGACCAGCAATACATAAGACGACTTTAAAGACAAAAAAAAGAAGGGGAGGGGGAGGTAAAGGTAAATGAGCATGACAGTTGTATACAATGTGCTGCATCCATTTTTAATTAGCATGTCTAAAAAAATTGTTACTATAATATAAATAAATTAAATTTACACATAGTGAGTTAATCAAGTACAAGTGATGGCTGTAGTGTTGTTAGTGCAGCACAAATTTTGAAAACATATGATTATGTTAAATGGCAAGAAATTAGCATCACCCCATCAAGGATTTTATAAATTTTACTTCGTTGTATCTCACGTTGCACATGAATCCTCAGATTTGCTATCCATCATGTCTCCTCAACCTGCCTCCGTGTAAACTGTTTCAGTTTTGACTTGAAATGAGGAATGACCAGATCATTTTATTTTGGAGTTGTCAGGTCACTTATTAAAAAACCCGTATCAACCATTATTGAATCACACCAGGCAGCTCTGTAATTTTCTTGTACGAAATACTTCCTGCACAACAGTCAGATACAAAACTAATAACACCACAAAGACTCACACCAACCAAAATCTTCCATGTCATGTGATATTTGGAGTCAGAGTACATATGAGATTTCGCTTTTAATGACACTGGGGTCTCCGTCCAAATTTCAGTGCATTCTAGTATAACTCGTATATTTGGATAACGCCTGTTGAATGAATCTGGCATGTTTTCTGATATTACTTTTCTTTTTGGCCATATCAAAAGTAATGGTAACAGCTTATTGGATAAAAACCTCACTAACATCCTCCAAATACTACTACATAGAGTAACTGAAATGTGATATCTGTGTGCTAGATCCTCTTCACATAACCCCAGCCTAAGTATCATGAGCACCAACCAAAATTCATCGATCAAACGCAACTTTCTTGTCGGCCCTGGTTTATTTGTTCCACTTAGTAGATATTCTTTCTCACCACCTGACTTTTCGCCTTTCCAATAAGACAAGTTCTGGACTTTTATTTAATGGTATTGAAAAGTACCATTAGTGTCAAAAATGTAGGAATCCCTGTGTAAAATTATATTTCCAAGTCGTTATCTTTAATATCCTGCACTGCAATATCAGGTTTCTTGCACTGTATCGCAACATTCACTGTTTCTGTATTTTTTTTGCATGTTACTGGAAAATCAGTTTGAGTAGAACTGTCTTTGACATGCAATGTGCAAGTTTGTTCACATTCATTAAACATGCTACTTAACAGCGAAACAGGTCCTATGTAATCATGCATGTGAAACAGGTCCTATGTAATCATGCATGTGAAACAGGTCCTATGTAATCATGCATGTGAAACAGGTCCTATGTAATCATGCATGTGAAACAGGTCCTATGTAATCATGCATGTGAAACAGGTCCTATGTAATCATGCATGTGAAACAGGTCCTAAGTAATCATGCATGTGAAACAGATCCTATGTAATCATGCATGTGAAACTTGTCCTATGTAATCATGCATGTGAAACAGGTCCTATGTAATCATGCATGTGGAACAGGTCCTATGTAATCATGCATGTGAAACAGGCCCTATGTAATCATGCAGGTGAAACAGGTCCTTTGTAATCATGCATGTGAAACAGGTCCTATGTAATCATGCAGGTGAAACAGGTCCTATGTAATCATGCAGGTGAAACAGGTCCTAAGTAATCATGCATGTGAAACAGGTCCTATGTAATCATGCATGTGAAACTTGTCCTATGTAATCATGCAGGTGAAACAGGTCCTATGTAATCATGCATGTGAAACAGGTCCTTTGTAATCATGCATGTGAAACTTGTCCTATGTAATCATGCATGTGAAACAGGTCCTATGTAATCATGCATGTGGAACAGGTCCTATGTAATCATGCATGTGAAACAGGTCCTATGTAATCATGCAGGTGAAACAGGTCCTTTGTAATCATGCATGTGAAACAGGTCCTATGTAATCATGCAGGTGAAACAGGTCCTTTGTAATCATGCATGTGAAACAGGTCCTATGTAATCATGCAGGTGAAACAGGTCCTTTGTAATCATGCATGTGAAACAGGTCCTATGTAATCATGCATGTGAAGCACAGAAACATTTAGTGATGATGAATCTTGAAGAGAAAGCTTTAATGGTTCATTTCCTTCATAGCTTTCATCTCTGCCATCATCTGTATCTAATTAAGTGGTAAAGAGATATCATCAACCTGGAATATAAATTGTAAAAAATAATGTGCACATATTTAACTGATTATGTCAAATTAAAAAATACTACATAACCTATTTGTTTCATTGATTTCAATAGAGAATTTTGTACACATTTAATTTTATATTCTACATAGTCCAGTGAGTACTTCATAATTGTAATGAATTGTTTTTTTTAACATACCCACTATATCCTGAATTATTAAACATATTTTTGTTACATAATAATTTAAGCAATGAGATAACAATCAGTTTGTAATGGTATGTCACCTTATAAACGTTTTACCACATTTTAAAGAACCGAGGCACTGATCTTTTAAGTTTTGAAGTTGGATGGTAGGGCTGATATATATATATATATATATATATATATATATATATATATATATATATATATATATATATATATATATATATATATATATATATATATATTGAGAGGGAGTTGTCTTGCTTTGGGCGAAGGACAATTTTTTAATTATTTTGGCTAATATGGAACAGGTGTGTACAACAGGAGAGCCGATCACAGCAAACTATTTTGAATTTCTCCAGCAAATGAACATAAGGGCCTGACGTTTTTAAACTATATGTACCCCACACCACTCGTGATTAAATTGTCGGTGTCAATGCCAAATGTTAAATATTTTCGTTATAATGCAACAGAAATAATTTACCGTCCAAGTCTTGAAAGTTTTTTGAGGAAATATGTTAGGAACTGGTGCTGTCTTTGATGGTCCTGCTCATCCCCAAAAACATAATCACTGCATAGTCGTGATGTCGACTTCAGACTCAAGTCCTTTCTAAAACATCCAACTCGTTGTTTCCAAATACGCGATATTTTACCATCTGCAGGAAACCTGTGCAGTGAAACGGTCCTCTCACCCATAATCTTTCCGGTATAATTTGAACAGCCTTTCGCACAGCAATATATTTTCCCCGTGTTGACACTATTTTGTTGACTTTTTATGCGTCGCTAACCATGCGTAAAAGGGTGCGAAATTCTGAACTATTCGGTACTGGAAATTTTACATGGGCATGCGCATTGGAACTAAGGGGGTTAATTTTAAGTTCTTTGTTGCAACCGTGAAACCCCCTGTAGGCTTTGGTTTGGTGTTATTGATCTTTAATTATTTTCGATTTCGTAAGATGCTTTTCAGCAAAGGTTGGCTCACATTCTCTGCTGCTTTTTTTTTCTTCGAATACTTATTAATTTTATTATTTACATTTCAATGGATAACACGTCTGCTATACCCTATAATGAATATTTATGTAATAATTCCTATCAATCTAAATACGTAAGAAGATGAAACAGTTTTATAATTGCAGTTACACCTTATATATGCGATTAAGCAGCTCATATGTCAAATACTTTATCCGGGATAAAGAATCAACCAGTTGGTTTCAGCTGAAAAGTAGATGGCGCTTTCAGTGGCTATGAACTAGGTCAATATAGTTGTTAAACAATTTGATTTGGATGTGGAACATTTAGTAGTTTGGAAATCTTTTCACTGAATTCAGTAAAATTAAGATAACTAGATTTGATCTGAAATTAACCGACGGTCATTCTGCTCCTATACACTCCTAGAATAGCTGACAGTATATGAGAAAATAGCCATCTGTTTCCTATATTGTTCAAATGTACACCGTCGGGCCCCATGTACCGACGGCGGAATCCTTCTATGTTGCACAGAATAATTCGATCTTCCCTCTGTAAAACACGAGCTAATCTTCGGTTTACAGCACGAACGATTCGATTGTAATAAGTCACACTTAGTCCTCTGGGGCGCAATCGGGGTAACAGGCTCCCAACACAAAAAAACATCACCTCACGCAACAGTAACATGTGACACAGATTTAACAAATTTTGCACAATGGCATCCGAACTCAATTGGCCAATATCATTCTCCCCTATTTTTAAATAAATGATGCAGGGCACAGGTTCCAAAGCAGGAAGACGTGAAATAAAGCTATTCACTAATGCCCCAGAGCGACCTTAAAAAAATATCTCCATATCGGGAGGCTGGTGGCAGGCACGACTTGACCATTCCAGACTCCCCATTCTCCGAACAAAACTGACCATACACCAGGAAATACATTACTGCTCTGTAGCGATAATAGAACTAGAACAATCATACACTGATTAAACTAGCCTCACCACAAGTATCAAATTACACAGTAAATTTTTTACCGTATAACACTACATAAAAAGCGTAAAAGAATTATATCGTATACTACCATATAAAATAAATATAAACAATCAAATGTAAGCGCTCTACAGAGTTTCACTCCGTTTATTATCCCCAAACCAATTCACTTATAAATAATATAATAAATCTTAAAATATTAGTAGTAAAATAATTGTATAATTATTAATTACATTTAAAATTAGCATATGATATATTAAAATAAAAACTAAGTAAAATAAATGATCAGGATTCAATTATACACACATTATTAATATTAAAATAATAATAAACTAGTGAACTAATAATTACATTTAAGCTAGCCTGTGACTCTGTTGGAGTAGTGACATGAGTGGGTGTCGATCACAACGAACTTATATGCGCCTTGCGAGTTTACACTTGCTCATTGTCGTGATTCTGACAGACATCACCGCTATATAATTTATATTGAAATATTAAATTAATAAGGATAGGATTCAATTTTTATTAATATTATAAATATTAAAAAAACTTTTATTCACAATAAATAATTAATTTATAACACTGGACAACACATTTTTACAAAAGTCATGTTACTGAAATAAAATTAGTCAATTCTTATCAATTTTTATGTGCTGAACACGAATATGACAGTCAAATTGCAAAATTGGCGCTAGTTTTTTTGCAATCTGCAAGAAATTAATGTTTACATAACGAAATGCATTCCAATAGTAAAAGGTCAACTGTAATAGCCTACCTATAAAAAATCAAGTCATTGACTGACTACATCTTAGGTTTCTTCGCCTGTCTCTTGTTCAGCTGTTCGGGAGCATCTCTGAGGAGTGTCCAGCAGTAGTCAGCCAGCATTGTAGTGGACCATTTTCCCTGGTATCTTTGTTCCATTGTTGCGATATCTTGATGAAAACGTTCGCCGTGTTCATCACTAACAATACCACAGTTGCTAGGAAAGAAATCCAAATGGGAATGAAGTGAATCTTTAGAGACATATTGCAGCCAAGTTTCTTATACTTCATCAACATGTCTTCTACTAGTTCCTTATAGTTTTCTGCCCTAACATTTCCGAGGAAGTTTGTAGAAACTAGGCGAAAAGCATTCCATGCTTGTTTCGCGTCACCTTCCAGCAAGTTGTTGAACCGGTCATCTTTGAAAAGCTCTCGAATCTGAGGACCCACAAAACTCCCTCTTTAATCTTTGCTTCGCTGAGTCGAGGGAATTTTTCATGCAGGTATCGGAATGCTGGCAAAGTCCGGTCAATGGCTTTCACGAAGTTCTTCATCTAACCTAGTTTGATGTGAAGGGGTGGTAGCAAGATTTTCTAAGCCTCAACCAGAGCTGGGTGTTGGATATTCTTCTCTCCAATGGCTACATTCTGCCTGTGAGTCCATTCCTTCCTCGTGTAGTGCATTTCCCTTGCTCGGCTATCCCACTCGCATAAGAAACACGTGTATTTTGTATATCCTTGCTGCAGTCCCATTAAAAGGGCAACTACCTTCAAATCACCACAGAGGTGCCAGCTGTACTTGTTATACTCAATGGAATTCAGTAGCTGCCTTAAGTTATCGTATGTCTCTTTCATGTGGACAGCATACGCAACTGGAATAGATGGAAGAATGTTTCCATTGTGCAAAAGCACATCCTTGAGACTCAGTTTCGAAGAGTCCACAAATAGTCTCCATTCTTGTGGGTCATAAGTGATTTTTAAAGCATTCATGAGGCCCTCAATATCGGAACAGAATATTAGATTACTTTTCTTTCTGAAGAAAGGCTCCAATTGCTAGTGGCGCTTTCGATATGCAGTAATTGTGACATCTTCTAGAAGATTCCATTGTTGGAGTCTTGATCCTAGCAATTCTGCCTTGTTCTTTGACAAGTCCAAATCACGAATCAGGTCATTTAGTTCTTCCTGTGTTATTCTGTGTGGGGTTGATGACGCACCACAGTGAAAATCTGGATCACTGCATGCTGATGGACCAGGAGAAGAACAGGTCGACTCACCTTTGTCTTCGTCAGATGAATCAAGAGCATATTCTGCTGGAGGTTCTGGAATAGGAAGTCCCTCACCATGTGGAACTGGTCTCAATGCAGACGGAATGTTTGGGTAGACTATTCTCGACTTCTTTCGCTTCGTTATTCCGCCGGAAAGAGGAGGAACCAAGCAGAAGTAACAGTCATTTAGGTGGTTGCTTGGCTCTCTCCACACCACTGGGACTGCAAACGGCATTGATGACCTTTTGCAATTCAACCTGTGAAAGCTGTGTTGTACATGTAGCACAGCATATATGCGGAGCCCAAGGCTTGTCTTGGTCACCAACCTTGCATCCGAAGTAAAGATGATATGCCTTCTTCACTTGAGAATTAATACTTTTCTTCTGGTTGGCAAATGTCACTTCCCCACAAATATAGCAAAAATTGTCCGCGGTATTAACACAGTGTAATTATGCTTCAAAACTAGCCTGTGACTCTGTTGAAGTTGTCATATGGGTGGGTGTCGATACTGAGTTCATAAGGAACTTGTACGCGGCTTGCGAGTTTACACTCACTCATAATCATGATTCTAGCAGAGATCATCGCTATATAGAATATATTGATATATAAAACTAAATTAATTAGTTATAATTCTATTATTTTAACATTATAAATGTTTAAAATCATTCAATTAAGAATAAATAATTACTTAATAATCAGTTTAAGACTAGCCTGTGATTCTGTTGGAGCTGTAATCTGGGTGGGTGTTGATACTGAGTTCATACTGAACTTGTACGCGCCTTGCGAGTTTACACTTACTCATGATTATGGTCCTGACAGAGATTACCGCTATATAGGTTTAATATATAATTAATAAATGTAGTCTGAGAAAAATCTCCATACTAACATCACCCTCTTCTTGTCAGAATAAAAGCTAATGGCACACAATATCCAAAATTATTCGATAACAACCTTGAACTGGACTAAAATGGAAGTGACAATTGCATGGACAATATTCGAAGGATAACAAATGGAGCTGTTGATGCTATCATTGACAACAGAGGAAACGTGGAGAACCAGACTACAGATCAGCCCTTCTCAGGGCTACTTTAGGTTCAGCCTTTCTTAGGGCTAATTAATGTTAATGTTGATGTTAATGTTGATGTTGGTGTTAGTGTTGATGTTGGTGCTGATGTTGATGTTAATGTTAATATTAATGTTAATACTAATGTTGTTGATGTTGATGTTGATATTAATATTAATGTTAATTGTTAATTGCTGTTGTGTTGTACTGTTGTAATTGTCTTGTATTGTTACTATCTCCTACCCTTTGTGCCTCTTGGGAATAGGGGAACGCTAGTGAAACAGTGGGGACACAGGCTTCTTTCTTTATGGGAGTCGCCTGGATTGGTGTATGCAAATGTATGCAGTCTGGTATACCTCTATGCCAAATCCAATCAGTCTCTCTGGGAAGCTGGTGTTGACCCATTTCCCTCATCTATTTCTAAATCTCTATGTCCTTGTCTATGTTAAATGTTTTTTCCATAGATATAGAATTCTCAAACTCGATTGGTAACAGAGAATTCCATTTGACTAACCAAATATTAATCTCAAATATGGAATTTTCGGATCACACCCAACCAAATTTACAACTTAAAACAACCTATCAAGAACAAACTTGCATAGTCACTTTGACGCACTACTGTAGGTGTTTTTTTTTTCCTTAGGGTAAATTTCCCTCTTCGAGAAGGGATCTTTGCCGGTAGAATGGTGGCGATTTTATAGTACACTATGTACTTAGGGGCATAGTGATAAGCGATAGGAAATTCGTAACTTATATAGCTTGACACAATTGCACAGGTGGCTTACACGTAATTGGTATAGGGCATCCATTAGAAAACTGGATTAAATTTGAAATAAATCAAAAGGGATTGCAACCTCATAGACAGATATGCATACATTGCACACACACATTATGACCCTATTAGAATATATAAGGTAGTCTTAATCCAGGACTATCAGACCCCCGCAACACAATGTTGCAATGGTAATGAAATACAATAAATAACACTAAAACAATTCACAACACAACATAGTATAGCACTTCCACTTTATACATGTCTTATGTGGTTGCAAGTATAATAATAAGGATGTGGTACCTTGGCTCCTCGTGTTTGTTTTTGGGTCCGGTTGTATGTGCGGCTGCCTTTGCGTGCAAGACGACGATGAATTGAAATTCCGGGACTTTTCCTCCTTTGCCTCTTCCTGCTGGTCTGCCAATGAGGTTGATTGGGGTAGGTGTGGATGGGACTTGCCTACCTGCCCCAGGGCTTCCATTTATACCGATAGTTACTATTTAGTAATTCGGTATAACGCCCAAAATGAGATGTGTACTATTTATTATACACGTATATAAAGGTATAAATGTTCAGCGATATGCTGGATATAAAAGTTGCCCAAATGTTCCTAGTGAACGGTGGTAACTTTAAAACATCAATTAGTAGTATTAACCGACGGAATCTGGTTTTCTCACCCAAGCGACAGAGAAATCTAGCTGTTTTGTTAACCTTACTTAGTCATCTCAGACCAATCGTCTCAGTTATGGTGTCCACGCGCTATGAACTACTTTTAACAAAAAAAAACCCCTTCTAGTCTTCTGCTGTGCCATAGTTGTTTTCAAGTAAAGCAACAACAACAGCAACAAATAATATATAACCAAAACATAGTTACTTTAGGTCAATCTGTCTTAAAAACACACCAAAACAAAAACATTTTCATAGAGACAAATGCACGCACGGGTACTATTTCGAGGTATTGATATTATGTTAGTTCGTTCTAGCTAGCATGATCAAGTTTTTCCTATATACAAAACTAGCTCGGGACATTTTCAGATCATTAAATGTAGCTAAAGCAACTGAAGTAGTTGTAAACACTTCGCGTGAATCATAGTATATATAGAACAAAACAAGCACATAATTCCAAGTTTGTGAAATTTTCAGCATGCTCTGCAAGTTTTAGTTTTCTTTCCTTCAAATTACTTAAATTATATTTATATACTTTATCTGGTCTGCTATGACTTTTATGTGAACTTTTCATTTTCCTCTGTGTTATCTTTTTTTTTATCTTCATCAGTGGCAATGTTGCACAAGAAAAGTGATTCTTTTGAGATAGTCAATTTCTCACAGATGTGAAAAATTCACCACCATAAAATTTGATAATATCCTGATTCAATATATCGCATATAATAAAATGGTGCTTCACTGTCATTTATAATTTTAAGTAAAGTAAATACGAATACTCCCTCAGTACAATTAGGAAAAGTGGCTATTCATAGATCCGAACATCCGGGTAATTAACAAGAAGAGTGCTCTCTCTTGCGTAGATACGCCAACTTCCGCCTCTCTGTAGGTGAAGCTCTAACCTCTCAACCATTATTTTAAGGCAGTTAGACTACCGGGCAGTTTTTCAATATAGTTACATTAAGAACGTTGTGCAAAATGCCTAAAACTTGTGCTGCTGTGGGTTGCAAAAATCATAACATGATGGGGAAGAAATTGTCATTCTTTACGTTTCCAAAACACGTAGAAAGACAGAAAATGTGGTCGTCAGCACTAAAAAGGGACAAGCCAGACAGAAAGCCATGGGAACCAACTAAACACTCGGTTATTTGCGCTGATCATTTCATCACTGGTAAGTTTTTCTTTTATAAAATTTAATAATTTAATACAGTATAAGCATCTACATGTTTTTATTTAAATTCTGATTATTACCAGGGCCGGAAAAAGGAGGAGTCTCTACCCCCCCCCCCACAACACTTGGGCAAGTTTATTGGGTATTATGCATTCTTTGAGTGAACAAACTTTTTCTTTGGTGCCCTTTCGATGAGAGTCAGGGCAATTTGGAAACAACCACCCCCACCCCTCAATATTGGACCTGATCTGTCCCTGATCAAAGGAAAATAAAAATCATTAAGCCACACATCATCAGCATTAATGATACTATTTTGTTACTTATAATAGTAGTAGTATTTCCCCTAATGTGCATAAAGTGTGCAATTTTTACATTGTCAAATTACAGTAATTGATTATAATATTTTATTTTCTTTGATGTTATTGACACACACACATGCCCACCCATGAACACAAAAATGCTGTCAAATCAATCTTGCTTGCTACAAAGTATGACTACATATAAACACTGATTTTTAATTAAATATGTGCATTTTTCTGTTTGCTCTACAGGAAAGCCACAGGAAGATCCAGATCACCCTGACTATGTACCCTCTGTGTTTGAGTTTGCCAAAAAAAATACAACATATGTACAGCAAAAGAAGATGGTACGCTATGAGAATAAAGCGAAACGGAAAATTGAGTTTGAATCAATTGCAAAATCAAACAAGAAGGTGAAGGAGTCTCCTGAAGAGATGAACACTGCAGTACTAGGCTCACCAACACCCACACAACAAACACCACAGAAAAATACTTGTGGCACATCTCCAATATCACCCTGGGGCTCTCCAGATTCATTACCAAACATTAAGATCTGCACACAATCTCTGCCACAAACAGTGATGCAAAAACCAGTAACGCCATCTGAACGAGAAAAAGCTTATACTGAAATGTTCAGTTTGAGAGGAGAGCGAGACAAATTTCAACAACAAGTGCAAGATTTGCAGACCAAAATTGAAAAAGTTGAGCTTTCCTGAAGATTGATTGAAAATAATGATAATAAATCAATATTTTATACTGGAGTTAAGTGGGATATATTTTTATCATTGTTCAGTTTTATACAAACATTTATCAACAGGACATCACTAGCCAATAAATTATCCTTGCAAGATCAACTTTTTGTAACACTTGTTAAATTACGACTTGATATGCTATTTGAATATCTCGCAGATCAGTGTGGAATTCCAATATCAACTTTGCATGACATGTTTTGGAGATGGATAAATATTTTAAGTGCAAAGTTAGACTTATTCATTGACCAGACAGGGAAACTGTAAGTAAAACATTGCCAAGTGTCTTCCGTAACAAATTTCCTAGACTTGCATGCATAATTGATTGACTGCTTCGAAAAATTTATTGAAAGACCCAGAAAGTTTGATGCACGAGCCAAATGTTATTCTAATTATAAAAATCACAACACAGTTAGAATATTTATTGGCTGCAGTCCACTGGGATCAGTTACATTTGTATCTACAGTTTAGGGAGGTAGAGTTTCGGACACAGATATTGTAAGATCATCAGGGTTTCTTGGTCCAAATTTACATCTTCCAGGTGACCAGACTCTTGCAGATAGGGGATTCACATTACAGGATGACTTTGCAAGTGTGTGTTCAGCAGAACTGATCATATACTGCATTTACTAAAGGCAAGAAACAGTTGTCTGCTAGAGAGGTAGAGAAGTCACGGAATATAAGTAGTGTAAGAATACATGTTGAAAGAATTGTAGGTCTCATAAAGAACCATACAAAAATTTTACAAGGAATTCTGCTAATAAATATGATAAAATCATTAACTGATGAAGCCAGTAATGAAGCTCGCATTGATTATCTGATTCGTTTATGCGCCAGTTTAACTAATCTTAGTGATGGCATTGTATACAATGAAGATGAGTGACTCAGCTATATGTAGTAACCCATTATGTTCTATTGTCAAAAATTTCCATCTTCTTGTAGCAACATTATCAATGCATTTCTTTGTTAAGTAACTTTGAAAAGAACTGAGGTAGTTAATGTTTAGATGTATTATATTTAGATATATAGTAAGAAAGCATTGAGAGCAATAGATATGTCAAGATAAAGTCATTTTTCCAAAAAATCTAATGTTTGATAATACACTGTATATGTTGTACATGCAATAAATGATGTTACCTACAATGTGTACTTTTCATGCAGTATATTCTGAAAAACTACCAACATTCAGAGTCAAACTTTATTTTTGTTTTACACTCCTTGCAAAACCACTGTCCTTTTGGCACACGTTTCATTTTTATACATTTGAGATGGAACCATTGTAATTTGCATTTTGGATTGTCACAACCAATCGTATCTGCTTTACCATCATCTTTAGAATGGCATAAACAGTAAAATCTCTAGTCGGTTACACTGTTATGTAAAGTAACTGCACTTTGTTCCAACCTCCTTGTTGGCAGTTCAGGCATAACAGTTTAAATAGAATTCTTTTACTCTATCAGTCATCCTAGATATGAATTCATTGTCTCTGGAAATGTGTAATATAGCTGTCATTTAATGTGTACACAACAAGATCACATGTTTCAAAATTGTGAACAAATAGTTGAAGTTGAACTTTACTATAATATTTATGATTATCTTTCAAGGCCCTTCCATCTTCAGTTAGACATGAAGTGGGGTCCTTGATATATTCTTCTAATGTCGACTCTTTGTGTGAAAATGGACATTTAACTTCTACAACTCTGCGACCATGACCATGATGCCAGAGAATCAGCACTTGCTGCTAAGAATGGCAACTTTTCACAGATTAATAACCCTGTTGGTTGCCTTTTAAAATCTTTGTGAATTTTTGCTGCATACTCCTCTAAGGTAATTGCCTCATTTTCCTTTCCCCATCTAACTGCTGGAATATGGTCAAGAGATTTCATACTTTGAGAACATAATGACTGAAGTAGCGAAGGAGATGGGTTGTCTAAGTTTGTGTGTAAAATATCATGGACTTTTGAGGAGGTTAAAAAAATACTTGGCTATACAAAATATTTTATTTTCTCTCATACAACGTAACCATATTTACCTGGAGAGTCGATTAGATAGGAATAAAGATCACCGTATTGTAGTGGTGGCCATTTGCATGGATCGTTTTCCCTAACAGCCGCTGGAAACTTGTAAGGACAATCATCACAATTTATTAAGTCTAATTTAACCTTATACCGAGCTTTTGCTGAATTATCAAGCTGATTTAAATAATTATACGCCATTTACTTGATTGGTAATTGATGACTGAAATTTAAACTAGCACGTGTAAACTGGCACAGCGTGTTAAATTTTTATATGGATGCTGGCTGCTGCGCGTTGATATGAGAGGCTTCACCTACGCGATAACCCGGATGTTGTATCTAAGACCGTGCTACGTCACACCGGATCCATGAATATTTATAGCAGCATCCTCAAATTGTTGAAGCTGCATATTCTTCGAATCCATGAAATGGCTCTCTGTCAACTGACTGATGATGTCATGCTCTATGTAAATGCCTTTTATGGCACTTTTTCAAATTGGTTGTAAACACATTTTTAGCAATGCTAACTTCTGATAAATCTGACTTTCTTTTGCTGGATAAAGTTTTATTGTTAATATCTGTAGGATGTAATGCGGCTTCCTGCTGTAAAGAATTTGAAGTTTTAACTTCTATACTGTCGTCTGTTGTCCACTTTTCTCCTAGAAGCTGCCTCTTGCAAATGGATTCTGCAGTTTGCTTTTCAAATTCACGAGCATTGGAACTGTTTAGCATAGATAAGTAGTGGCTGTGATCTTCAATAGTGTATGGGTATTTTGGTAGCATTTTGAAATCTTCAGTAAAAGGAGATGCAGTTTGCTTCGCTGTTGACAGAAAAATAACGTTAACTGAAGATAAAACATCTTGAATATCACTATAAATACTATTTTATAAAGATTTTGTGATCATCAAAATGTTGTCAAAGCAGCTTAATTATTAGGAAACTATGCAAATTGTTATGTATGAGAGACATTACACACAGACTGAAAGTTAAACGAGAAAAGAGGGTGAGCCGATTACCACCCCCCCCCCAAAAAAAAAAAATAATCAAGGTACGCATTAGTAGTAATGTATTACATTATAATTAAACTATTCCTCGAGTGGAATATTGTCTTAATCAGTTCCAATATAACTGCTCATTCTGCGTATAGCAATATTTCATATATGTAAGAGGAAAAAAAATATAGGAACTGAACAAATTAGTTTAGGTAAATAATTCCTTTCAAATCAACAAATGAAATAAAACTTGTCATGAAATATCCACTCAAAAATAATTAAAGTTGGAATATTAAGAAACTCGAAAAATTTCATGTTACAAAATAATGAAGAAATAGTAAGTTTAACTATACCATACAATATGGATAGCTGATATGATAATGAAAGCTATGTGAGAAACAGAACTATCAGTGAACCAAAAACATGCATTTTTTAATTTCAAAGCGCATTTCTAATGACAATCATTGTAATATCTCACCAATGGCACTGGACATAAATGCAGATCACTTGTTATTTCATTCTTCAATGGAATGAAAAGAAAACTATTCCTGCAAATGTGATAAAATATTTTTTTAAAAAAATGTTTAAAATAAGTAATTTTTTTCATTACAACAAAACCTTAAATATCATGTATATTTTAGAGAACAGTACAAAAAGAAACTGAAAACAAAATATATTCTGAACATTCAAATGTTGTCCAAGATTTAACTTCTATGATAATCAAGATGGCCTTAAAACATGACAGTGAATAAAGAACTGGACTCTCAATCACCAACAGTGAGATTTTCACAACTTAAAGATGAAGAAATTAATAGCAAGTAACCAAAAAC
Organism: Unio pictorum; assembly: GCA_030141615.1. Taxonomy (NCBI): domain Eukaryota; kingdom Metazoa; phylum Mollusca; class Bivalvia; order Unionida; family Unionidae; genus Unio; species Unio pictorum. Next base: position 2,692,246 of record JARLTB010000293.1, read on the forward strand.
ATGGTTAGGTCATCAGAAATAATTGTCTAATGCTGTAGCTGGTTTTGAAAGTTCCTCTTCGTTTCACCTGCCACTGCCACTGCTGAAATATATTTCTTCATTAATGTTACTATGAAGAAGATTATTTTAATATGTTACACAGTATATGGTATATTTAAGCCAAATAAGTACAATTGTAATAATGAAGCAGTTAATATTGTCATTACAAAGTTACTATAATTATGATTAAGCTCTTCATAAGGACCAAACTAGTGTTAATGGCCACAGCAGATTTTTCTAGGCCAAATAATTTTCATAGCCCAACTTGTTTAATTTTGTCTGTGATGTAACCAATTTGTGATGACTGTAGCATGTGATTGACATTTTCAAAAGTTTCAGTGTACTATTATTATGTTTTAAGGACTACATTATTCATGAATGAATGAAAAAAGAAATATATGACAATAACTGAGTCACACTACAATGTAGACAAAAAATGCAAAAACTGTTAAGATTACATACCAATAAATGTGTTTTAATACAGGTGTTCCAACTCATTTCCATCGTAACTGGTAAAAGCACAGTCTTTACATTGACATAACATGCCAGGATGAATATGACCTATTACATGCTGTCCTAAAAGCTGCTCTGTTTGGAATGTTTCTGTGCAAGATTCCCAGGAACATTAATTAGATCTAGAGAGAGATTAGTAGAATAAGGCATGATATGGGAAACTAAAATACTGTAACTATGAGAACTAATTCACGTGTTAAACAAAACTGAACCTGTTTGAAAGTATTTTCCTACCTTTTAAAAGTATAAAAAAGAGATAAAGATGACCAGGAAAACAAACAAGTTTAAAATGCTAATTTTGTATATTAAGGAAACACCGGCAGTTAAATTTGGTTTATATCAGCGGTGCCCAACCTTTTCTTATACGGGGGCCGCGGGCCAAAACGTATGCAAAATTTTAAGGCGAATATTTAGAAATGAAAATTGTCCTAGCCCTAGTTAATGTACAGCGTCGGAAAGCAAAGAAGAAATGATAAACCAAGATTTTGCACTCACCATTTGATGCTTTATTAATGTGAAGTCTGAAGCTGTTTCTCAGAAACCAGATTCTGAATATTTGGGTCGAAATTTGTCACGCTTATTCTTAGCACAGAATGAAGGTGATCATCTGTTAGACATGAACGTGAGCCAGGTTTCGCTCTCTTCAACACCGAGAAAGTTTGTTCGCACACGTATGTGCTGGCAAACGTCGTAATCATCTTCATCCCTAGTTTTCGCAAATTTGGAAAGTTTTCTGCTGGTAATTTCCCATAAAACGCTGGTAGCTCTTTTTCTCTAAATTTGTCCTTCATGGACGTCTGGCACTGTAACTCAATGAGCTCCAGTTGTAAATCACTTGGTGCTGTGGAAACGTCAACTGAAAATGGATTTTCAAACAAACGGATTTTATTCTTGACGTCGTGGAAATCTGCAAATCTCTCTTCAAAATTTTCACTCGGCAGTTTCAGAAGTTGAATCATTCTTCTCTTTGGGAAGCGAACATTAACCTGCTCCTGCCTCAGTGCAGCACACGTTGGAAAATGCACCAATGCTTCCCTTTCAGCTTGTTGTATGAACAGTTGTAATTTAGCTTGAAATGCACTTATGTCCGCATACACATGGCAGATAAGCTTATTTTTGCCTTGAAGCTTGACATTAAGGTCAGTCAAATATGCCGTCAAATCGCATCAAATTGCTAAATCCCAGAGCCACAAGGGATCGCTAAGCTCGGGAAGATGCTTTGATTTTTCAGTCATGAAAATTTCAATCTCGTATCTCAAGTCAAAAAAGCGTTTCAAGACTTTACCCCGACTCAACCAGCGGACTTCACTGTGATATACCAAGTCATTATGTTCAGATTCAATTTCATTCAGAAATTCTTTAAAGCTTCTGTGATTCAGCGCATGCGACCTAATGAAGTTCACAGATTTAACGACAACCTTCATTACATGTTCCAAATTAAGCTGCTTTCCAAAGAGATTATGCTGGTGAATTATGCAATGGAGCGCCAATGGAAGAACACCATTTGAATCGATCACTTGTTGACATACACGAGCAACCAACCCGTTGTGGCGTCCAACCATGCTTCTTGCACCATCCGTAGTCACTCCTACTAATTTACTCCAGTCGAGCTTAAGGTCATCAATCACTCCTGATACTTCTCTGAACATGTCTTCGCTAGTAGTTGTTCCATGCATGCTTTTCATAGCTGCTAGTTCTTCAGTAATTTCAAACGTAGTGTTTATACCACGAATAAACACTAACAATTGAGCGGTGTCACTAACGTCTGTAGATTCATCAGCAGTAATTGAAAACATTTCAAACTGGCCTGCTTTTGTCTAAAGTTGGAGCAAAAGATCGCTTCCCAAATCTTCAACTCGTCTTGTGATCGTCAGCTAGAATGCACTTTTTCACGCATTCTCCTTCAGAAAAGGGTTTGGCTTCCTTACTCAATATATGAGCCACCCGGAAACTTGCTCGAACGGCTGCTTCGTTCTCCTTTCTTCTCTTATTAAACAACTTGGTTAATCCACCAACCTCTTCACGCAATTTGCCAATTTTCTGTTCCCGACACAAACCAACATATCCATCATACTTAATCTTGTGTTTGGTTTCGTAATGTCTTTTAATATTGTGTTCCTTGAACACGGCTACCGTCTCCTTACAGATAAGGCACAAAGGTTTCTCGTCTCGTTGCACAAAAAAATACGAATTCGTCCACTTCTCCTGAAAATTTCTGCACTCAGAATCAATCTTCCTCTTCTTTCCTCCTGCCATTTTCCACGGCTACAGTGCGAACCGACCAAATCGAGCGACGACAAACTGTCTGACCCATACATAGATGACCTGTATTTCTTGTAGGCGCCCTGGAAGACGCTAGACGTGTTGCAATATAAGCCCGAGCTGTAACATGGTTCACAACTAAACACGAATAACCGGAAAAGCTTTAAATGTCCACTTAAATTTCGACTCGTCTTACCCGGAGGCATCTGCCTATTATATTAAGGAGAGGGAGATCTGTGGCGACATTACGGTACCTCGTCTCCCTTTTAGAAGTTATTTTAATATTATAACTATAATTTGTCGTTCCAATGAACTGCATAAGAGCGGGCCACATGAGGCAGCTTCACGGGCCGGATATGGCCCGCGGGCCGTAGGTTGGGCACCGCTGGTTTATATGATCACTCACACTGCATAGAAACTTTCACAATTCGGACTGTACACACTACTGCTAGTTATATTTGCTGATCAGGAATTTCCTAGAACTTGTATCTCATTGATACATATTCTGTTTTAGTGATATACATATAAACTCCTCGTATGATAATTTTTAATATATATATTGTGAACAGAAGGGAAGAAAAATAAAATGTGTGTACCCAAAAGGTATGTTGTGGGGTTTAACACCATTTTTGTTAGCACACGATAGCTATACATGGCAGCCCGTATTAATTGGTTGAGGAAGAACCAGGGAAAACTCCAGAAAAAACAACCAACCCATAAGAAGCTCCTGGCAAGCTTTCTCACAAAGGTATAGATGACAACATAAAAAATAATTACCACTGGAGGTCCAGGATTTTCTTCAACATCACCAGAAAGGATCAGTTTCATTTTTGCAGTTCTTCCAACAAAATGCAGCAATTTTCTTTACAAATGACAAACAGTTTGACAGCACGGTTTGATCTCTTTTGTCTCTCTGTTCACATTTCATGCCTATACATTGATAAAGAAGATAAATTTAATAAATGATCGAAACATCCATCAACAATATGTAACAACTGTATTCAAGGTGATGTTAACTGGGGCATGGCATCACTTTGTTGACAGGAATTTTGCATGAGTATGCAAGTTATGTACAATGGCGAGAAACAGCATACGAAAGATCTGATAATTTGCTTAATGATATTACTAAAGGCATCAGCGTCTTGAGCCAGAGTAATTATTATATCGTAATATCCTGGTTTTCTTTCTGATAAAAAATGACTCACGGATGATATATCGCATTAAATCCACAAAGCTGAGTATCGTGTCTGAAAGGAAATTATTCATGCCTTATTGACAAATAAATGTTGAATCATTTATTGTGAAAGACACAAAATAATGTTCAAATTAAATAAAGGAAAACACATTCCATACCTCAGTCTTAATAAAACGGCACAAAATGAGAGAGATGAAAATAGTAAACAGACCAGATACATAACTGTAATACTGAAATGTATATTTACCAAATAACTGCATTTCAGGAACATTCAATGCAATAAAATCATTTTCAGTTATGGAACTTGTGTGACTGGATGCTTTACAAGTATATATCTCATCCTGTAAAAGGGTAAATTCATTATAAAGCCAATGATTGAGGGTTGTCGAGCATTTCATAAATAGGACACTAGAAGTATTAAATAGTTATACATACACAGATATCAACAAAGATAAAAATTGTACCCTGATTCTGTTGGAAGATAAATTTTAATTTATGCATGAATTATTATCATCAAAAAGAAAATTGATATCTTTTCAAGATATTATTATAGGAAACATTAAAATATAACATGGACTGTATTAAGGTTTCAGAAATAATTTTATTTAAGTCAACTATGTGTCATGTTGAAGTAACTATGTATGTGTGTGTGCGCGCAAGTACCCAATCATGAATCGTATGCATTAATTAAAAAATGTACATCATGAATTAGTTATATCTGGAACAAGCTAAACAAACGAAGTAGTATATGTTGTCCTCATTCAAAACAAGTGATGGCTGCTTTAACACAAGAAGCCAAAATATAATTTTGGTAAACATAATTAAAATCATTAAGTTCTGAATTGTAGTTAAGCAGAAACTAATATATATCATACCTTCATATGGTTTGGTTTGAATGAAGCATCCTTATCTAGAAATGAATAAATGTTTTAGATTTGATTAAAGAAAAGGCTTACAAAGAGGAAACCAAAAGCTAAGTAATAATTAGGGAATAAAATAATATTTGTGCATCAATGCTGGAAAATGAAAAACAATCAACTAAAAAATCACAGAATTTACAGGTCAAAAGCACCAAATATATAACACAATATAATTGTAATGCATCCATTTCACCAAGACTAAGCAAATTAACTGGGTTAATTTTTTGAAAATTTAATAATAATTTGGCAACAACTACTTTGTTTCTATGAGGAGAATGTCTGCTCAAGTAATGGTTCAAAAGAAAGTCTTCCTTAGTGCATTTCACACGGCACTCTGGACAGCAGAATACCTAAAAAATAAAAATATTTCAACAGTAAGTGTTTTAGGAAAACAGAAAAGCACTTAAAAGTTAACAATGCCGCACTTTTTAATAGCTTAGTATTCATTATTATTAAAGAACAGCGATTCAAAAATATATATATATAATTCACAAGATCAGATTTCTTTACTGGTCAAATGTGAAAACAGTAGCCAGAAAACAGTATTTAGAATGATAAAATAAAACAAATTGTATAGTATTTTATACTTACATTTGCAGGGATGATTTTCTGGATGAATGTTTTCAATTTTGGTTTCTGGTGAGTACAGGCAGCATGAATATGTCGATATTTAAAAAGTTAAACTTTATATAATGGTACAACACAGCTGTACAGATATCAGTAAATTATTATCATCAAGCAATATCATAACTGATGATTATTTTCCTGCTCAGGTAAAAAAAACATATCAACTTGGAGAAAGGGAAAATAAAGACAAGAAAAATAACTATTAAATACTGACAACTATAACAAAGTATGTAAAATGAAGCTGCTTTTACACAGGTTCCAATCGACACACCCATAATGTATGTACTAATGAACACGTGCTCATGGAATAAACTTGAATCAAATATATAATCACTGAAAATTTTGCTCTTGTATAAGTGAACAGATTCAGTATTATCTATAAAAAGACATGCAGAATAGGTTAACATTTTTTTAAACTAAGCTGCAGGATTGATCATAATCTCTATAATAGGAAAATATAGCAGGCATGGCCTTACATAATTTATTAAATATACAGTACCAATCCTCTATTTCTTAGAATGCCAAATATTGTAATTTTTCTTTCAAATAAATGTATGGCAAAATATAAAACAATTATTAAAACAGTAAACAACATTGCTTATTTAATGTACAAATGAAGTAAAAACAAATGCATTTAGGTTATAAATCATAACAATAACTGAAAAGTTAACTAATCATAAATTTTGAAACACACTGGCTGTCATAAATACCCACAGGAACCCCAATACGATTTTAATACCTTTTAAAGAAATTGAAAATTCTCATTGCATGAGTGTTGTATATATTCTTTTTAGTGGTTTTATACTTCTCCAGGCCATGGGAATTTTTAAAAAAATTTAAACAAATATTGTTAGTAACGATAGAGCAAATTTCATTTCTGAAGTATGTGCATTATTAAAATGAATTGAAAGAAAAATGAAACCAGTCTGGTCCATAATGAACACATTTTGTTATGACTGAATAATAAATAGTAATTTAAAAAATAACAATATACAAGGTAGTGAACATACTGAGCTTTTGTACTGTGAATAAAGATATGCCACACTGCATGATTTCATTATGTGCTGATGAAAGGATAATTTAATGGTAAATTAACATGCACATTGTGACAAGGATTATTGTACTGTAAATTAACATCCACATTCAGAGATCGCATTAACTTTATAAGGTGGCATGATTTATGTCATCATTTGTATAGGGGAGTCATCTGAGAAAGATTTTAATTAGTTTTATTGGATTTTTAATGAAGCTTTAACAATTTATCAGTTGCATAACTATAAGGTTTGTCACAGTCTATAGCCAGTGTGTAAAACCGGTTTTGGCTAATGACCAGATTGCATTTTCTAAGACCAATCGAGGGCTGAAAACAAATTTCTTTAATATTATTACTGTTCACACGCTAGATTAGGCCCACTGGCCAGGGCTTGTGCATCTATGGTATATAGTGATGTCAAAACCATTCCAAAGACACATTGTGTCACACATTATCATGACAGTAGGCTAATATACATTTACTGAAATGTGATTGCAATATAAATGAGATACAAAATCAGAGGTAAATATCTGGTCTTACAACTCTACTAGAATAATGATGGTACTTATTGAATCATAGGAATTTAAAAATAAAACTTGTTATGTAAATAAGAAATATTTTGTATTTAAATGTGAAATATTTCTGCTTTTACAGCATGATTAATGATATAATATAAACTGACAATTGGCTTACAATTGATCAACCTTTAATCATTTTAGTTGTAAATGTAAAAAATGAACAGAAATGAAATATCAAAAAAGGAATCAACATAATAAAAACACGAGTATAACAAACCTTTTCTGAGAACAAATTCTAGTTCTATGAGACTGAAAAGAGTTTCATTTTTATTGAAATTAAAATAAATATAAAGCAGAGATAAAAGTGATGCATGTCAGGATGAGAAAATTTATACCTTTTTTGTGAATGATATAACTGCATGAGCTGTGAAATCTAACTTATAAAACAAGCGAGCTATGTAAATTTTGGAAAATAGGCTAACAATAATCATGAAATTTATTTATAAAATCTTTCAGACATAAGAAATAAAAATGTCTCTAACCACACTCGCTTTTTTGATGTTTGAAGGCAATGGTGTGATGGTGATGAACTGATTTTTAATGCCATTTTAACAAACTGAGAGATGTTTAAGGCTGAAAGTCAAATAACTGGAACCAACTATGAGAAACTGACATTCATTTTTTTGGAGTGTGAGTGGACTTTACAGCATCGGATTCATATGAACAATTCCTCGAACTATTTTTAAAATTTAACAAGACTTTAAAACTCTGAGACCAAACAAAAGCTACATTATGTCTATTTCAACCCCTAAACCATACCTGGACATTCCAAGCTTTCCGTGTGTGAGTTTATATAACCAACACCATTGTATATGTGAAAAATCAGAATTCTTATAACAATTCCAGCCAGTACATGTGGTATAACTAATTCAACCTTTCACCCCCAACACAAAGCAGGTCGACTGAAACAATTCCGCTAAAATATTAGTGCAAAACTATTGGGCATTAGATAGTTATGGAAAAGAAAGTTACTGCACAGATAAAGGTAGAGTATAAGAGTTTTGATCTATGAACAATAGAAGTATCAATGACTTTCACAATTTATGGGTGGGTGTAGATATGACACGATCATATAATTTACGTTTCATATGAATAATTCTATGAAATCTTTGTGAAAATCCAAATATCCTTAAAAAGTTGCAGCCTGGATAAGCCTGACGTAGGCCTAACCTAACCTTTGACTCAAAACCATGAAGTGGAACATGTAGTTGAAACTGGTATATGACACCACTAGGACAATATAAATAAATTATACAACATATAATTCAAGACAGGAGTTATTCAAAAGACGTTGTGCCCGGGTCAAGACGATTAACTGACCCAGATTTTATTGAAAAAAATATCAAGCTTTACAAATTTATGGCCTTAATGTGAAAATAAGACGAACAGACTCATGAAAATAGGGATAAGAATTCGTGGAGGGGGTACGCGGCAGGGGAGATTTTGGGGAGATTTTAGTATAATTTCTTACTTTAGATGATACATTTTTTAATTTATCTTTATCTCTAATACAATATGCTCATACCTTTTAAACTCGTGTTGAAACAGGTACTCCGTATTGTTTATACCTCCTGAATTTGGGAATAAATGGCTTTTTGCTAAAAATGCAGCTCTCCTTAAATGAAATAATTATAAAACATTAACAATATATGTAAACAAAAAATCTGTACTTTGGTCAGCCCAATTACTCTGAAGTATATAACAAGCACAGTAATAATTTTACCTGTCATTTTAAAAAGGACAAACATGAAGTTGACATTTTCTAAAAACAAATAGGGGCAGTTTTACCTGTCATTTTAAAAGGACAAACATGAAGTTGACATTTTCTAAAAACAAATAGGGGCAGAACATTACGATTTAAAATGGACATATTGCTGTAATGACAAAAGCATTTACCAAATATAGACTGATGTGAATATGTGACCTTATTCATATTAAAAGCAAGTTTAGATTTTATGTAAAAACTATAATTTATTTTCTTCACCTTATCCTTGTAATCCATCGACATATGTTTATCTCTGTGTGGAAACTGCTTCACTACATCCGCATAAGACATACGGGTATCGACAAGGTCCAAGGATAACAGATTTTCAGCGCTGTTTATCTGCTCCATGTACAAACTAACAACAAATGACTCCAATACTGTGTTCAGTACATATGCACCATTTATATTTACATGGAGTCCATCACGTGCCAAATTCATACTTCGATCAAACAATGGGTTATAGTCAATAAAATGGCACTTATCACATTCTCGGCTTAAGCGAATGATGACATCATTTAGTGCAGCACATCCTCTTTGTAAGTCTGGTAAAACAGTAGAGTTCCAATGAAAAGATTTTAAGTTACTGGTGGTTCGAGGCAGAATTCCACAAACAGTGACCAGCATCGTGGGATTCATTTCCAGCAGCTGACGAATAAAGTTTCTGTAACAACTGAAATCAAGAAGTGCACAACAAGAATTAACTAAAATGACATCATATGGCAAGATTTAGGAACAATCCACTCACTTCATTTTTGTTGTAGCAATGTAAAAATTGATTGTCATAAAGTGCAATATGTATTACCTAATTAATGTTACACTCCTCCTGATGTTAAGCCTGTTTATTTGTGGCATTTGGTGGATTATTAGTTAATAAATGTAGATTGCTGGAAGCTGAGAATACCAAAATCAGTTAAAATTGTGACAAAAATCTTGAATTAAATGAAGCTACTGAAACACTTTCTTCAATACTTTTATGTTTTTATTGATTTTTTTAAAGAAACATACTTCAACTTAATCTGATTATGGCATTCCCGGCATAAATCACATTTCAGGCAAATGAAATGTATGCCAACATAACTTGAAATCAGGTCCACATGATTGTGAGAATTTTAATTTATTAGAAAAAAGGCATCGGAGTAAGAACAATCTCGTTAAATCATTGTGACTTTAATTTGTAGAGAAGCATCAATACCGGCTGCATAAAGTTTGATATTTCTGAAATCTGACTTCTCAATATGATGCTAGGTGACATCAAAACATGCTACACAAGCACAATTAATTAGGCAATAAAACCTCAACCCCAAAACATAAATATCAGGGTCTATGTCTTAGACTGTATGACGAGTAGTCAATAAGGATGCTAATCATGTAAATTTGTTATTGAAAATTATGCTGGTCATATTATAATTAGAGAGAATATTTGGAATTCATCACTAGCCAGTTGTACTCTGTAAGATCAATATAATAAATTAAATATACAATAGAAATTTATAATAGTCATGCAGCAAATATTTGACACAAATAATAAATGTTTTCAAAGCCAAATCTAGAAGCAAAAATACCTTGTAAATATGCTAACATCTTTTCCATCATCATTTGAACCTATGTGAAGAATCAGCAGGTCAGGTTTTTGGCCTCGGACAACATCTAACACTTTGGATTTAAAATTGGTGACATCTCCAACCAATTTCGCACTAGGAATAGTCAACAGGAATAAGTTGTAAAGATTCAGAAGACAACTGAGTTGCTTCAAATTGGAATCACCTGCAACGAAAATGCTCCTCGACATTCTGACAAGTATGCGGCAACTATGCAAAATATGCGATGAATATGAAACGAATATCCACTATTTAAAAGTAGTAACTGTCTTTCTAAAAAGAAAATATAAATTACATAAACACTACATTATACTTTTAACAGCAGATCAAGTGTAAAAAATGGAAGTTGATCATAAACACTTAAGAAAACAAACTACTATCTTGGGTTAAAAACGTATCAAATGAATATAACTAATAAAATACTTTCTAGTATATTCTTCACGCTATCAGTTCCTATACCTTAACTAGTATGTGAATATGCAAACTAAACTTCTTACTTAAGTGGCAATCAAATTTTAAACACTAATACATATAAATGAACAAAAAACTTAGCAATGCATGTACACTATCAAATAAATTCAGCCAATATTCACAAAAAATAGAAAATAAAGTCAAGCTGATAAACTTAAAAGGAATGAAACGAAAATTCAAATCTACTGGCAGTTGGTAACATGACTATTGTCTATACAAACTAGTTTGTTAAATTTGCGCACTATCATAAACTGTAAAATAAATCAAAGCGTGATTAATTATAATTACATATATATCTATAATTTTTAAATATATATGAATCGAGAATATGGTAACTAAGATGCAGCTATTATTATTAGTTATCGCTCAGATTTGAAAGGCGTTCGCACGAATTTTGGTTCAAGCGGAAGCAGGAAGTAGAATTGGTGGTTTATCTGATTGTTTCTGAGGAATATATTGTACAACCAGTCAAAACCATCGTTTTTAGAGGATACATTTGCATATCTGAATGTACGAATATTTAATGAAGGTAGGATTTCTCCATTATCCCCCCTCGTATACTGTTAGCTACATTTAATGAAGCTGACCTGTAAATTTACTGTGCTACAGATAGGATAAAATTCTCAATGGTGGGTGAAATGAACTATGTGAGAAAACGCTGATCCATCTATTTACCTATACACTTAATAGCATCCCAAGTCTCTAAACAACAACGGAAAACTTAGCAGCATCCAGAAATGTGTTATGTCAAACATGCTCTATTATAATTTTGTTAAGCATCTCCGTTGTGCTACAGCTGAATAAACCTGCAATATTTATTGACAAATAATACACTTACCAGCCAGAAGGAATCTTTCATCTCTCAACACTAATCCATTAACAAATTTCACTGTATCACTTGCCATATTTCCTAGACAGAAATATAAATTTTCAAAGAATCCGTGAACTTGAAAGTTTAGCACATGGTTATCCTCTAGGATCCGCATATTTGGATTCAAATTTAAGTGAACCGGCCACGGAGGGTCTTTGATACGGGAGAGTGGGGTACTCAAAATTGGAAAATGATGAAAGGAAACAGTTTTTTATAAATTATAACTATTTATTGTTAATTTCATATAACATCCATATATTAAATGTGATAATACCTCATTACTATGCGACGTTTTTTGTTATTTTTCTTTGCTCGTGCGTATGAACTGTGTACTTCGGACGCAACGGTCATACCACAACCCTCAATAGCATATTTGTATTCATGCGCCACATGTAAACATTGCAACGTGAACACTAGTAAAGAGGGTGGTTTTGTACTTCAAAGGATAATATTGGGTGAGAAAAATAATCTACGTTGGGGTTTGGACCGAGACAACGAAATCCCAGCCGCGGGGTTACATTATGTCTCCCCACTCGGACAAGCCTCGTGTGAAGACAAATAATATAACCCCAAGGCTGGGATTTCATTGTCTCTGTCCAAACTCCAACATAGATTCTACATCTCCAAACTGAATTTACACTAAATCGGGAACTGGTCCAGGAATGTGTTAACCCTGGCCCTTGATTTTCCATCCATGCACACAATTCATTTGGTAGGTAGGGGAAGATCAAGCTGAATCCGCCGAATAATACTGTGCCAAAGCAGACTTTACGAAAGCTAAAAAAAAAGTGTCAGACATTCGGTCTGACAAAACCTGAAAATCTGTCAGACCGACAAAATGTAACAAAGTTGAAGTATTTTGTAACGTGTTTTGTTTTCTATTTTCTAAGTGTAAATAACACGTGTTAATCAAGTAAAGTTAAGTCAAATTCACTGATAGTCTGTTGTAAACATGATCAGTTTATCAGTTCTTTCTTCTGTCTGTGCTATACTGTGTATGAAATTTGCAGCTGCTTTGTCATTAATAGATGTACTGCCTATGTCTAATTGTTTAGCTTTGTCAATTTCACACAGCCATGTATAATCTGATAGTGGACGATTATATTTGGCTACTGCGTGCGCATTTCTGAACAAATGCAATAATCTACTTCTTTCAGCTGCCTTTAATTGCCTAAGTGCTTTGCCGGCATCTGACCCTAGTTTTTCCCGGGCAGTTTTCTGTCTGCCTGTGGGACTTGGAAAGTTTATGATTTATTGTTGACATTCTAAAATTTGTAAATCCGACGATAAACGCGTTTTTATTTCGCAAATTTTCATCAGACCTCGCTTTCTCGCCGTAGAAACTGGGACACATGGCACACTGCATAACTTGCTTTATTTCATCAAATATTAACCAGTCTCTGTTTTCATTCCATTTATCATTAAAGATTCTTTAAACCCTATGTTTTTCATAATCCTTTTTCTTTTCTTTCAATTCTTCATAAGATAGTTTTCTTTTTTTCCCTGGTTTCGCTCCTTCGTAATATTTCAACGATGCAGGTGAGCCGCATAACTGTTTGCAACAGGCGTAGCGATTGGATCGCGCTAAAGCTTGTAACCAATGAAAATCTGTTTAACAAACTTGATTCAAGAACGACTACTCGAGCGTTGCAGACTGAGAAAACTGCCGGACAGTCGGTCCGATGCCGACTAAACAAACTGTCGGTCCGGATAAAAATTTGTCGTTTATGTCCGACGGACCGACGGCTTTCGGGAAGTCTGTCAAAGCGTTTTGAGATCCTCTTTAACTCTTCCCAGGATATATAGCTGGTTTAAGTTGTTGAGGGACACCTTCGGTTTCTGAAAATTGTTTATATATTGTGCAGTGTTTTCATTTTTTTTATAAAGTAATTTTATTATAAAGTTAATTTCAATTTTATCAAAAGCGTTTTAAGGGTCAAATAGTATCAAAGCTCCACTTTTATTATATTTATTCATTTATTCTATGATAGTTTTTATAGATAAGATATTATCAGAGATTTGTCTTCCTTCTTCTCCAGATGATTGGTTTTGCATAATTAGGTCACCTAAAGTAGTTTTTAATCTATTAGCTAGGACAGTACTTAGAATTTTGTACTTTATTTTTAGAAGTGAAATAGGTTTCCGGTTTTTTAGGTCTAAAATTTCACCTTTATCTTTATATAATACCAGTTCTCATTGATTTTGTCATTAATTCTTTTTGAAATATATTAAAAAGTTTTTGTAGAGTTGTACTGATTAAAGTTTTGATTATTTTAATTATAAATTCTGCAGTTTGACCATTTAGGCTTGGAGCTATCAATTGCTTTCAATTTCATGAATTTTAATTTCTTGGTCACATAATTCTTTATATTTTTTAGATATGGTAGGTAATGAGATGTTATCCAAACATTCATTGATTTTTTCACTTGTTATAATTTTACTTTTTTTACAAGTTTGCGTAGTAATGTTTAAACTTTCTCTTATTTTCAATAATATTGTTATTGACATTTAGCTTTGTCGATGCTTTTACGTTTCCTTTTATTATTTCTTCACGTCATATATTTTCTTACCAATGTTATAAATGTAATATTAGAATCCAGATCGTTGGTTTTCTCTATTTATAATTTTGTAATTTATCAATAAATTTTTGTTTTTATTTTTTGTTCATCACTAATTTCATGATTATTTACCATTCTAAAGCATTCCTTTTCAATAATTTTATTATTTTGACTTTGTAATCTAGAATATTTTGAACTATCTGTAGGGAGGAGGTTGTCATTGCAAGAATCAGAATCGGTCATACATACATTACCCACTCCCACATACTGAAAGGTGAAGATCCACCAGAGTGCGTTTCTTGCAATGAGCCATTCACTGTTAAACACTTTATGACCGAGTGTTCCGACCTGCAACCTACGCGCGTTAAATACTATAATGTACATGACATGAAGGAACTTTTTGATACAATACAAATCACTTATATTTTAGATTTCCTAAAGGAAGTAAATCTCTATTTTAAACTATAACTTGTATGCCATCACGTAGAATATTTTTATCTAATGCAAATATCACCTTTTATTTACAACATCTTATCATCAACATACACCATTTACATCTCCCGTTGATTGGGAAGCTTCATATTTTCCTGTTACCAACATCTTACCATTTTATATTTAACTATTATGTTTTTTTTTTATATATATCGCTGGTCGATGTTAAACCTTTCTTGTTTTTGAACATCTAACCTATTGTATGGCGCTAAATAGCCTAAAAGTGCTGGTGCGCCGTTAAAATTCAAGTAAACAAACAAACAAACTAGAATATTTTGGCCATGATTGTAATTTTTTTTAAAGTCGCAATGTATCATTTGTGAGGTCAATATTTTCAGTCCAATGTTTTAATTCTAATTGGAGTTCAGGGACATTTAGAATTGAGTTAAGCTTCCAGTAGCTTTTACCCCATTTAGTAATGGAGTAAGTTCTATATTCAATTTCAATTATCTTATGATCTGATAGCATTTCATTTAATATTTCACATTTTAGATTATTATTTTATTGTTTTTTAACTACATAAAATAGATAAATTCTCGAAGCTTTATTGTTTGATTCATCAATTAAATTGTTGGTTTGTATAAAGTCTTTTAGAGTTTTAGCTGGTTGACATTCGTATCGAAGTGATAATCTGTCAATTTTATCAATACAAGAATTGAAGTCGCCTAAAATTAGGATGTCATGGTTGTATTTAGAAATGTAATCTGAGAAGTATTGATAAAAAGGTATTTTTGGTTTTCTCTTAGACGGTGCATAACTGTTAATTGTGCGAGTTTTATAGGCTTGAATATGTATTAATCTTCCTTTCACTTTCAGGTTTGTAGGTGTAGTAAATCTTCTCCACTTCTTTTGAATTTCTTTATTATTAAATATAATGCCTACTCAGGAGGCATTAAAGGCTGGGTTAATTTGTGTTAAGAATAAAGCAGCGATTTTATCTTCTATGTAATTTATTGTTTTTTTTTAATTAATATTGTGGAGTTCTTGTAAGGCTATAATGTCATATTCTGTTATAAGTTTAATAAGACGTTTAGCTATTTTCAGGTCTAGTCCCCTGGTATTAATGGATGCTAATATAAGTGTTTGTCTTCTATTTCTATAGCAGAAGGTTAATGTGTATTTTACTTTTATAAATTGGTTAAAAATAATGTTATAATTTTGTAATTGATGTGAATGGTAATTGTTTTTTGTTTTGTTGGGTGAACGATGTTTATGTTGTGTTGTATTGTAGGTGGTTTTGTTCTTTTTCTTTTGGTGAGTATTCCTTTTTCGGCTAGCTGCAGGTGATGTTTTCTTCCTTGGGCTGGATGGGGGTGTTCTGAATTCGCTGTCCTGGTTTGAGATTAGATTTTCTTGGGTTGGTTCTATCTGGATTGGTGTTGGCAATGGGTCTTGGTAAGTTTCTTTCAACAGTGTTACAAGTGGGCATGGTGTCATTTCTCTCATAATCTGTTTTATGATAGCTGTGTTGGGTGTGTCTGGCTTTTGTGATGCTTCCTGATAGCTTTTCTTTTTAATTAGTCGTTTTTGTCCTAGCAGCAGAGAGGGTGAATCCTACAACGTTTTTAGACAAATTTTGATTGAAATCCTAAAACGAGCCGTCCTATAATCTCATTTTAACCAAAAAAAAGGGCGAACCCTACAACGTTTTGAAACAAAATTCGATTGAAATCTTAACGAGCCTTCCCTACGAAATCTCATTTTAACTAAAAAAATGAAAACGAAGATTTTTACGATTTTTTAATCAATTTTGGTCGCAACTTGTTGTCATCCACCCTCTCTGCTGCTATGGGTTAACAAAAAATAATAAATGATTTCAACTGAATATTTGATCCAGTCCGATACGATATCGTGTCCGAGGATCATGCAAATTTATTGTTACGAATCCGTGCGGAGTCGACTGAGCATGACTAAAGAAATTTCTAAATTGATTGAAGTCCATATCAGAACACCATGTCTGCCAAATATTTCGTAGCGTATGTGTATCAACGCCGTTGAATACAGAAAGAATATTGCAGTTATCTCTGATGACTTTTGGAACCTGAGTGTAGCGTTGAGTGACATATATCACGTCAGTGTTTTTGTGACGCCCCCGGGAAAAGATCCTAGCAGGATTTTTTTGTTTATCCAACATTATATCGTCGTATACGACTAAATTGTTAATATCTCCATCAATATCATCAATACTCGGTGCTTCATCGATATCGGTTATAAAATCAATGGCGTTCTCACCGCTAATTTCTGATGCATTCTCGTTAAAATCTTTTAGCACTTCATAACATCGTTGATCATCTACGCTAGGAGCAATTAAATACAACTTATCCCACTTCATCCATCTCATTATTAAATTGAGCAACAATTGCGTTTTACCGGATCCAGATGGCCCGATTATAATCATCCGGATAGAGTTTGGTAGCGCTGCATGATGCTTAATTGGTTCTCTTGTTTTAGTCGCTGAAAAATCAATTATATCCATATTTCTATACATAAATTATGGATCTATATTGTGTGAAGTGCAAAACGCGTACTGGCACAGATGATGTGACGACAGTTACAACTAAAAATAACCGATCAGCGCTTTCTGGTAAATGCATGCAATGTGGTACAAAGAAATTTAGATTTGTGTCTATGAAATCTGATTTTAAAAAAAACGAGGAGGTGATATCGCAGCCAAATTGGCAAAGCTCCCTGGAACCCCATGGGCAAAGTACCCCGGAGAAAAGCACCTTCCAGGATATAGCTACTGTGGACCGGGAACCAGACTTGATATCAGACTCAATGATCAAAATCAACCCAACCCCGGTGAAGAACCAATAAACGCCATTGATAAGGCCTGTCACCTTCATGATGTTGCTTATAAAAGCAGCAATCTGCAACACAGGCATCTAGCAGATGTGAAATTAATTCATGCGTTAAATGCTATTCCTGATAAATCCTTCAAAGAAAAATTGGCTTCATTTTTAATAAAATCGGCTATGAAAAGTAAATTGATGTTAGGTGCCGGTAATTAATAATATGGAATTAATTTATTATTCCCCAAGAGGATACTGGAGGGGTAAATCAGCAGTCCATAAACTCGCTAGCGCTGCAAAAGTGAAAAAAACCACTGCGGCTAATTGGTTATCCAAACAGGCACTATGGCAAATTTATCTACCACCGCCTAAACAAATTCAATTCTCGCATTTTGATGTGACCGCTCCTAATGAAGTTCATCAGGCTGATATATTATTTCTGCCACATGATCGTGGTTACAAATACGCGCTAACCGTAGTTGATATTGCAAGTCGATACAAAGAAGCAGAACCGTTAAAAACAAAATCAGCCACTGAAGTCGCTTCTGCATTTGAAAGGATTTATCGACGAGGTCCTCTGCACTGGCCAAATCTATTGCAGGTTGATCCTGGCAAGGAATTTCAGGGTGCGGTTCTATCTACAATGAAAAATCATAATGTCACCATACGACGAGGGCATACTGCGCTACATCGCGATCAGGCCATTGTCGAACGATTTAATCGGACGATTGCTGAGCGGTTATTTGGATATCAATACGCAAAAGAATTCATTCAAGAAAAGCGATCGCGTGAATGGGTTAAAAGATTACCATCTGTGATTACTGCACTGAATAACGAGATTACTAGAACAATCAACATGAAACCTATCAACGCGATTAAAAAGAAGTCAATACCCGTACAACCACAAAAAGATTTCCCTAGAAACGCTAGCGTTTCCCAACCAATTCTTCGTAGTAATGTCATTGTGAGGTACTTATACGAACCAGGAGAGCTTGAAGGGGGTAGAAAAAGGGCTACTGATCCTATTTGGAGCGTCACTACGCATAAGATATCTAGTATAACACGATCAACTGGTAGACCTCCAGTCTATAAACTGGATTCAACTGCCCCTCAGCGAGGATTCACTCGACAACAATTACAAGTGATTCCCGAGGATACTCAATTACCACCGCATGGTCTTAACTAGCACCGTTGCGTCTATTGCACTCAAGACAAGTCAACATCACATTATTTCTGACATGACCGAGACTGTTATTTTTTCTGTCTACGGTGAATTGGCGAGGATCCTTATCCGAATACTGCCAACGCATTATACAATTGCAACTCGCGCAGTGATTATTCTGTTGTTTCTTCAGCGTAATTATTAATTTAGCATCAATATCAAATTCTCGTTGTTTTTTTTTGTCCTGTTGTTTGTAACCGGAGAGTTTTTTATTAATGATGCTAACATCAATATCATTTATTGTGGTGTCATTATCATCGAAAACAATTCTTCGAAGTTGATTTATTTTTCGTACTCTGGATACTGCGAGATAGACTAAATTCGACCATTCGATGTGATTATCCACCATCCAAACAATTGTATCCGATATAGTCAATCCCTGTGAAGAGTGTATCGTCGCTGCGTATCCTAGCGTCCACGGGGATTTATTAGCACGCAATGCATCTTCAACGACATTGATATCAACCAGCACAATATCATTTAATACGAGAATTTGTTTTTCACTCTGTCCTGGAATATCAACTTCAGTGTTCTGTTTTCGTGTATCCGATGGCCTATAACAAAGGGGTACTGGAAGTGTTGCAAATTTTTGTTTATGCAATTCAAATAACTTCATCTGAAGTGTATCCCTGACTATTTTTCTACTTGCAATTATCAAATCATTTGGTTTCCATGTTTCCCAGAAATCGTTTATTTGAGTTTCTGAAATCACTTCACGCGCTATTTCGCACTGGATTCTATCCGGTTGTAATCTAATTAGTTTCTTAAATTCTCGTAATCGTTCATCAAGTGATCTATAATCAGTGGTGATTTCTTCATAGTAGTCTACAAAACCCTTTAGCCATTCATGTGGAGATGCACCGACAAATGGTGGTGGTTGGCCGTGATCACCGCACATGACGACTTTTGTGTTTTTGTTTAACAACCACTCAAGAAATGTTTGTAATACATCTAATGACACTGTGCATATTTCATCCCAGATTATGATTTCAGGAATGAATTTATCACCCATACGCTCAGGAGTCCATTTGTCACCCTTCCATCGAAAGAAACTATGGTAAGTACAAGCATTTACCCCTCGCTGTATCATCTCTCTGGCGAGTCTGTGAGTCGGTGTTAGCACAATCATGTTAGAAACGCTAGCGTTTCCACGACGATATAATTCAATTGCACGAGTTGTCTTTCCTGACCCACCACAACCGTTTAAATAAACTGTTTTATATCTACAGATTGGATCAGATACCGGTGGTGCATTAGAAAATTCTGATTGAATTTCAATACGGTTACAACAAAGATATTTATCATCCATGGCAACGTTTGCGGATTCACAATACTCATGTAGCATCTCCTTTTTAAATCGCCAACGCCCCCAATTTTCTTCGGGATCTGTGAATTTAGCTACAGCTGATTTGTACTTATTGTGTATATACATCGAATCAGTGGCCACTCTAACCGCGGTATTAGGAAATCTATTTATCATCGAAAATAGATTAATAGAAGCATAGGCTAGCATTGAACTTCTCAAATGTGTGTACTGGGAATTATATCCATCACAGTAGGTAACAACCGTACCCATTTTCTCACCATTGGATAGAAAAGCATCCTTACGGGATACAAGTTTTCCCTGCTTCATTAAATCCGCTACAATAAAATCGTATTCAGCGACATCTATGATCAACCGCGAAGAGTATTTTGCGTTGTCGTATCGTCCACCCTGGGTGAATTTACCGATTATTCTTCGTCCGAGATCCTTTGCTTGTTCTTTTTTAATTTCAAATAACTTCTTAGACCGATTCATGATTTGTTCTTCATTGAAATCAGGGAATTGTTTTCGTAGTTCGCTGATTATACGATCTAGATCGGGTTGTGGTAGCCAAACTTCTTTCTGAGCTCGATAGCATATAATAGCCTCGGAAACAATTAACGATATTAGCATACCACAATCAATCATATATCTCAATAGCACTATTGGCATCCAGGCCTTTTCAGATAGGTGTTTACCGAGCCAAACATAACTACACGGATGTAACCCTGTAACTAATTCGAATGATATCACACGAGCGAATCCGGTTAAATCAAAATCAGGTAATGGTCCATTAATCGCAACACGAGTCATTTCATGTGTTGGGTGTCCAAATCGTTTGAAGTACTCAGCGCATTCCCCATATCCGAGAAAACTTCCGGGATAACACGCGGATATATCAATTGAAATCATACCATCACGTGAGTATTTCGTATTCCACAGTCCTCCATGGGAATATTCGACGCAACTCAATTTAACATCTTCGAGAAAATCACTTCGTGTTGGACGCCATGAGTTTTTTTCTCTTGCGAAGTGAGCTACCACTGATGGAATAGTAAAACTATCCGTGAGTAGTTTTTCATGGAAACTCTCCGGTGAAAAATCACTAGCGATTTTTCTCATTCTATTATCTAATTCTTCAACGCGATATAATTCACCATTTGGTTTTACAAATTGATCGAATCCTATTTCGGGATCTTCATCACTTCTAAGTAACCACACTGACACAGGATCATCCTTACACAACGCATTAATAGCATCAAATAATCTCTCTTCATAGAAAACATCCCCGACTAATTCCCCGGAAAATTCCGGTGGGATATATTTCACGGTTCGTTCTCGTGGAAATACTGTTACCGCAGGTGTCCACGCGTGTTTGTTATGATCAATAATCTGTATTGGCGCTCCATTTTTGTTATATTTCGGTTCGTATAAAACCTCTCCGGTTATCGTCATAACTGTTATTGGAAATCTTAATGATGTTTCTAACTTAGCTATATCAGAAATCTTTGCACCGTTCTGTTTCACTGTCAGTTCCCATTCGGTTATTTTCCTACGTCGCAGATCAGTTAGTTTATTTCCTCGGGATGCATTTGTGAAGTGCTCCATTACCCGTGTTGCTACACAATTAAGCCCTGACGAATATTTCATAGGAGCTAGTTTTGCGATATCGGGTTTATCATTTAACGGATATATCCCATAAACCATTGCTGTTACGGGATAAGATCTTTCGTAGTATGGTTTGTCAATGCCGGTTAGAATTCCTGGTTTGGAATCTCTACTCACAATGACAGCTTTTTTATTCTTGAGGATTGGTTCAAATTTATCCCTAATAATCCATTTGCCATCGACTTCAATAATGAATTTGATTCGGAAAAAATACCGTTTTTCCCCAACACGTGAAATTATCACTGCTGCTTTTTCATCATTCATGGTAGCGTCAACAACACCATCAATTCGAAATGTTGACCAACAATAGGATGCTCCATCACGTTTGAATTCATTAAAACAGTCTCTGATTTTACTAATCATGGCTTTATCAAGAATTGTATTCTTTGGTGTATTAGAAACTATATCGAGATTGAATTGAGCATCTTTCCAGGATAATTTTTTGGACGCTTTTTTTGGTTTATCGAGATTAAATCTAGGATTGATTTTGTTACGTTTTTTGGGTCTATCGAGATTAAATCTAGGACTGATTTTCAATAATCTCTTAAACTCTTTCATGTTTCCGTCTCTTGGACGTTTGTTACGTTTTTTGGGTCTATCGAGATTAAATCTAGGACTGATTTTCAATAATCTCTTAAACTCTTTCATGTTTCCGTCTCTTGGACGTTTGTTACGTTTTTTGGGTCTATCGAGATTAAATCTAGGACTGATTTTCAATAATCTCTTAAACTCTTTCATGTTTACGTCTCTTGGACGTTTTTTGGGTCTATCGAGATTAAATCTAGGATTGATTTTTAATAATCTCTTAAACTCTTTCATGTTTCCGTCTCTTGGACGTTTTTTGGGTCTATCGAGATTAAATCTAGGACTGATTTTCAATAATCTCTTAAACTCTCTATCAGCATTAAATTTAGCATTTCTCGAAGTCAATCTCTTGAACTCCATCATGCTATAATTAAAACAAGCATTTAAATGAAAGATTTTTATATAATGAATCACTGCAAGTGGCTTATGATTGGATCAGTAACCCCGTGTAACAAATCATGCAGAAATGAGTTTTGTGGGTATCATATGCAAAGCTTTCGACGTGGAAGCCTTGGTCCGTTACCCTGTATTCTATGTGGGGTTGGGGTTAGGGGGAAATCACGGTTGTGTTTGAATTGCGGTGGTAAGCGATACAGGGAGTTGAAGCGTTATTATGATAAAAGAATAAAAAATGGACAATCAATCAGAAATTTTGACCCTGACGCTGACAAAGTCAGTATCCTTGACGCTGACAAAGTCAGTATCCTTGACAGAGTCAGGGATAAAATCATAAGAACTCCTCAAGACTACATCGAAAGATTTATCATTAAACCAAACGATGAATTAGACAAACAATAGTATTATGTATACGAATGAACCAAGAATTCAGACAACATCCTGTGATCACAAATTATGAAGCATCCAGTGATGGTACTGTCAGAAACCGTAGACTAAAGAAACCAGTTGGTGTTGTGAATAATCAAGGGTACTTGATGTTTACTGTTAGGGAGGGAAAAGAAACGAAAACTTATCTCAATCATCGTTTCGTATTTGAGTGTTTTTATGGATTGATCGAGGATGATTTTGTTATTGATCATATCGATTCTAATCCAAAGAACAATTCTTTATCAAATCTGCAGGCTATCACACAGAGTGAGAATTCCAAACGAGGAAGGACTGGCACTTGTTCAAAAAAAGCGAAACCCGTAAAATCTTTGAATACGATAACTAACGAAGAAAAAGTATTTCAATCAATGAATGAAGCCAGTAGACACTTCGATATTTGTAGAGCCTCAATACGAAAAGTTGCAGAGGGGATTTATCGATCTGCGATTTCAAAAGGGACGGGACAAAAAATTCGATTTAGTTATGTCTAATACGTCATATTTTTCATTTAGAAATATATCATTATTATAGAATAATGAATTCTGAAAACATGAATAGCATCATATCCGAGATTTCAAAATTGAAAAGTTGGGATATTGAACTATCAGATGGGTTAAATCCTGATCAAATCATGTCTGATTTTCAGGATATAGAATACGGAGTTAACAACAATAAATATATGCTACCAAAGAAGTATGCGCTCATCAAAAGAATTCAGAATTCTATTAAGGACTCTCTCGCATTTTCCAGTGACGTAAGTGTGTTCGCTCCGTTGTATACCATCGTAGAACGAATACGAAAAGAATTGGGGTACGAATACGAATTGAAAAAAGAAGTCAACTCTAAAGTTAGACACCTACGGGCGTTAATTCAAGAAAATGAACAATTTTGATTGACCATTTATCATTATTTGATTGTGACTGACCCTCAAAGAGAGATTTCATTTTTTTTTTAGCATTTTTTGATTAAAAATGTCAAAATCAGTGATGGGCCGTTAATGGATGATCAAAATAGAATGAGGGAACTATCAATATTATTTATTTTTATAGCAATTATGATACTTCCCTCATCACTGATAACGCCCTTAACACTTTCATGATGCCGTTAGGTCGGGATTGAAAAATTGTTTTACAATTGAAAAATTGTTTCTGATTTCAAATAATGGTCAATGAAGCATTAACAACCCGATTGGCTCGTGAACGATTAGATGCAATTAAGAGATTTGTACCAATTCGTGACTCTGTACGGAATAAACTACAACAACGACAGAATTTACAAACTGATTTTGCTGCGGGATCTGAAGAATTGTTTAAACCGGTAACCACAGCAACGAAAGGGGTACAGCGCGCTATACTGGGGGATGATCCCGAGACGGGAAAATCTGTTATCGGTGAACTCGAAAAAATAGCAGCGAAAACTGAACAAACAGAACAGGCCGTACAAAAAATAGAATCAAAAAGAACAGTAGATGATTTACTCGTGAGATTTAACGAGGAAGGGTTAGCAACAATTGATAAGACTGATTCAACAGAAATTCCTGCGCTTGTTGTTACGTCCTATGAAAACAGAAAAAAATGGTTGAAACCAGAACATTATAAATATGTTAGAAATATAACTCACTGGGCTGATATATTCTATAAAATCAAAACTGAAAAAGGTCTGATTAAGAAAGATAGTGCATCATATATTGATTATATCGATAAGGTGGGTCACGTGTATAATCAATACGAAGAGTTTAAACAACAACAAAAACCGCCAAAATTACAAAGGCGGCGACAGCAACCTGCAAAGAAAATATCTTTTTCACCTAAAAAACAACAAATACCACGTGATGATGATGATGATCCTTTTGGTTATTTACAAAAAGCCGATTTAGACGAAATAGAAAAAATGGATGTAGCAATGGGTTATAGCGGAAGCGGATTGCAAGATTCCAGTGGACCCCAAAGTGGGGTATGTCCTGGTAGTGTTCTCAGTGATATATCACGATTAGAGGTTCTTGTAGGAGGGTTCCGAGCTGGAAATAACTCACCGGAAATAATTAATGAAGCAGCTGATATCTGTAGACGGTTATTTCAGGGTGGTATCATGGATATCAGCACATATCGAGATTTCATTGGCGAGTTAGTGGAAAGTGGGTATCACAGTGATTAATTGATAAATTGTTTTACAATTGAAAAATTGTTTCTGATTTCAAATAATGATCATACACTACAATCATGATAAACCAACCCCCGTCTACGTAGTTAATTCACGGTTTCCGGTTTATAGAGCATACTACGGAGATGGTTTAGGTAATACCATTTTAGGGTTATTTGCGAGAATGGCTCCAAAAGTGATGCCGTTGGCTAAACAATTAGGAATGAAAGCAATTGATGTTATTCGTGATAAGGGTATTGGTGCTGTTGGAGATCTTGCTGGAAAAGCGTTTTCAACTGCGAAGAATAAATTAACATCATTAGTGAAATCACGGATGAAATCCAAAGGATTTTCAAAACCGTTACCGTCTACAGCGGAAATGCCTGCAAGTGTTAGTAGAATTATAAATAACGCAGTAGATGAAAAATTAGCGTCGATGGTTTTAACCCCCGACCAAAGCAATATTGCAAACATGATAGCAGGAAGTGGCTTTAAAAAACTACGACGATGAAATGGGAAATCGCGATTTAGACTCTGATAAATAGAATAAAATGTTCAAACAGTCACGTGATCCAGCATTTGATATAGACGCCCCAGTTGGCAAGGATGATTCTGTACGCGATTATCAATATTACGCCTATCATGCCATAGACTCAAATAGTCGAGCAAGAATTGATCTTCAAGTCCATGATACCAGTAAATACTTTCTACCCTGTGAAGCGTTTATTGAAGTAGAAGGAGAACTTGTAACAGCTGCTGATACTCCTGCTGTACCAGCACCGTATCCAGCTGGTACTCAAGTCGGTTTTGTCAATAATGGTATCATGGCGCTATTTGAGAGTGCTAGATATCTCATTGATGGAAAAGAAATCGAGTCGATAGATCGCGATGTTGATGTGGCTACAACAATAATCGGGTTAGCGAGATATTCTGATGATTATACAAGATCAGCAGGACCCTCTATGATGTTTGCAAAAGATGGTAAGAATACCGCTGGAGGAAATCCATTTGTTGTAAGACGACCAAAAAAACGTGATAATAGTGATGCTGATGCCGAGGATATGATTATAAACAACGATGCTAATTTCAATCTAGGAGCTGCAACACGAAACTCAATGTTGCAAGGAGCGCGTAAATCATTTTCATGCGCGATTCCACTGCATCATATATTTGGATTCTGTAGAAACGTCAGAAAAGTTATCTATGGAGCGAAGAATACAGTATCGCTTGTACGAAAGAGTGATGATAGTGACGCAATCTGGAGGATTCCAGCAGACAATGCAAATCCAAATACTGATGCCGGTAAAGTCAATTTAACAAAAATATCATTGTGGATGCCAGTGTTGACTCCAGCAATCACCGCAGAAGAACGATTGCTATCATTTATGGACCAAGGAGGAAAGTCGTTGTTGAGTTGGTTATCAGTGAGTACAGATGTGAAGCAATCAAATATCAACGGGTTATTCACGTGGAATCTAGCATCAAAACAAGGTGTTTCTGCGCCACGTCATATATTTATTGCGTTACAGGATAACTCACGAGTTGGCGATCAACGTTTCAGTCATATGATATTTGATCAATTAGGTGTGAAAGACGTCTCACTGAGAATAAACGGCCAACAGGAACCATCCGAGGATATACAACTTAATTACACAGAAAATCATATCGCACGAGTTTATCATCGTCTGTTGTCATTTATGGCACGCGACCAAAATGTGGATACTGGTTTGCAAATATCACAATACGACTTTAAAAATCTGTATCCGATCTATTACTTCTCACTGGAACATCTCGATTTGATGAGACAATCTGTCGTTGATATACATTTTAGAGCTAATGTGACTCGTGGTGCTATTGCTGATTATAGAGCGGTTGCTGTCATTCTCAGTGATAAATCAATGCTACTTGAAGGTGTTGGAGGAAGAATGAGAGTGGTAGATGCCCCAGTAGAAAATCTTTGATTTTCAAAAACATGTAATTGAAATCGTAAACGATTTTCTCGATTTAGAATCAATCTATTATGTATAATGTCATATAGTGTTATTAGTGTTGCGTTAACTCCCGGTCAATTAAAAAAATTGCAATCAGAATCGGCTAAGCGATGTGGAACCACAATCACGTTGAAACCCAACCAAATGACTGGTGGTGCAAATAAACTATCGCTGACAACTCGTCAGGTGAAACATTTCAATGATGCACTTGCAGCCAAAAAAGGTGTTCAGATTACTCTCTCTGCGGCTGCTATCAAAAATATGATTAAAACAGGCGGTATATTCCCGTTGTTAGCTGCGATACCAGCATTGATTGCAGCGGCTGCCCCAGCGGTGGCTAAAGCGGCAGCGTTAGGAGCCGTTGGTACTGCAGCAGGAATGGCACTAAAGAAGGCAACTGGGAAAGGATATAAAAAAAAGGGACGATCCGTTCACGGATTGGGTCTAAGACTACCAGGAACCCCGTATTCGTGGTACAGCGGGAGATCCGTTCACGGATCAGGCCTGAGACTACCAGGAACGGTTTATTAATTCGGGAATCGAAGATTCCTATGTCCAATTTTGATTTAATGGATGCTGCTAAAAACCTAGCGATTAAAAATTTCAGAGGTGTTTTTATGAAAGATCAATTACCACATCAACCAAACAAAACTGAAACAGGTATTATTAATCTCGATAACAGCACCGGACCTGGAACTCACTGGGTTGCATACGCTATTGATCCACGTGGGATTGTCTATTTTGATTCATATGGATTAGCCCCACCAAAAGAGTTTTTGCGTTATATAAAAACCCTTCCAATGAAGACTTGGTATTCTACGCTACCAACACAACAAATCAATGACCCACCAATATGCGGCAGTGAAGTATTAAATGTCCTTAACGCTATTTCTAACTCCTTGAGTAACCCAAGCGGAAAACCACCACATGTTGTCGTGAATGAATACACTAGTAATCGCTTTTTAAAGAGAGAAAGAGTTTTACAATAACATGATTGATATTTGGGGGAGATCTTTGAAACCCAAACCCGATGGCACTGCACCACCTGATTCTGTCAAGGATGTAAAAAAACTAATCAAAGATGAAATAGCTGAGACGTTGAACTTAACAAATGTTGATCCTAATGAAATAGTTGTATTTCAAGACAAACAGGGTAAATTGAAAACCAGTAATATTTCTCTGGATGATATTTTGGTTAAACAACAAAACGCAATCGAGAACACCGTTGCGTTATTTTCCGATCAGGGTAAACTCAAACCGGGTGTAATCGTTTCGACGATTACAGATCGATTAAAAACTATCAACGATGAGTTAAACAATTCTCTGTTTGTACTAACAACACTTGAATCTAAAATTGAAGAAAACGGAAAACAGTTTATATCATTTCGTAGAAATATCATTGATAAATTTATTGGAACCCCGTTGGATAAAATTGAAATAAAACTCCCTGATATTAAAAAATCCATCGATGAGACAAAAAACTTCATCGAAGCCGTCAAAGGTGATTTTTCGAGGATGATAACAATCATTGAAAAAACAAAAATTCCTCATGAGAAAACCAACAACGTGGTATATACAATCCAACACGGATCATTTGAGTGGACACCTGCAAACAACAAATTAGATATCACTGCAACCGTTAAGGGTATTTATCGATTAACACTAGTGACACCATTGAGTCAATTTAATATTTCATCGTCCAGTTCATCCGGGGTCAATAATACGATTTCAACGATCATCGACAAGAATACAACTGAAAAGTTCACAATCACAGCTGCTGATAAAAATTTGATTGGGGTTTCAGTAACCTGGTATGTTGAATTCGTAGCGGAATTAAGTAAATAACTAAATTGAAAGGATTTCACAATTGAAAACGCTAGCTTTTTTAAAATAACAATGATTTCATCAACGCAATGTCGCTATGATCAGGTCAGAGAATTTCAGAATAGACTAAAAACCCTCACTGAGGAGTATCAAATAAAAATAAAAAAATACCGACGAAAAATCACTGCAATTGATATTATTATATACTCGGTGTCAAGCGTTCTCACTGGCGCCGGAATAATACTTGCATCGGTTACAATGATTGCCCCGGTCGTAGTTCCAATTTGCATTTCTGCGGTGGCTACAATCGGGGGTATATCAACCGGGATAGCAAAAAAGATATCATCATGCAGCCAGAGTAAACTGCAGAATTACTTACTTCAATTTCATATTGCATCAACCGCATATTCGCAGTTATCCCTGATGATATCGTCGTCACTCGATAATACAATTATATCAGATAGTGAATTCTCAGAGATGGTCAGTATTTTTGATTCCGCGATATCGAAATTAGAGCGACAACATGAGTATAATAACAATGACAACACCGATGGAATCAGAAAACACGAACCCAAAAAACAAAATGATCTCAATAATATCAACATTACCAGATTGTGAGTTCTCAGTGATGGTCAGTATTTATGATTCCTCGATACCAAAATTAGAAATAAATCATGAGTATAATAACAATGACAACACCGCAGGAATTACTTCAACGAATAGTGGAGAACACGAACCCAGTACAAACAAGCATGATATCAATAACATCAACGAATCCAGAATTCAGTGTGAATTTCCCCTCTCCGGTCCCAGTGAAGGAAATAGCGCTAGCAAAATTACGAGTATACCACAGTTGGCCTAATATCAGATCAAAATCATTTGGTGGTCAACAACCCAATAATTCACTGGTATTTGCAAATAAGAATAAAGACGACGGTACCCCAGACTGGAACGTCGTTTCGATACCAACAGGGTCATACCAAATCGAACAAATCAATGATGAATTCGCGCGTAGAATAAAATCGATTACTGGAAAAGAATCAAAAATCGCTATAACAGTTCATGAACCGACGCTATCATCCGCAATTGAGATAAGTACAGAAGGATACGTCGTAGATATCTATCAGAGTTCTATTAGAACCGTATTAGGATGGCCTGAATTACCACCCCGGGAAGAAACCGTTAAATTACCAGAACCACAAAAATCTGATTATATCACAGACAAAATAAAACCTAAAAATCCAATAAGGAGTTACAAAAAATACAACTTATTTATAGAGTTTTTTGGGTTAGGATACGAACCTAGGGCGGAGGTTGGACCATTGCAAGAATATAATTTTGTTAACGAACCTGAAATCATTAAAAATTTCACAGCGATGAATCATGATTTTTCGCTGTTGTTAATATCTCTTAAATCCGGCTCTCTCAACCGAGATGAATTTATCAGCGTCGTAGAAACATGCAATAAAATTATCGACGATATGGAAGTATTTAATTCACAAATTATTCGAGTGATATTAGATGATAAAAACCCCACATCGAGAACACAATTTGCAAATCAATATAAAATCCGCGTTGAAAATATCCCAAAATTTAAACTACCAGGATATAACGTACCGGAACTAAAAAAACTTCTCAGTGACACCATCGATGTTGGTTTTAAAATAATTCATGATGCATGGAAAAAAACATCATCACCGGAAATAAAAATCCTCAAACATAATAATGACCCAGATGGTGGCGGCAGGCATATCGCTCCGTTCAACGTGAATATATCCTCAGTGATTGCGCTCAATTTAGTATGTGATGTTATCGAAGGAAGCTATCAAATTAATCTCGAACGATCAAATCAAGCTCAGCAAGGATATATTCTTTATTCGTTTGCACCAACAGCTCCTCCAGGATACCTAATTATTGAAAACCCAATTAATCCTGTCTACATGCGATGCCATAATAATTCGTTAACCAGAATTAATTTCAAACTCACAGATCAGTCCAATAATCTAATTGATCTACAAGAGGAGGTGTTAGTGATTAGTTTGTTTGTGAAATCCTAAATTGCTTTGCAATTTCAAAGGATTTTCGTCCTAAGGACTTTCATCATAAAGACTGGATCAAATCATTTATTATTTTTTGTTAACCCATAGCAGCAGAGAGGGTGGATGACAACAAGTTGCGACCAAAATTGATTAAAAAATCGTAAAAATCTTCGTTTTCATTTTTTTAGTTAAAATGAGATTTCGTAGGGAAGGCTCGTTAAGATTTCAATCGAATTTTGTTTCAAAACGTTGTAGGGTTCGCCCTTTTTTTGGTTAAAATGAGATTATAGGACGGCTCGTTTTAGGATTTCAATCAAAATTTGTCTAAAAACGTTGTAGGATTCACCCTCTCTGCTGCTGTCCTTCAAGCATTAGGACACGCATTTTTCTGGACTGAGAAGCGGACATGGAATGACCACGATAATACACCGACATCTACTGGAGTCATGGAAGCCACTAGATGTCACAAGCCCTGTTATCAACATCTTACCATTTTATATTTAACTATTATGTTTTTTTTATATCGCTGGTCGATGTTAAACCTTTCTTTTGTTTAAATATCTAATCTATTGTATGGCGCTAAATAGCCTAAAAGTGCTGGTGCGCCGTTAAAATTCAAGCAAACAAACAAACACCATGACTTATAACAATATTTAATTCAGAAGATGCAATCATCTATGAAGAACCAGTGAACAAACAGGAAATAAAACACTGTATCAATGTAGAATTATGTTTTCATTGAAGGGTATTTGTATACCAATATAGATAGCCAGCTGCATTTCTTACAAAATAATGAAGATTTTGAACATAATAAAAGATAAATGTGGTAACTTCTCAAAATAGAATGTAGTAAAAACTTTGAAAAACGTAAACAAAACTAAAAATAAATGTACTTAAGTAAAAAAGGAACAACATATATATCATCTGGGACTAACAGTCTTAGAGGTTTGGGAAACTCCACTGAGCTCTCAGATATAACTCCACTGAACTCTCAGAAAGTAATCATTAGTTAGCATCTCCTGACATTGTTAAGAATGCAGTCTACATAACAAATACTGACCCCATATTTTAAGGATTCACTTTTTTATTCTTTATCATTTTAACACTTGTCTTATTAAACAATTTTGAACATTTTTACATTTGATCATTTATATTGTATTTGTCTGCTGTGTCATTCAACAGTAGCAGTGGCGAAGGTTTCCAATATAAAGCGTCATTTATAAGACGAAGCATCAAGATTTCCACAACGTTGTCGGGGACGAACGAAAAGCTCGAATTGAATCTCCGAGGCGTTCGTTGAATCGCCAACAGAACATTCTTTTAAAGCAGTCAGCAGATTTTAGTGCAGCATGTGAGGTTAGTTACGAGATTTCGTTGATGATAGCGAAACCTGGCTGACCTTTCACTGACGGTGATTTTGTCAAGCAATGTATGATTACTGCATCAGAAAAGTTGTGTCCGGAAGCTGTACGGAAGTTACAGACGGTGGCTTTGAATCGTATGACAGTTCAACGAAGAATTTTACACCTCTCAGCAGACGTGACAAGACAGCTTGCAGACAAAGCAGCCAACTTTGTCTACTTCTCTTTGACTGCAGACGAGTCAACTGACATCAATTCAACAGCACAGCTGCTAGTTTTTGTTCGCGGTGTGTCATCATCGTTTGCTATCATAGAGGAACTTAATGGCATGGGTTGCATGAAGGGTCAGACAACTGCGTCTGCTCTATTTGAAGAGACAGTGCGACTGTGTAGTAGTGTTTCACTGGATTTCACGGAACTGGTAAGTGTGACAACTGATGGACAAAGAAGTTGCTTCCATGACTGATCCATCATAGCAAGCTGATTTGACCTTTCTGGTCAAATCCATCACACTGGAGCACCATCCATAACACTGACTTTGTGAAAGTTTATGTATCACAACATTTTCAGAATGAGTCTTAGTATGCAACTTCTTTGTCGTAATTATAGTCTTCATCGTTATTTGTGTGTTCTTAGATGTGATGTCTATCTTGTGTGGGACGATTTTGATCTTTTTTTTTGTGGCCCCCGACGGTTTCGACAATTCAGATTGTGGCCTATGACTCAAAAAGTTTGTGCACCACTGCTCTATATGAATGCTTACAATTTAGATAATGATATTTTTTTTATCAGTCCTGATTTAAAAAAAAAAGAGTTATGCATGGGTACAAACATTTTTAGGCATATTTTATTTGGTATACTGAAAAATAATAGATAAATAATATATAATAACTTTAAGCTGTCATATCTTCAAAAGCACTGATGAAATATTGCTCAAACTTTGGAAGTTAGCCTTTTTGCACATCACTAAAATTTCTCATTGTTACCTGTTTTCTTATGCAAATATGAACATATACTATTTACCCATTCCTTAAGGATATGCAGATATGGCTGTCATTACCCATTGTAAACCAATGTAAATCAGGAATGACCATGCCATTTTGCACCATATATGGGTGCCAAAAATATTTACTATGATTTATCTGTTGTTGTAGGGCTTAATGCCATTTTTCAGCACAGGATAGGCTATACATGGCGACCAGTATTAATATTGGAGGAAGAACCCGGGAAAACACCGACCCGCGAGAATCTATTGGTAAGCTTTCTCGCATATTCACATCAGCAGAATCTAGACTCAAATACAGGCAGACAGAGGTGACATGGCAGTGATCCGTAACGGAGAGCGCTTTAAACCACTCGGGCCCATGTGATCATCTGTTGTTGTAGGGCTTAACGCCATTTTTCAGCACACGATAGGCTACAAATGGCGGCTAATATTAATGGTGGAGGAAGAACCCGGGAAAAAACCCGGAAAGAAGCACCGACCCACGAGAAGCTACTGGTAAACTTTCTCACAAATATCCACATTATCCGAATCTTAGACTCGAACACACGCAGACAGGTGAGATGGTAGTGATCCGTAACGGACAGCGCTTTAGACCACTCGGGGGCCCTATGATTATCTGTAGCAAGTATGAAGTATACAGAAGACAAATATGGATAAATACCTCATATGCAGCTGCAATTGTACTGCCAATGGAAATACCACTCCACTCCAAAGAATTTTGTACCATAATTTTCAAGTTATATAAACCGAGTTATGTTAGTAAAGCAATGTATTTTGTTTGACCATGTATAAAATGTGATTTTAGTTAATGGTCTAAAAATGAATGGAAAGAACAAACTTTAAACAATATTAGTACCAATACGTGTTTAAGTGTATTTAGTTCAAAAACACTATTTCCATTAATGCATCACATATAAAGGAGTCTTTAAGAAGTGATTAAGAGCCAAGCAATGATCAAGAACAAATTCTTGAATACTTCCACCTTCAACTACACTTTTCAAAATAATGCAAAAAACGTTTACAACAGATGACACTAACCTATCCGTGTATATATTGGATATGTCACTGAATCTTCTTTGCAAATCAATGAGTTTGCAGGTGATATGTGATATTGAATAAGTTTTATATATAACAATAGATTTCATTTGAATTTGTACAAAATAGTTTCCAATTCCTGTATCTGTTGGTCCCAGACATAATTTAAAGACTTAATGAAAAATAAAACAAAACCTTGGTTGATGAGTTGGATTTTTTGCCCCAGGAAGCACTTTTGAATCTGATCCCTATCGAAAAGAATGATTATCATAGTCATAAATTAATATGCTACAACCAGTAATCTACATCAAATACTTCTTGCAATTATTACTACCCATTCCAACTGGCACACGTGCATAAATGTACCACTGCTCATTTGCTCCTTATCCACACAATGGATAAACATTCCCAAACTGTTTTCATTCTTTATCTGCGGTCAGCTCGTATTCATCTACCGAGTCCAAATTGCAACAATAATAATAATTAAAAAGTTATCGATTGTATGTATACGAGTGATTTCACTTTGCCTGCCAATTTGGAGGTACTTCCAATGAAAAATGGATTAAAGCATTTCTCCTTAGAACAGTTTCTCTTGCACACTGTTTCAGGTCCAAGGTTTTTCTATAACAAAATTATATCAAAAAAATTCATTCTGTGATCCATGGCAGTTACGGATACTCTAATATGTTCCTTGTAATGGATTCCATTTAAAAGCCAATTTTGTACACAGATAAATAAAAGTTTGTCATGTTATAATCATTAATATCGCCGTAAATGGGTCATGTTTATGAAACAAGGTGACTTACTAAAGTAGGCTACAGCTGACTTAACAACTACTATATTGATTTATTTGTGACAAGTTGCTGAAAATAACTGAGCATTGAGACACGATATATGATATACAGTGTAACATTAACATAAATACAGCCAGTCTTAAAATAATAGGCAGCATTATATTTTCTATCAAGATGATGATGATATACATAGCAGACATAGACAAAATGAAGTGGCAAGAAAACAAGACTCAACCACACAAAAACACCACATAACATTAGTTCAACAATGAAAAAAGATACAAATAAAAATAAATACATGTAAAAGATCATTTTGAAAGCAACATTCTTAATTTTTGATAAAAATGATTATAACATTTTAAATAATATATGTGTGGCCTGTAATTCAAAAGTATTTTGGTTTTAATGTCAAAAGAACAATCACTTTACACACTCTGCAAAATTCAGAGGTATGAATCGAATATACAACATACACTTTTAGTGGTAATGAAATATCAAGTTAGAAGTTGCAGCAAAAATAAACCTTGAATATTTCATACAATACACTCCTAAAATGAAAATGCCTTAAAGTTTACACTTTGCAGGACTGTTGTCATGACCATTTAAATATGAACTGTGCAATGATGTGCATCAAATTCAGTCAGGACATGTACATTTTCATGGGTGAAATATTGGTAATATTTTTCAACATTATAACCACTAGAAAAGTAATATTAGGGACACGATTTTGTGTCAACCAGCTTCAGCTACATTTATGAGGGATCTGCAGCAATGACTGCATCTGGACATTATTTATAAACGATGCCATACTATTACAAATTGTGATTAAGTATAAGCATACTGCAGTGACCAAAGTAGTAATCTTTATACACATTGATATAATCACGGTTATGGTGTACATGTGTCTGTGCAAACAATTTATTATAGAATAAAAAGTGACAGTCATAATTCAATGACTCATCATGGAAATTTCTTTGTTTAATGTTTCATTCTCATCATCACTAGTTCCATAGATTTCATAATTTCATAAATACTAATTTGTATTAATGTCATTGTCCTTATGAAACAAAATGTAAATGCTTAATGAACAATGAACATTTTTTGGAGAACAGAAGCTTTATTTCCTCAAAGATAATTATGCATACCATGTAAAAAGCAAGACATGTGAAAATTGATAGTCACAAACACTGAGACCGGATACTCATAACATTAAAGGAACTTTCAGTATATTTGTTTATAACACCTTTCACCTCATCAAAAGGACAAATAATTATATACTTCTTGCTACCGGTTTGTCATTGTATCTACCAAGTTTGGTCAATGTACAACTAGGGATTTAGGAGAAGATAGAGCTAATGACACAGATGGAAGAGGATATCACAATATCCAAGCATTAATGCATAAACTTTCATAAAAATGGACATTGAATGTTTTTAGCATAACTTTATGGAACAACTAAAGTGTTCATAGAACAATGTAATTCTTTACATGCTATGTCTAAACAGTAAAAATATTACCCTTTCCCTCCACCACCATGTAACATCTGAGTTCCTTCAGATGTTTTTTCCCGTTTTTCTTCTAGAAGGTCGCTGATTGTATACTCATCATTGACACATTTATTAAAAACACCTTCTCCATAACGACACACAGCCAATTTACAATGTCTAAAAATTTCTTGTACGAGCTCCTTCCTTGTTTTACCAGAACTGGCCCAGTCCACTGAAATGCGAATTATTCCAGTAAAACCACTTGGTCCCTGGAAGACACGTTTCGCGGGTTTATAATTTCTGTCCAATCTTTGGACACCTAAATTCTGAAATACATATTGGTGATTTATGGTATCTGTACTGATAGAATAAAGTGTACGTACAAGTTTTGTGCAAATTATTTAATGTCACAACTTTAGAGGGAAAAGGACAAAGTGAACCTGAATTATATTTATAACATAACATCCTTTTTTAAACAACACTTTTATTGTGACTATGTTTCCACTAATAAATTTCAACTATTGGCCAAAATATCTAAATAAATGAATTTCTGTTAAGAATTTATATCTCTTGCAAAGGGCAATAACTCTTGCCCAGTACCTAACCTAGCCACTATCTGGTGTCACTAGCTAACAAGCTAAGTGAAATACCAATAAGGATGCTAGCATGGCAGAGTGGGTGGGAGAGTTTTTAAGTAACATGATTGGATAAGTAACCTGAGAAACATAATTTACTTACAAATTTGCTTTCTTCTACAAAAATACATTCCCCTATCACATTAACATTAGAAGAATAGATATTTGGGAGAGGGAATACAGATAAGAATTTTGTTCATAAGAGGGCAGGTCATCCATATAGAATGGTTCCATGAACTATTCCATTCGGGGCATCATAAGTTCATCTTTTTGCAACAAGACTGAAACATAAATAGGATGCATCTCACTGGTTCCAGACTACCACCTGATCAAATGATACCAATACAGCATCTTAGCTTCACTGGAGATGCCAGTAAATCTTGATGGTAAAAATATTTTGATAATCAGCTTCTTAATCTGATATATCAATCACGGTTCATGTGACCAAATACTATGTTGCTGAAAGTTAGAGCGTGTGTGATATGGATGTTTAACACAGCTTGAACAATTTTCCAGTCATATCACTATCATGTCTGGTGTAGTAGTTTATACTGGCGTCTAGCACTGGGGCATCATGTCCCACCCTGTGACATTATCCTGACACCAGGATAACCAGAAATCTCTTCATTCTGAGTAGAAGTGGTGGAGCTGGCTATTAATAACATTTTTAAATGTCTTTGGTACGACTTGGCTGGGGTTCAAATACATGACATGGCACTCTTACCACTTTCTAGTCACTTTAAGTAGGAGAGCAGGCTATCATTCACATAGGCAATCTAATCTTTCATCATTAGAAGGAATGTGGCATGGAGAGGCAATGAACAAAAATATATCTGTAATGTGATAAGGGAACATATTTGAATCAGAAAGGACTATGTTGATATAACCATGCATTCTAGTGTTGTATGAATAACATGATTATCATGATGACATCTATGAAAGCCATTTTGGACATCAGATCAATTTTCATTTCTTTTAGACCAATTTAACAACAAAAGATGTCTTCTGTTGGAAACACCATATCATTATGACATTCCACTCAGGAGGATGAGCAACAAATCTTCATGACAGCTGCATTAATTATGAAACAACTAGACATCATAAGAAATCTACTAGTTAGAATTCCATGTCAGTATTAATTTCATTTTAAGAGGATTTTCCCAAGTGAATATCCAATTGGTACAATTTTGAGTTGGCATCAACCAGACACCACAAGAAGACTTCTGTTGTAAACCCAATGCTATTGTCATAAGGAGAAGTGACAACAAGATTTTCAATATGGCCACCTTACTACTTTACTTGATTTTCTAGTGGCACTAATTTCATTGAGGACAATGTAGACTATGGGATGAATGTGTATAAAGATTCATGACAACCCTCTAAGTAGTTCAGGAATAGTAATGATAAGACACCTGTGCTAAGAGACAGATGGAAAAGAGATCATTTCTTATGCTCCTTTAAAGTATGACCAGTAAAAGTGAATACAATCAACTAGAACTAACTGTGAATTAACATCATGTGTTTACATTTTACAAAGTGATGCATTAAAGAATTTCTAGATCTGTCATTTAAGTCTGTACAAATATATGTATGATAAAGGTAAACAGTTAGGAAAACGATATATATATATATATATATATATATATATATATATATATATATATATATATATATATATATTACACAAGAACACACTATACATATATGACTCGAACTTTCTGGCAGTCTGAACTTTTTGTGCACAGCATTCTTTTTCTCGAGTGATTTCTCTTTGAAAATGTGAAACTTTTCTTTGAGAGACAACAGGCTCTGTTCACCTTCTAAAATAAAATGAACACAAATTTATTCATAACTCATCAATACCCCACAACATTCCATGAAATAAACTGCAAACAAAATGGAACAAAGGTTTTGAAAGGTGAATATACAAAAAGACATAATAATGCACAAGTTAACACTATATGCCCATACCACTGTCAAGGTATAGCTTGAACAGAAAATATCTTCACACAACATGGTTCACCCTAATAATGAAACATTTTATAACTGCGCAAATTAAACAAGCAAATTTAACTGGGGATTGAAGAACAGGGTCTTTGGCTGTTATGAAGATACATATTGGTAAATAGAACAACAGGAAAGGTTTTATGACTCATTACAGTGGCCTGTATAGTTCTTATTTAGTATTTATTTGAATATCACAAGCGTTTGACAGCACTCACTTTGTATTTTGCATACTTAGAATCTTAAAGAAAAAGATTTCGCCAGATGACCCCACTGGTTATACTGGCTATTTAAAAAGGACCTTGTATATCTTAGATATTATTCAAATTATCTTTAATTCCTTTTATTTTGGTATATGATTGATGGGTGTAATATGGGTTATAGAGTATACAGCATGGCATTACTTCAAATATGCACCTTTAAAATTAAAACTGCTATACATTGCGGCAAGTTTTTATGTGGAGGATTTGTTTGTTTGAATTTCAACGGCGCACCAGCAATTTTAGGATATTTAGCGTCATACAATAGGTTAGATCTTTGAAAATAAGAAATGTTGAACATCGACCAGCGTTATAAAAAACCATAATAGTTAAATATAAAATGGTAAGATGTTGGTGACAGGAAAATGTGAAGCTTCCCAATTAACGGGAGATGTAAATGGTGTATGTTGATGATAAGATGTTGTAAATAAGAGGTGGTATTTGCATTAGATAAAAATATTCTAGGTGATGGCATACAAGTTATAGTTTAAAATAGAGATTTACTTCCTTGTGGAAATCTAAAATACAAGTGATTTGTATAGTATCATAAAGTTCCTTCATGTCATGTACATTATATTATTTAGCACTCGTAGGTTGCATATCGGAACACTCGGTCAAAAGTGCTTAACAGTGAATAGTCTGGTTCCCTGACCGCTCTCCACTCCGTTACTCTTCGTTATGAGGGTCAGGTAACGGCCTCCGCCATATTGGAATTGCGCAATGTTCATGGAAGGTAAACACGCATTTTTATCAGCATGGCTCACAACATGAAATATTCTCGCATAGAAGTGTTAAAAAGTGTGTCCTATGTGTGGAAATGATGCACTACGATGACTTCTACTTGTTAGTATTCTTTAAAATCGGTGTCAAGTCGTCGTAGAACTTTGTGGAGCGTTTTAAATTACGAATCACGCATATGTGGGGTGGGGTGTAAATACCATTTTACTCGATCCTGTACATAACTAGGCGCGGCTTAGTCTTTTTATACTGATCTTTTCTTTGCAACATTATAGTTCTATTGTTTGCAATAGGTATTGGCCTCAGTACATCCTTGATTCTTAAATTATCACCATGGTTTTGACAAACAACACTAACACGTCCAGGACAAGTTTTGACAAATGCATGATTAATATGTTGTGTTATGTAGAATGACGTTGAGCTTTCAAGTTCTATAAGTAGAATACCTGTTAAAATATATTTTTGACCTCATCTTTAATATTTACAGCATATTTCCTGCAAACTGCATTTCATTGATTCCATTCTTGGCTCCCCCTGCTGGTTCGGGGTTGTAGAATTGGCCCGACGTGCCTCGCCACGTGTCGTAAAAGGCGACTAAGTAGAGGCAACCTGCTTGCCGTGGGTTGCGTCCCGTGTCGGGGGAGGAAAGGATCCTGGTAGTTGCAACACACTACTTTGGCCTCTACTTTTCTTCGACGGGTGGTCGAGATGGGCCCGGTCTCGACAAATCGGCTGGTCACGCCGAGCCCTAGGAAGTCTTTATTAACTCTCTCACCTCCTTTCACTTTCTCCTTGTATCTCCTTTGATACCACCGTTGCCCCTATAATCTATTACTATATCTTTCCCTTTCCCAAATCTTAGAAGACTTCCTAGATAGCGGTGGCTTAACGGGTCAATCTGGGGGTAATTTTACCGACCCTAGAAATTGGCGACTTCAGGGTCATCCAAAGGTAATTTTACCAACTGAGTATGGCATCTGTGTATCCCTGGCACTTTAAAAGTGTCCCCTTGTTGGGCTCCTTGGTGGGTGGGGAGCACGGGTGCTGAATTTTAAAATCTAGCCATCATGGAAAAAAAATCCAATAAACGTACCAAACCACTGTCTGACTCGGATGAAGAACCACGTGGCGTGGAATCATTTCCACCCTTCATGGTTATTCAATCGAAAGATGATGCTAAACCGCTTTCAGGTTTATCTCCATTTATTATCGAGAAAACCATCACGGGATCGATTGGCACACCAAAAAGTGTGAAAAAACTAAAATCGGGTTGCCTTCTTGTAGAGTGTGAGCGAAAGGGGCAAACAGACAATATCATGAAAATGAAAACATTCTTTGATATTCCAGTGACCTCATTCGCCCACACTACACTGAATTCGTCCAAAGGCGTAATACGATGCCGTGACTTGGCTGGAGTCACAGACGCAGATATCATCGAAGGGATGAAACATGATTGATTGATTGATTAATTTAATTTTAACGGCGCACCAGCACTTTTAGGCTATTTAGCGCCATACAATAAGCTATATGTTTGAAAATAGGAAGGTCCAACATCGACCAGCGACATAGAAAACCAAATAGTTCAAAGTAAAATGGTGAGATGTTGGTATTTGCCGAAAAGTAAAAGTATGAAATCTTTTAAAATTGATAAAAGGTCCTATATCGACCAGCGATATAAAATAACAGATGGTTGAAATTAAAAACGGTAAGATGGTAACGGTGCAAAATAAAGTTTCCCGATCAACGGGAGAGGTAAATGTACTAAGTTAATGAAAAAGGATGAAAAGGTGATTGATTGATTAATTGAATTTTAACGGCGCACCAGCACTTTTAGGCTATTTAGCGCCATATAATAGGTTATATGTTTGAAAATAGGAAGGTTTAACATCGACCAGCGACATAGAAAACCAAATAGTTCAAAGTAAAATGGTGAGATGTTGGTATTTGCCGAACAGTAAAAGTATGAAATCTTTTAAAATTTATAAAAGGTCCTATATCGACCAGCGATATAA
Organism: Unio pictorum; assembly: GCA_030141615.1. Taxonomy (NCBI): domain Eukaryota; kingdom Metazoa; phylum Mollusca; class Bivalvia; order Unionida; family Unionidae; genus Unio; species Unio pictorum. The sequence continues at coordinate 2,734,888 of JARLTB010000293.1, forward strand.
AATAACATGGTTGAAATTAAAAACGGTAAGATGGTAACGGTGCAAAATAAAGTTTCCCGATCAACGGGAGAGGTAAATGTACTATGTTAATTAAAAAGGATGAAAAGGTATTAAAATGGGACGGTATATATATATATATATATTGCATAAAACTACAAAAGGTCATATCATAAAAGTCAAATTTTAGAGTAAAGATTTACTGCTTTCAGGAACTCTATAATACGAGTGATATTTATAGTATCAAAAAGTTCTTTCATATCATGCACAATGTAATAACGAACGCGCGTAGGTTGCAAGTCAAAGCATTCTATCATAAGGTGATTGACAGTGAATGGTTCATTGCAGTAAACGCACTCTGGTGGGTCTTCACCTTTAAGTATGTGGGTGTGGGTGATATAAGTATGACCAATTCGGATTCTTGCAATGACTACCTCCTCCCTACGTATGGATCTGTAGGAAGGGGTCCATTCTCCCAGGGCTGGCTTGATTGCATGAAGTTTGTTATTTACAGCATCATTCCATGACGCCTGCCACTTCTGACGAAAGAACCTTCTGATACAAGGTTTAAAATCAGTGAAAGGTAATTTAAAATCAGATGGTCCTAGAGTAAGTGCCCTTTTAGCAGCGCGATCTGCTTTTTCGTTACCTTTAATACCAATGTGGCTAGGTAACCAACAATATATTATGTTGTGGTTGACACTCAGCTCATTATGTTTAAGGAGTATGTTTTTCAATATTGGGTTCTCCAAGTTTCTATTGTGTAGTGACTGGAGTACTGATAGCGAGTCGGAGAAAATGATACTGTTTAAAATATGTTTCTTTTCTATATGTTGCAGAGTAAGTTCTATTGCTCTAATTTCGGCTGTAAAAATTGATGCTCCATTTGGTAAGCGAACTTGCATTGTGTGATTTCCACAAACAAAGGCTGCAGCAGCCTTTTCCTCATCCTTTGATCCATCAGTGTAAAATCTGGTGTAGTTTTTAAATTCATAATCCTTTTTAAATTTCATAATCCTTTTTCTTTTCTTTCAATTCTTCATAAGATAGTTTTCTTTTTTTCCCTGGTTTCGCTCCGTCGTAATATTTCAACGATGCAGGTGAGCCGCATAACTGTTTGTAACAGGCGTAGCGATTGGATCGCGCTAAAGCTTGTAACCAATGAAAATCTGTTTAACAAACTTGATTCAAGAACGACTACTCGAGCGTTGCAGACTGAGAAAACTGCCGGACAGTCGGTCCGATGCCGACTAAACAAACTGTCGGTCCGGATAAAAATTTGTCGTTTATGTCCGACGGACCGACGGCTTTCGGGAAGTCTGTCAAAGCGTTTTGAGATCCTCTTTAACTCTTCCCAGGATATATAGCTGGTTTAAGTTGTTGAGGGACACCTTCGGTTTCTGAAAATTGTTTATATATTGTGCAGTGTTTTCATTTTTTTTATAAAGTAATTTTATTATAAAGTTAATTTCAATTTTATCAAAAGCGTTTTAAGGGTCAAATAGTATCAAAGCTCCACTTTTATTATATTTATTCATTTATTCTATGATAGTTTTTATAGATAAGATATTATCAGAGATTTGTCTTCCTTCTTCTCCAGATGATTGGTTTTGCATAATTAGGTCACCTAAAGTAGTTTTTAATCTATTAGCTAGGACAGTACTTAGAATTTTGTACTTTATTTTTAGAAGTGAAATAGGTTTCCGGTTTTTTAGGTCTAAAATTTCACCTTTATCTTTATATAATACCAGTTCTCATTGATTTTGTCATTAATTCTTTTTGAAATATATTAAAAAGTTTTTGTAGAGTTGTACTGATTAAAGTTTTGATTATTTTAATTATAAATTCTGCAGTTTGACCATTTAGGCTTGGAGCTATCAATTGCTTTCAATTTCATGAATTTTAATTTCTTGGTCACATAATTCTTTATATTTTTTAGATATGGTAGGTAATGAGATGTTATCCAAACATTCATTGATTTTTTCACTTGTTATAATTTTACTTTTTTTACAAGTTTGTGTAGTAATGTTTAAACTTTCTCTTATTTTCAATAATATTGTTATTGACATTTAGCTTTGTCGATGCTTTTACGTTTCCTTTTATTATTTCTTCACGTCATATATTTTCTTACCAATGTTATAAATGTAATATTAGAATCCAGATCGTTGGTTTTCTCTATTTATTTATAATTTTGTAATTTATCAATAAATTTTTGTTTTTATTTTTTGTTCATCACTAATTTCATGATTATTTACCATTCTAAAGCATTCCTTTTCAATAATTTTATTATTTTGACTTTGTAATCTAGAATATTTTGAACTATCCGTAGGGAGGAGGTTGTCATTGCAAGAATCAGAATCGGTCATACATACATTACTCACTCCCACATACTGAAAGGTGAAGATCCACCAGAGTGCGTTTCTTGCAATGAGCCATTCACTGTTAAACACTTTATGACCGAGTGTTCCGACCTGCAACCTACGCGCGTTAAATACTATAATGTACATGACATGAAGGAACTTTTTGATACAATACAAATCACTTATATTTTAGATTTCCTAAAGGAAGTAAATCTCTATTTTAAACTATAACTTGTATGCCATCACGTAGAATATTTTTATCTAATGCAAATATCACCTTTTATTTACAACATCTTATCATCAACATACACCATTTACATCTCCCGTTGATTGGGAAGCTTCATATTTTCCTGTTACCAACATCTTACCATTTTATATTTAACTATTATGTTTTTTTTTTATATATATCGCTGGTCGATGTTAAACCTTTCTTGTTTTTGAACATCTAACCTATTGTATGGCGCTAAATAGCCTAAAAGTGCTGGTGCGCCGTTAAAATTCAAGTAAACAAACAAACAAACTAGAATATTTTGGCCATGATTGTAATTTTTTTTAAAGTCGCAATGTATCATTTGTGAGGTCAATATTTTCAGTCCAATGTTTTAATTCTAATTGGAGTTCAGGGACATTTAGAATTGAGTTAAGCTTCCAGTAGCTTTTACCCCATTTAGTAATGGAGTAAGTTCTATATTCAATTTCAATTATCTTATGATCTGATAGCATTTCATTTAATATTTCACATTTTAGATTATTATTTTATTGTTTTTTAACTACATAAAATAGATAAATTCTCGAAGCTTTATTGTTTGATTCATCAATTAAATTGTTGGTTTGTATAAAGTCTTTTAGAGTTTTAGCTGGTTGACATTCGTATCGAAGTGATAATCTGTCAATTTTATCAATACAAGAATTGAAGTCGCCTAAAATTAGGATGTCATGGTTGTATTTAGAAATGTAATCTGAGAAGTATTGATAAAAAGGTATTTTTGGTTTTCTCTTAGACGGTGCATAACTGTTAATTGTGCGAGTTTTATAGGCTTGAATATGTATTAATCTTCCTTTCACTTTCAGGTTTGTAGGTGTAGTAAATCTTCTCCACTTCTTTTGAATTTCTTTATTATTAAATATAATGCCTACTCAGGAGGCATTAAAGGCTGGGTTAATTTGTGTTAAGAATAAAGCAGCGATTTTATCTTCTATGTAATTTATTGTTTTTTTTTAAATTAATATTGTGGAGTTCTTGTAAGGCTATAATGTCATATTCTGTTATAAGTTTAATAAGACGTTTAGCTATTTTCAGGTCTAGTCCCCTGGTATTAATGGATGCTAATATAGGTGTTTGTCTTCTATTTCTATAGCAGAAGGTTAATGTGTATTTTACTTTTATAAATTGGTTAAAAATAATGTTATAATTTTGTAATTGATGTGAATGGTAATTGTTTTTTGTTTTGTTGGGTGAACGATGTTTATGTTGTGTTGTATTGTAGGTGGTTTTGTTCTTTTTCTTTTGGTGAGTATTCCTTTTTCGGCTAGCTGCAGGTGATGTTTTCTTCCTTGGGCTGGATGGGGGTGTTCTGAATTCGCTGTCCTGGTTTGAGATTAGATTTTCTTGGGTTGGTTCTATCTGGATTGGTGTTGGCAATGGGTCTTGGTAAGTTTCTTTCAACAGTGTTACAAGTGGGCATGGTGTCATTTCTCTCATAATCTGTTTTATGATAGCTGTGTTGGGTGTGTCTGGCTTTTGTGATGCTTCCTGATAGCTTTTCTTTTTAATTAGTCGTTTTTGTCCTTCAAGCATTAGGACACGCATTTTTCTGGACTGAGAAGCGGACATGGAATGACCACGATAATACACCGACATCTACTGGAGTCATGGAAGCCACTAGATGTCACAAGCCCTGTTATCAACATCTTACCATTTTATATTTAACTATTATGTTTTTTTTATATCGCTGGTCGATGTTAAACCTTTCTTTTGTTTAAATATCTAATCTATTGTATGGCGCTAAATAGCCTAAAAGTGCTGGTGCGCCGTTAAAATTCAAGCAAACAAACAAACACCATGACTTATAACAATATTTAATTCAGAAGATGCAATCATCTATGAAGAACCAGTGAACAAACAGGAAATAAAACACTGTATCAATGTAGAATTATGTTTTCATTGAAGGGTATTTGTATACCAATATAGATAGCCAGCTGCATTTCTTACAAAATAATGAAGATTTTGAACATAATAAAAGATAAATGTGGTAACTTCTCAAAATAGAATGTAGTAAAAACTTTGAAAAACGTAAACAAAACTAAAAATAAATGTACTTAAGTAAAAAAGGAACAACATATATATCATCTGGGACTAACAGTCTTAGAGGTTTGGGAAACTCCACTGAGCTCTCAGATATAACTCCACTGAACTCTCAGAAAGTAATCATTAGTTAGCATCTCCTGACATTGTTAAGAATGCAGTCTACATAACAAATATTGACCCCATATTTTAAGGTTTCACTTTTTTATTCTTTATCATTTTAACACTTGTCTTATTAAACAATTTTGAACATTTTTACATTTGATCATTTATATTGTATTTGTCTGCTGTGTCATTCAACAGTAGCAGTGGCGAAGGTTTCCAATATAAAGCGTCATTTATAAGACGAAGCATCAAGATTTCCACAACGTTGTCGGGGACGAACGAAAAGCTCGAATTGAATCTCCGAGGCGTTCGTTGAATCGCCAACAGAACATTCTTTTAAAGCAGTCAGCAGATTTTAGTGCAGCATGTGAGGTTAGTTACGAGATTTCGTTGATGATAGCGAAACCTGGCTGACCTTTCACTGACGGTGATTTTGTCAAGCAATGTATGATTACTGCATCAGAAAAGTTGTGTCCGGAAGCTGTACGGAAGTTACAGACGGTGGCTTTGAATCGTATGACAGTTCAACGAAGAATTTTACACCTCTCAGCAGACGTGACAAGACAGCTTGCAGACAAAGCAGCCAACTTTGTCTACTTCTCTTTGACTGCAGACGAGTCAACTGACATCAATTCAACAGCACAGCTGCTAGTTTTTGTTCGCGGTGTGTCGTCATCGTTTGCTATCATAGAGGAACTTAATGGCATGGGTTGCATGAAGGGTCAGACAACTGCGTCTGCTCTATTTGAAGAGACAGTGCGACTGTGTAGTAGTGTTTCACTGGATTTCACGGAACTGGTAAGTGTGACAACTGATGGACAAAGAAGTTGCTTCCATGACTGATCCATCATAGCAAGCTGATTTGACCTTTCTGGTCAAATCCATCACACTGGAGCACCATCCATAACACTGACTTTGTGAAAGTTTATGTATCACAACATTTTCAGAATGAGTCTTAGTATGCAACTTCTTTGTCGTAATTATAGTCTTCATCGTTATTTGTGTGTTCTTAGATGTGATGTCTATCTTGTGTGGGACGATTTTGATCTTTTTTTTGTGGCCCCCGACGGTTTCGACAATTCAGATTGTGGCCTATGACTCAAAAAGTTTGTGCACCACTGCTCTATATGAATGCTTACAATTTAGTTAATGATATTTTTTTTTATCAGTCCTGATTTAAAAAAAAAAGTTATGCATGGGTACAAACATTTTTAGGCATATTTTATTTGGTATACTGAAAAATAATAGATAAATAATATATAATAACTTTAAGCTGTCATATCTTCAAAAGCACTGATGAAATATTGCTCAAACTTTGGAAGTTAGCCTTTTTGCACATCACTAAAATTTCTCATTGTTACCTGTTTTCTTATGCAAATATGAACATATACTATTTACCCATTCCTTAAGGATATGCAGATATGGCTGTCATTGCCCATTGTAAACCAATTTAAAGGAATAGGGAACCTACAAGTTGAGTTTATATTAACTGATTGCCTATCTTTCAAAATTATATTTTATATAACTCCCTTACAAAGTTCTCGGGCCATTTAGTTACTACAAGGAATTATTTGGTTATCCGCGAAAGTGCCTCGAGAGATAATTAGATACGTATCACGTGGTCGGTAGTGACGTCACAGGATCTATTGCTAACAGTAAACATAGCTTACTCCAATGGTTGCTAGCATGATTCTGATAATTTATTTCCCTTTTGCATCATGGAAAATTGCGAGAACGATTTCCCCTACTTCTCTGTAAGCGTGAACAATTTACCGTATCAGCTTGAGCCACGTTTGAAGACTAACAACGAAGAATTTAGTGATGACACGGCGTCATGTTCTTCGAATGTCACTGTCAGAATGATGATAGTTTGCAGAGTGAAGAAGGATGACTCGAGAAAACACAATGGTTTGTACCGATTTATACTTGTAGCAGGCATTTCATATACTGTATATATAAAAATGAGCAGAACGCACGTTACATTTCACTAACTGAAACTGAAACTTTGTCAACTCCTGTGTGTATAAATATGCAAGCTTTGGTGCACCCAAATTTCGATAATCCTCCCTCGATTGCCTGAAACTTTTAAAGATTACCGATAGTGCGAGTTATCAAAGCAGATGCTCGTAAAGCTGTATTTTTGTCTTTATGTTTTGCTAAGTTAAACATTTTAAAAATATTAATTAACAATGTTTTCATAATTTTTAAAGCAATTAAAGCCACATATATTTTGTAAATTTATAATTGATGCATTATTGCAGAACACTTTTTCTAGTGGAAATAGTGACGTGCTGTACACTGTAAACACACATACTTTTTTTGTTGTTCATTATTTTGAACTTCAACTACATTTACTCCTTCACACAGTGAAATATATGTTTTCTTTTTCAAATAAAGGACAAAAGCCCATGCAGAATACAGAACTATGAATATGAATGTCAGTACACACCAACGATTAACTCCTTCTGCCATCTATAAACATTATAATCCCAGGTTTAATGTTATCACAATTTACAATGAATATTAATCTATTAAATACAATTCGACTCATAATATCACATGGACTTGACAATGCTTACTCTAAACTTTGCAGGCAACATACATGCACTGAGGAATAATGTTGTTTTGTCAAACTGTATTTCAAATGCAAAATTAACATGCTATTTTTAATCCGCATCTTTCCTTTTGAATGCTTACAAAATGTTGAAAGTGATTTTTAAACAATCTTGAATGGTCAAAATTATGCTGTGCTCTTTCCTTACAGGTGTGATTGTAGATATTGCCAAATGATTCACTTGGCAATTGAACCTTTATGCTGTCAGAAGGTGGAGATGATTGAGAAAAAGAAGGGTGACCTGACATGTATAACCCTCCATGAAAGTTTCATTGCAAACTGCTTAAACAGACACATGCTGGAAGTATCCCTGTTTGAATACCTGGAACATCATGGACTTTTGGATGATAATGAACCAATTAACAAGTAATTTTTCCAATCTTTCACAAATTTCTTCAAAATTCCTGTTGATATTTTTATATTAGATTTTCCTATACATTTTACAAAACAAACAATTTGCAAGATTTTCTTCAAAGTGTTTTCATATTACAACTCATGGAGGCAACATTTATTGCAAAAGGATGCATTCCATTATGACCAAGCTGTGATGGTCTTGAACTTATGAAAATAATGCAGTTATTTTTAGAAGAAAATGTAGTTTTCTCTTTTAAGACTACCCTTTTTTCTTGTTTTTCTTTGGGGTGATATCTAAACTTTTTTTTAACAATATATAACCTCGATAAATAAAACTGCTTGTTTTGAGAAAGGAATAGCAGGTTTGGTATAAATTCTAATAAATACTTATGTTGACAATGATTTATACATTTTTTGTTTATCAACTAGGTTTGAAGAGTCTTCACGAACACAATAAACAAACAACAAAGGAATAGAACTATTTTATAATGATATGGGTCATTTCACATGTATGTATATGTATTCAAAGAATATTAATAATTTGATAAAAAGATAAATATGTCAAACATAATTCACCATAAGTTCTAAAAGTACAATTCAGCATAATTTACGAAAGATGAAATATCTTAACTCTTGTTCGAATTTACCCTTACATATAATGATATATTCTATATTTATTTTCAGAACATAAAGGCATATAGCATATCTACGTTTTGTCAAATGGATTTGGAATCGACTAGGCAGACACAGCCATAAAGTGCTTCCATCCTGTGTTTTCTCAAAGCTAAAAGAATCTTTTTCCTTAGAGGAATATGTTGGCTTCAAATATGCTGCACCATAAAAATTATTGGATTTCAAAACGCATGATTTTTGCTTTATGATGAGTTCATCTTTTTGAAAATTGTTTGTATGGTATGATGCTGTGAGCGGTGGTGGATACCGAGATTCCCCTTTCATGAACATGTATGCCCCTGTGTGTGCAGGCAAGATGCACCAAGATATGAAATCAATAAAAAAAAATTCATTTTGAACTTTTATATTTTCTTAATGATTGATATTAACCTGTGTCCCAACATAATGAACTTTAAAAAAAAATATTTCATGAACTACACATGTATTTAATTATTTTATTTCTAGTTCAGATTTTACTATATATTACTTTATTTCTTCTAATTACTTGCAGTGCTGGATTATCCATTAAGCACACTATACTTATGCTCAAGGCACCAGCCCAACAATGGCTTTTGTATCACTATGAGGGAGCACTTTCAAGAATACAAAAGCCAGGTTGCATTGGCTAGCCTTTGCGGATATTAAAATTTGCTGAGCAGTCTAAATACGTATCTCGGACAATTTCAAAAGAACAAGTCGACTTCCCAGTAACCTAACAATTACTTGTGCTAAGATTTAATTAATCTAATGCATTATCTTGAAATAGTTCAACTTGATAAAATTGGATACAGCTGTATTATCAAAGTACAGACTATAATGTCTGGGAGGGCAAACAACATGATCTACATACATTCATCAATTCTGCCAAAGTAGATTCGGACACCAGAACATGTTGCTGATCTTTTGGTTTTATATCTTATCAAGCTTAAAGTGGATATCTTTAAAGTCACTGTCTCTCCATCATCAGTATCTGAATGTGGTTCATATTCTGAATCATGGTGTGTATCAGGGTCAATGTCATCCTCTCTGCTTGGTTCATTTTCATTATCTGAATCCTTTCTTGGTTTTAGGAGCTCAGACTGAATTGCTATTGATCTTGCAGCTCAAACCTAAATTTTGTGAGCCCTTGTGGGATCAAATTTAGCTTGAACTTCACACTTTGTTTTATTTGTTGTGGTTGGGCCTGAGGAATTGGTACAAACAATTGTATGCTGAGTTCAGCATCATCTACCTCTACCAGGGCACATGCACTTGCAGGTGTATCAAGCACATAATTTGCATTGTAACTTTGCATTGCTTGATGTAGAACCTGAAGGAATAAAAACACAATTATTATTGACAAGAAAAAGCATTTGCAGTATCTTTGAAACATTTGAGTAGTCACATGAGAACAACTGATTAATTACAATGATGGCCGCACTAAAGGGGAAAAGGAAGTTGATGTGGAGGCACAAAGAAGTATTTATCCTATGTCATAGCCTAAGGCTTATGTTTCTCAGGTGATACCAGTAGTGAAAAACACGAAATTATGCATTCCACTATATTTTAAAAACACATTAGTGTTACTCTAACGTTAGTGTCATGAACAACTCTTTCCGAGATAAATATTTTCCAGAAATATATACCGTACAGTAGTATACACAATTATTCAATTTCTGTAGCACTTGGGGTGGGGTGAGGTGTGATAATGTTTGAGAATCTGAGATGAATAAAGCTCTATTTTATGGAGGTATTATTGTTTAAATACTTCAATTTCATTATGCTCACGACATTGATAGAAATTAGAGTGCATACAACATATTTATTTACCTCTGCATTCCGCAGTTTGTGATAGGCTCCTCTTACTATTTTAGGTTTGACAGTTGTCAACCACTCGGATCTGTCGGTAGATCTTACCCCAGTCCTAGGGTTAGAATAATATCTGGTACTGCTGTCGGCCTCAGCCTCGACTGCCATTTAAATATCCCAATTCTGCACATCTTTCTGGGTCAACTTTTATACTGATCGTTTGAAAAATGAAGACTGCAAAGTCTATGAGTTACCGGCTCAAAGTTCTCACGGGGTCATGGCGACATTAATAGATCCAAGCCGTTCGTCGGATTTTGTCTTTCGGAAATCGGAAAAATGTACTAGTCGAATTGTTGTTGCATCCAAACGCTGCACAGAGGGGCATTTTGGAAGATTCTTGGAAAATAAACTCTAATATAAACACTAATAATCTGCCTACTCTCAAGCACAAGTGGATCAACATAACGCTGCTAAGATCCTGTGACGTCACGTTTATTCAGCCTCGTTTCCACTCGACAAATATGCATATCGGAACGCTCACACAATTCTTACCCTATAATGTACTGTATATTCTTTTCGGTGCAACTGGGTCGCCCCAAACTACTATTTAATTTATCATATGTATCAAAATGAGTAATATAACCACAACTTTAACTGTAAGTTCCCTATTCCTTTAAATCAGGAATGACCATGCCATTTTGCACCATATATGGGTGCCAAAAATATTTACTATGATTTATCTGTTGTTGTAGGGCTTAATGCCATTTTTCAGCACAGGATAGGCTATACATGGCGACCAGTATTAATATTGGAGGAAGAACCCGGGAAAACACCGACCCGCGAGAATCTATTGGTAAGCTTTCTCACATATTCACATCAGCAGAATCTTAGACTCAAATACAGGCAGACAGAGGTGACATGGCAGTGATCCGTAACGGAGAGCGCTTTAAGCCACTCGGGCCCATGTGATCATCTGTTGTTGTAGGGCTTAACGCCATTTTTCAGCACACGATAGGCTATAAATGGCGGCTAATATTAATGGTGGAGGAAGAACCCGGGAAAAAACCCGGAAAGAAGCACCGACCCACGAGAAGCTACTGGTAAAGTTTCTCACAAATATCCACATTATCCGAATCTTAGACTCGAACACACGCAGACAGGTGATTAAGAGCCAAGCAATGATCAAGAACAAATTCTTGAATACTTCCACCTTCAACTACACTTTTCAAAATAATGCAAAAAACGTTTACAACAGATGACACTAACCTATCCGTGTATATATTGGATATGTCACTGAATCTTCTTTGCAAATCAATGAGTTTGCAGGTGATATGTGATATTGAATAAGTTTTATATATAACAATAGATTTCATTTGAATTTGTACAAAATAGTTTCCAATTCCTGTATCTGTTGGTCCCAGACATAATTTAAAGACTTAATGAAAAATAAAACAAAACCTTGGTTGATGAGTTGGATTTTTTGCCCCAGGAAGCACTTTTGAATCTGATCCCTATCGAAAAGAATTCGAAAAGAATGATTATCATAGTCATAAATTAATATGCTACAACCAGTAATCTACATCAAATACTTCTTGCAATTATTACTACCCATTCCAACTGGCACACGTGCATAAATGTACCACTGCTCATTTGCTCCTTATCCACACAATGGATAAACATTCCCTAACTGTTTTCATTCTTTATCTGCGGTCAGCTCGTATTCATCTACCGAGTCCAAATTGCAACAATAATAATTAAAAAGTTATCGATTGTATGTATACGAGTGATTTCACTTTGCCTGCCAATTTGGAGGTACTTCCAATGAAAAATGGATTAAAGCATTTCTCCTTAGAACAGTTTCTCTTGCACACTGTTTCAGGTCCAAGGTTTTTCTATAACAAAATTATATCAAAAAAATTCATTCTGTGATCCATGGCAGTTACGGATACTCTAATATGTTCCTTGTAATGGATTCCATTTAAAAGCCAATTTTGTACACAGATAAATAAAAGTTTGTCATGTTATAATCATTAATATCGCCGTAAATGGGTCATGTTTATGAAACAAGGTGACTTACTAAAGTAGGCTACAGCTGACTTAACAACTACTATATTGATTTATTTGTGACAAGTTGCTGAAAATAACTGAGCATTGAGACACGATATATGATATACAGTGTAACATTAACATAAATACAGCCAGTCTTAAAATAATAGGCAGCATTATATTTTCTATCAAGATGATGATGATATACATAGCAGACATAGACAAAATGAAGTGGCAAGAAAACAAGACTCAACCACACAAAAACACCACATAACATTAGTTCAACAATGAAAAAAGATACAAATAAAAATAAATACATGTAAAAGATCATTTTGAAAGCAACATTCTTAATTTTTGATAAAAATGATTATAACATTTTAAATAATTTATGTGTGGCCTGTAATTCAAAAGTATTTTGGTTTTAATGTCAAAAGAACAATCACTTTACACACTCTGCAAAATTCAGAGGTATGAATCGAATATACAACATACACTTTTAGTGGTAATGAAATATCAAGTTAGAAGTTGCAGCAAAAATAAACCTTGAATATTTCATACAATACACTCCTAAAATGAAAATGCCTTAAAGTTTACACTTTGCAGGACTGTTGTCATGACCATTTAAATATGAACTGTGCAATGATGTGCATCAAATTCAGTCAGGACATGTACATTTTCATGGGTGAAATATTGGCAATATTTTTCAACATTATAACCACTAGAAAAGAAATATTAGGGACACGATTTTGTGTCAACCAGCTTCAGCTACATTTATGAGGGATCTGCAGCAATGACTGCATCTGGACATTATTTATAAACGATGCCATACTATTACAAATTGTGATTAAGTATAAGCATACTGCAGTGACCAAAGTAGTAATCTTTATACACATTGATATAATCACGGTTATGGTGTACATGTGTCTGTGCAAACAATTTATTATAGAATAAAAACTGACAGTCATAATTCAATGACTCATCATGGAAATTTCTTTGTTTAATGTTTCATTCTCATCATCACTAGTTCCATAGATTTCATAATTTCATAAATACTAATTTGTATTAATGTCATTGTCCTTATGAAACAAAATGTAAATGCTTAATGAACAATGAACATTTTTTGGAGAACAGAAGCTTTATTTCCTCAAAGATAATTATGCATACCATGTAAAAAGCAAGACATGTGAAAATTGATAGTCACAAACACTGAGACCGGATACTCATAACATTAAAGGAACTTTCAGTATATTTGTTTATAACACCTTTCACCTCATCAAAAGGACAAATAATTATATACTTCTTGCTACAGGTTTGTCATTGTATCTACCAAGTTTGGTCAATGTACAACTAGGGATTTAGGAGAAGATAGAGCTAATGACACAGATGGAAGAGGATATCACAATATCCAAGCATTAATGCATAAACTTTCATAAAAATGGACATTGAATGTTTTTAGCATAACTTTATGGAACAACTAAAGTGTTCATAGAACAATGTAATTCTTTACATGCTATATCTAAACAGTAAAAATATTACCCTTTCCCTCCACCACCATGTAACATCTGAGTTCCTTCAGATGTTTTTTCCCGTTTTTCTTCTAGAAGGTCGCTGATTGTATACTCATCATTGACACATTTATTAAAAACACCTTCTCCATAACGACACACAGCCAATTTACAATGTCTAAACATTTCTTGTACGAGCTCCTTCCTTGTTTTACCAGAACTGGCCCAGTCCACTGAAATGCGAATTATTCCAGTGAAACCACTTGGTCCCTGGAAGACACGTTTCGCGGGTTTATAATTTCTGTCCAATCTTTGGACACCTAAATTCTGAAATACATATTGGTGATTTATGGTATCTGTACTGATAGAATAAAGTGTACGTACAAGTTTTGTGCAAATTATTTAATGTCACAACTTTAGAGGGAAAAGGACAAAGTGAACCTGAATTATATTTATAACATAACATCCTTTTTTAAACAACACTTTTATTGTGACTATGTTTCCACTAATAAATTTCAACTATTGGCCAAAATATCTAAATAAATGAATTTCTGTTAACAATTTATATCTCTTGCAAAGGGCAATAACTCTTGCCCAGTACCTAACCTAGCCACTATCTGGTGTCACTAGCTAACAAGCTAAGTGAAATACCAATAAGGATGCTAGCATGGCAGAGTGGGTGGGAGAGTTTTTAAGTAACATGATTGGATAAGTAACCTGAGAAACATAATTTACTTACAAATTTGCTTTCTTCTACAAAAATACATTCCCCTATCACATTAACATTAGAAGAATAGATATTTGGGAGAGGGAATACAGATAAGAATTTTGTCCATAAGAGGGCAGGTCATCCATATAGAATGGTTCCATGAACTATTCCATTCGGGGCATCATAAATTCATCTTTTTGCAACAAGACTGAAACATAAATAGGATGCATCTCACTGGTTCCAGACTACCACCTGATCAAATGATACCAATACAGCATCTTAGCTTCACTGGAGATGCCAGTAAATCTTGATGGTAAAAATATTTTGATAATCAGCTTCTTAATCTGATATATCAATCACGGTTCATGTGACCAAATACTATGTTGCTGAAAGTTAGAGCGTGTGTGATATGGATGTTTAACACAGCTTGAACAATTTTCCAGTCATATCACTATCATGTCTGGTGTAGTAGTTTATACTGGCGTCTAGCACTGGGGCATCATGTCCCACCCTGTGACATTATCCTGACACCAGGATAACCAGAAATCTCTTCATTCTGAGTAGAAGTGGTGGAGCTGGCTATTAATAACATTTTTAAATGTCTTTGGTACGACTTGGCTGGGGTTCAAATACATGACATGGCACTCTTACCACTTTCTAGTCACTTTAAGTAGGAGAGCAGGCTATCATTCACATAGGCAATCTAATCTTTCATCATTAGAAGGAATGTGGCATGGAGAGGCAATGAACAAAAATATATCTGTAATGTGATAAGGGAACATATTTGAATCAGAAAGGACTATGTTGATATAACCATGCATTCTAGTGTTGTATGAATAACATGATTATCATGATGACATCTATGAAAGCCATTTTGGACATCAGATCAATTTTCATTTATTTTAGACCAATTTAACAACAAAAGATGTCTTCTGTTGGAAACACCATATCATTATGACATTCCACTCAGGAGGATGAGCAACAAATCTTCATGACAGCTGCATTAATTATGAAACAACTAGACATCATAAGAAATCTACTAGTTAGAATTCCATGTCAGTATTAATTTCATTTTAAGAGGATTTTCCCAAGTGAATATCCAATTGGTACAATTTTGAGTTGGCATCAACCAGACACTACAAGAAGACTCCTGTTGTAAACCCAATGCTATTGTCATAAGGAGAAGTGACAACAAGATTTTCAATATGGCCACCTTACTACTTTACTTGATTTTCTAGTGGCACTAATTTCATTGAGGACAATGTAGACTATGGGATGAATGTGTATAAAGATTCATGACAACCCTCTAAGTAGTTCAGGAATAGTAATGATAAGACACCTGTGCTAAGAGACAGATGGAAAAGAGATCATTTCTTATGCTCCTTTAAAGTATGACCAGTAAAAGTGAATACAATCAACTAGAACTAACTGTGAATTAACATCATGTGTTTACATTTTACAAAGTGATGCATTAAAGAATTTCTAGATCTGTCATTTAAGTCTGTACAAATATATGTATGATAAAGGTAAACAGTTAGGAAAACGATATATATATATATATATATATATATATATATATATATATATATATATATATATATATATATATATATATATTACACAAGAACACACTATACATATATGACTCGAACTTTCTGGCAGTCTGAACTTTTTGTGCACAGCATTCTTTTTCTCGAGTGATTTCTCTTTGAAAATGTGAAACTTTTCTTTGAGAGACAACAGGCTCTGTTCACCTTCTAAAATAAAATGAACACAAATTTATTCATAACTCATCAATACCCCACAACATTCCATGAAATAAACTGCAAACAGAATGGAACAAAGGTTTTGAAAGGTGAATATACAAAAAGACATAATAATGCACAAGTTAACACTATATGCCCATACCACTGTCAAGGTATAGCTTGAACAGAAAATATCTTCACACAACATGGTTCACCCTAATAATGAAACATTTTATAACTGCGCAAATTAAACAAGCAAATTTAACTGGGGATTGAAGAACAGGGTCTTTGGCTGTTATGAAGATACATATTGGTAAATAGAACAACAGGAAAGGTTTTATGACTCATTACAGTGGCCTGTATAGTTCTTATTTAGTATTTATTTGAATATCACAAGCGTTTGACAGCACTCACTTTGTATTTTGCATAGTTAGAATCTTAAAGAAAAAAATTTCACCAGGTGACCCCACTGGTTATACTGGCTATTTAAAAAGGACCTTGTATATCTTAGATATTATTCAAATTATCTTTAATTCCTTTTATTTTGGTATATGATTGATGGGTGTAATATGGGTTATAGAGTATACAGCATGGCATTACTTCAAATATGCACCTTTAAAATAAAAACTGCTATACATTGCGGCAAGTTTTTATGTGGAGGATTTGTTTGTTTGAATTTCAACGGCGCACCAGCAATTTTAGGATATTTAGCGTCATACAATAGGTTAGATCTTTGAAAATAAGAAATGTTTAACATCGACCAGCGTTATAAAAAACCATAATAGTTAAATATAAAATGGTAAGATGTTGGTGACAGGAAAATGTGAAGCTTCCCAATTAACGGGAGATGTAAATGGTGTATGTTGATGATAAGATGTTGTAAATAAGAGGTGGTATTTGCATTAGATAAAAATATTCTAGGTGATGGCATACAAGTTATAGTTTAAAATAGAGATTTACTTCCTTGTGGAAATCTAAAATACAAGTGATTTGTATAGTATCATAAAGTTCCTTCATGTCATGTACATTATATTATTTAGCACTCGTAGGTTGCATATCGGAACACTCGGTCAAAAGTGCTTAACAGTGAATAGTCTGGTTCCCTGACCGCTCTCCACTCCGTTACTCTTCGTTATGAGGGTCAGGTAACGGCCTCCGCCATATTGGAATTGCGCAATGTTCATGGAAGGTAAACACGCATTTTTATCAGCATGGCTCACAACATGAAATATTCTCGCATAGAAGTGTTAAAAAGTGTGTCCTATGTGTGGAAATGATGCACTACGATGAGTTCTACTTGTTAGTATTCTTTAAAATCGGTGTCAAGTCGTCGTAGAACTTTGTGGAGCGTTTTAAATTACGAATCACGCATATGTGGGGTGGGGTGTAAATACCATTTTACTCGATCCTGTACATAACTAGGCGCGGCTTAGTCTTTTTATACTGATCTTTTCTTTGCAACATTATAGTTCTATTGTTTGCAATAGGTATTGGCCTCAGTACATCCTTGATTCTTAAATTATCACCATGGTTTTGACAAACAACACTAACACGTCCAGGACAAGTTTTGACAAATGCATGATTAATATGTTGTGTTATGTAGAATGACGTTGAGCTTTCAAGTTCTATAAGTAGAATACCTGTTAAAATATATTTTTGACCTCATCTTTAATATTTACAGCATATTTCCTGCAAACTGCATTTCATTGATTCCATTCTTGGCTCCCCCTGCTGGTTCGGGGTTGTAGAATTGGCCCGACGTGCCTCGCCACGTGTCGTAAAAGGCGACTAAGTAGAGGCAACCTGCTTGCCGTGGGTTGCGTCCCGTGTCGGGGGAGGAAAGGATCCTGGTAGTTGCAACACACTACTTTGGCCTCTACTTCTCTTCGACGGGTGGTCGAGATGGGCCCGGTCTCGACAAATCGGCTGGTCACGCCGAGCCCTAGGAAGTCTTTATTAACTCTCTCACCTCCTTTCACTTTCTCCTTGTATCTCCTTTGATACCACCGTTGCCCCTATAATCTATTACTATATCTTTCCCTTTCCCAAATCTTAGAAGACTTCCTAGATAGCGGTGGCTTAACGGGTCAATCTGGGGGTAATTTTACCGACCCTAGAAATTGGCGACTTCAGGGTCATCCAAAGGTAATTTTACCAACTGAGTATGGCATCTGTGTATCCCTGGCACTTTAAAAGTGTCCCCTTGTTGGGCTCCTTGGTGGGTGGGGAGCACGGGTGCTGAATTTTAAAATCTAGCCATCATGGAAAAAAAATCCAATAAACGTACCAAACCACTGTCTGACTCGGATGAAGAACCACGTGGCGTGGAATCATTTCCACCCTTCATGGTTATTCAATCGAAAGATGATGCTAAACCGCTTTCAGGTTTATCTCCATTTATTATCGAGAAAACCATCACGGGATCGATTGGCACACCAAAAAGTGTGAAAAAACTAAAATCGGGTTGCCTTCTTGTAGAGTGTGAGCGAAAGGGGCAAACAGACAATATCATGAAAATGAAAACATTCTTTGATATTCCAGTGACCTCATTCGCCCACACTACACTGAATTCGTCCAAAGGCGTAATACGATGCCGTGACTTGGCTGGAGTCACAGACGCAGATATCATCGAAGGGATGAAACATGATTGATTGATTGATTAATTTAATTTTAACGGCGCACCAGCACTTTTAGGCTATTTAGCGCCATACAATAAGCTATATGTTTGAAAATAGGAAGGTCCAACATCGACCAGCGACATAGAAAACCAAATAGTTCAAAGTAAAATGGTGAGATGTTGGTATTTGCCGAAAAGTAAAAGTATGAAATCTTTTACAATTGATAAAAGGTCCTATATCGACCAGCGATATAAAATAACAGATGGTTGAAATTAAAAACGGTAAGATGGTAACGGTGCAAAATAAAGTTTCCCGATCAACGGGAGAGGTAAATGTACTATGTTAATGAAAAAGGATGAAAAGGTGATTGATTGATTAATTGAATTTTAACGGCGCACCAGCACTTTTAGGCTATTTAGCGCCATATAATAGGTTATATGTTTGAAAATAGGAAGGTTTAACATCGACGAGCGACATAGAAAACCAAATAGTTCAAAGTAAAATGGTGAGATGTTGGTATTTGCCGAACAGTAAAAGTATGAAATCTTTTAAAATTGATAAAAGGTCCTATATCGACCAGCGATATAAAATAACAGATGGTTGAAATTAAAAACGGTAAGATGGTAACGGTGCAAAATAAAGTTTCCCGATCAACGGGAGAGGTAAATGTACTATGTTAATTAAAAAGGATGAAAAGGTATTAAAATGGGACGGTATATATATATATATTGCATAAAACTACAAAAGGTCATATCATAAAAGTCAAATTTTAGAGTAAAGATTTACTGCTTTCAGGAACTCTATAATACGAGTGATATTTATAGTATCAAAAAGTTCTTTCATATCATGCAAAATGTAATAACGAACGCGCGTAGGTTGCAAGTCAAAGCATTCTATCATAAGGTGATTGACAGTGAATGGTTCATTGCAGTAAACGCGCTCTGGTGGGTCTTCACCTTTAAGTATGTGGGTGTGGGTGATATAAGTATGACCAATTCGGATTCTTGCAATGACTACCTCCTCCCTACGTATGGATCTGTAGGAAGGGGTCCATTCTCCCAGGGCTGGCTTGATTGCATGAAGTTTGTTATTTACAGCATCATTCCATGACGCCTGCCACTTCTGACGAAAGAACCTTCTGATACAAGGTTTAAAATCAGTAAAAGGTAATTTAAAATCAGATGGTCCTAGAGTAAGTGCCCTTTTAGCAGCGCGATCTGCTTTTTCGTTACCTTTAATACCAATGTGGCTAGGTAACCAACAATATATTATGTTGTGGTTGACACTCAGCTCATTATGTTTAAGGAGTATGTTTTTCAATATTGGGTTCTCCAAGTTTCTATTGTGTAGTGACTGGAGTACTGATAGCGAGTCGGAGAAAATGATACTGTTTAAAATATGTTTCTTTTCTATATGTTGCAGAGTAAGTTCTATTGCTCTAATTTCGGCTGTAAAAATTGATGCTCCATTTGGTAAGCGAACTTGCATTGTGTGATTTCCACAAACAAAGGCTGCAGCAGCCTTTTCCTCATCCTTTGATCCATCAGTGTAAAATCTGGTGTAGTTTTTAAATTCGGTGAGGAGTTCATGGTAAGAGTTGTGGAAGACAGAAGGGTTTGTCTCAGATTTTTTACCGTCGTGTAGCGTAAAAAGTACTTTTGGTTGTTTAATTAGCCAGTGTGGTGTTTCGGGGATAGACGTTTTCTGAATGTTAGAAAGATCTATATTTGTAGTGTCAAGGCTGGATAATATTCTAATGCCAAAGGAAGGTATGGCGTTTGGTTTATTTTCGTATAAAGTTTTGTATTTGGGTTGAAAAACAGCCGAAAAAGCAGGATTCAGAGGGTTTGATTTTAATTTGAGAGCATACTGTGCGGAAAGCATGTCTCTACGATGTGATAATGGTGGTTCATTCGCCTCAGCTAGAAGGCTTTCACATGGGGAAGTTTTAAATGCTCCCAAAGCCAGTCTTATACCCTGATGGTGAATTGGATCAAGTATTTTCAAATATGATTTCCTGGCTGAGCCATACACAACGCAACCATAGTCTAGTTTGGAGCGAATAAACGTTCTATATAAATTCAGGATGATTTTTCTATCAGCACCCCAGTCAGTGTGCGATACTAATTTAAGTAGGTCAAGTGCTTTAGGTGTAGAATAAAAGTCAGTCTTCTGTCAAAGATAATACCTAAAAATTTTGTTTCCTCAACAACTGGAATAGGTGTTCCGTCCAGCGTGAGGTGAGGTTCATAGTGATGTCTTCGTAACTGACAGAAATGCATGCATACTGTTTTAGACTTCGAGAATTTGAAACCGTTTGCACTGGCCCAACTTTGAATCTTGTTTATATTTTGCTGAAGTTGTCTTTCAATTGTATGCATGTGCTTCGATCTATAACATATTAGAAAATCATCAACATATAGCGAGCAATCCACACCAGGAGTCAGACACTTTGTGATACTATTAATTTTGATATTGAAAAGTGTCACGGATAAAATACTACCCTGGGGCACACCCATCTCTTGCTCGTGCAAATCTGATAGAGTAGAGCCCACTCGTACCTTGAATTCTCTGTCTGAGAGAAAGCTGGATATGAAAGAGGGCAGCCGGCCTTTTAGACCTAGATCGTGCAGGTCATTTAGTATCCCGTACTTCCATGTCGTGTCATAGGCCTTTTCTAAATCAAAGAAGACTGCTACTAAATGTTCTTTCTTGATAAATGCATCACGAATGAATGTTTCTAGTCTAACCAGATGATCATTGGTGCTCCGTCCATAACGAAAGCCACTTTGGAAAGGAGATATTAAATTGTTAGTTTCCAAGTACCAGATAAGTCGAGAATTGATCATTCGTTCCATTGTTTTGCACACACAGCTTGTCAGTGCAATTGGTCGATAGCTGTTGGGGTCTTCGCTATCTTTACCTGGTTTGGGGACTGGTATTACAGTTGCTTCTTTCCAGATTTTTGGTACATTACCAGTGATCCATAAATCATTGAAGAGTTTCAAAAGAGATGTTAATGATGATTATGGGAGGTGTTTCAAAAACTGGTAATGTATTTCGTCAGGCCCAGTGGATGTATGATGGGCCTTATCTAAAGCCTCCCTAAGCTCCGATAATGAGAACAACTGATTATAACTTTCCGAGTTGTTGGATGTGAATTTTAAACGTGTCTTTTCTTTTCGAGTTTTAAGTTTTTGGAAAGCTTCTGAATAATTAGATGATGATGAATTTTTGGAGAAACTATCAGCAAGAGTATTTGCAATGTCACGTTTTGAATTAAAGTTGTTATTGTTCAGTGTCAGATGTCGGAGAGGGTTTTGTTTGCTCTTTCCGTTTATTTTGCGTATAGTATCCCAAACTTTTTTAACAGAGGAACGAGAGTTTAAAGAAGAAACATATTTCTTCCATGATGTTCTTTTACTTTCTTTGATTGTGCGGCGAGCTTTAGCTCGGACAATGCGATATATATTTAAGTTTTCGGGCGTCGGATGATTATTAAATTTTTTTAATGCTTTTCGGCGTAGTCTAATTGCTTCCTTACATTCCTTAGTGACCCAAGGTTTTAGGGTTCTTTTACAGTTTGTGGACAATTTGGGGATAGATTCTTCAGCAATTTCTGTTAAAATAGATGTAAAAAGCTGAATGGGGTCGTTAACATTGAAAACTGTACCCTCATTCAGCCTAGTTTTACAGAGTGTTTCGAACTTGGCCCAGTCGGCCTTCTTTAAATTCCATTGTGGAGTTATTTCATCAATTATAGAGTTAAGATTTACAAGGGAGATTGGGAAGTGATCGCTGCTGTGAAGGTCATCAGCGACCTTCCATTCATAGTCCAAAAGCAGCGAGGGAGAACAAATTGTCAAATCGATGCATGTGTATGTACCCGTGCCTGGGTGTAGATATGTAGGTGTTTTGGTATTATATAGACACAGATCATGTCTAGAAATAAAGTCTTCAACTTTGTGACCTCTGTCACTTATATGATTTGATCCCCATAAAATGTTATGGGCATTAAAATCCCCGAGTAAAACAAATGGTGCGGGAAGTTGTTGAACAAGGGTATCTAAATCGTTTGGAACTAGGTTAGTGTTTGGTGGTAAGTAAATAGAGCAAAATGTAATCACTCGATGAAGAGTGACGCTTACAGCAATGGCTTGTAAATTTGTGTTTAGAGGTATGACCCTATGAGGGGCTCTGTTGTTCATAATAACAGAGACTCCTCCTGAGGCCCTGTCAACATTCTGAGAGTAGTTGTTAAACAGGGAGTAGTTTTTTAATACGATGTCGTGACTTGGCTGGAGTCACAGACGCAGATATCATCGAAGGGATGAAACATGAAGGTGTCACTGCAGTGCGTAGAATACGTATTAAACGTAATAACAACCTGCAGGACACCAATACATTTGTACTCACCTTTAATAAACCGACAGTGCCCAAAGTGGTCAAGGTTGGGTTTTTACAAGTAAAGGTCGAGATCTACATTCCAAACCCCCTTCGATGCTATAAATGTCAAAAATACGGCCATCACGAGGATCGATATTCCAGAGCCAAGGTATGTGGCCGATGTGGAGAACACTCTCATCAGGAAGCTGATTGTAGAGCAACTCCGCATTGTGTCAACTGTGGCAAGGAACATCACGCCAGTTCCAAAGATTGTGATACATGGAAACAGGAGAAGGAAATTCAGAGGGTAAAGTTTTCTTCGAACATTCCCTACCCAGAGGCCAGAAAACTTGTCCAGGCGAAAACATCCCTTCCTGGCCCATCCTTCTCCACAGTCGTGAAGCACAATCCAAAAAGCACGAAGGACGCCCAAACACAGACGGATCAGCCCGATTCAACCACAAGTGCCAATATCCCTAATTATAAGCCACAGAAAAGTACAACATCAACTCAGACAACATCTAATAACAATCCACCACCAATATCACCAAGACAGAAACACAAAGCACAAACAAATAAACAGCAAAAGGGGTCAGATGACCCCATTAAACTGTACAACAGGTTTGGAGACTTTGAGAGCATGGATGCAGAAGAAACTGCTCCATGTACTCAAAGGAGCTCCAAACCTAATAAAACTAAATATACTCCCGTACTTCCTCCAGACAAATAACAACACTTGCTTCCTTCGCGAATAGTCTAACCTAGTTCCAGAATCTCCAGCATAACATTAGAATGAAGAACACCATCATACAATGGAACTGTCGAGGACTTAAAGCTAACTACAATGATATTCTTCTGCTTTTAAATGAACACGATCCTGCTGTACTATGTTTACAGGAAACATTCCTGAAAGAGACAGATAAAATAACTTTTAAAAACTTTTCCCTGTTTAATGCGTACTTTCAAAACGCAGACAGGGCCTCAGGAGGAGTCTCTTTTGCTGTGAACAATAGAGCCCCTCACAGAGTCATTCCTTTAAACACAAATTTACAAGCCATTGCTGTAAGTGTCACTCTACATCGAGTGATTACTTTTTGTTCCATTTACTTACCACCAAACACCAACCTAGTACAAAAGGAATTAGACAATCTTGTTGAACAACTTCCCGCGCCCTTCGTTTTACTCGGCGATTTTAATGCCCATAACATTTTATGGGGATCAAATCACATAAACGACAGAGGCCATAAAATAGAAGATTTCATTTCTAGACACGATCTGTGTCTATATAACACTAATTCACCAACATATTTAAACCCAGGAACGGGTACGTACACATGCATAGATTTGACAATTTGCTCTCCCTCACTGCTTTTGGACTATGAATGGAAGGTCGCTGATGACCTTCACAGCAGTGATCACTTTCCAATCACTCTTGAAAATAACACTAAAATTGATGATACAATTCCACAATGGAATATAAAGAAGGCCGATTGGGCTATGTTTGAAGCATTATGTAAAACCAGACTAAATAATGATACAGTATTCAACGCTGTTAATCCTATACAGGAATTTACCTCCGTTCTAATTTCAATTGCAGATGAATCCATTCCCAAGTCCTCAACGAACAGTAAGAGATCGCAAAAACCTTGGGTAACCAAGGAATGCAAAGAAGCCATTAGACAACGCCGAGAAGCATTAAAAACATTGAACACTCGTCCAACGCCCGAAAATTTAAATAAATATCGTATTGCCCGGGCTAAAACTCGACGCACAATCAAAGAATGTAAGCGTGCATCCTGGAAGAAATATATTTCTTCTTTAAACTCTCGTTCCTCAATGAAACAAGTTTGGGATACTATTCGGAAAATAAATGGAAAAAGGAAACACAATTCTATTCGACACCTAAAAATAAACAATAGCAATTTCAGTTCGAAACGTGACGTAGCAAATATTCTTGCCGATAGTTTTTCGAAAAACTCATCATCATCTAATTATTCAGATGGCTTTAGAAGATTAAAATCTCAAAAAGAAAAGTCACGTTTAAAATTTACATCGAAGAACACTGAAAATTATAACCAGCTGTTTTCTTTATTGGAGCTTAGGGAGGCATTAGACAAGGCCCATGATACATCCGCTGGGCCTGACGAAGTACATTACCAGTTCTTGAAACACCTCCCAGAATCTTCTTTGACATTGCTTCTTAAAATATTTAACGATTTATGGATTGCTGGTAATATTCCTAAGAGCTGGAAAGAAGCAACAGTGATACCGATTCCCAAACCAGGCAAAGATAACGAAGATCCTAACAGCTATCGGCCTATTGCATTGACAAGCTGACTATGCAAAACAATGGAACGAATGATTGATTCTCGGCTTGTATGGTACTTGGAAAGTAACAATTTAATTTCTCCTTTCCAAAGTGGCTTCCGTTCTGGTCGTAGTACTAACGATCATCTGGTTAGACTGGAAACATTTATTCGCAATGCATTTATCAAGAAGGAACATTTAGTAGCAGTCTTCTTTGATTTAGAAAAGGCCTATGATACAACATGGAAGTACGGGATACTAAATGACCTGCACGATCTAGGTCTAAAAGGCCGTCTGCCCGCTTTCATCTCCAGTTTTCTCTCCGACAGAGAATTCAAAGTACGCGTGGGCTCTACCCTCTCCGATATGCACCAGCAAGAGATGGGTGTGCCCCAGGGCAGTATTTTATCTGTGACGCTATTTAATATCAAAATCAATAGCATCACCAAGTGCTTAACTCCCGGTGTGGACTGCTCTTTATATGTAGACGATTTTTTAATTTGTTATCGTTCAAAGCACATGCATGCAGAAAACTGACTTTTATACCACACATCAAGAATTTAAAAGCTAAATGCTTAAAAGCTTTAAATTTACTAAAAGTAATTGCGCACACTGACTGGGGTGCTGATAAAAAAGTCCTCCTCAATTTGTATAGAACATTTATCCGTTCTATACTAGACTATGGATGCATTGTTTATGGTTCAGCTAGGAAGTCTTATTTGAAAATGCTTGACCCAATTCATCATCAGGGAATAAGACTTGCTCTAGGAGCATTCAAGACATCTCCATGCGAAAGCCTTCTCGCGGAAGCGAATGAACCACCCTTATCGCACCGCAGAGAAATGCTTTCTATACAGTACGCTCTTAGGTTAAGATCAAACCCTCTGAACCCTGCTTTTTCGGCTGTTTTTCAACCAAAATACAAAACTTTGTACGAAAACAAACCAAATGCCATACCTTCATTTGGCATCAGAATATCATCCAGTTTTGACACTATCAAAATTAATCTCCCTACAGTTCAGAACACGGTTGTCTCGGAAACACCACCTTGGCTCCTTAAGCAACCCAAAGTGATTTTTACGTTGCACGATGGGAGAAAATCTGAGAAGAATCCTGCCGTTTTCCAGAACTCTTATCATGAACTCCTCAACGATTTTAAAAACTATACAAAATTTTTTACTGATGGATCAAAAGTTGATGACAAGGCTGCTGCAGCCTTTGTTAGTGGCAAGCACATAACCAAAGTGCGCTTGCCAAACGATGCGTCCATATTTTCAGCGGAAATCAGAGCAATAGACCTTGCTCTGAAATTTATTGAACAAAAGCGCATTTTAAATAGCATTATTTTCTGTGACTCTCTGTCAGTACTTCAGTCGCTACACCATAGAAAACTGGATAATCCATTACTAGTCGATATTCTCGTCAAAAACTCTGAGCTTAGTAAGTCCTACAACATAGTATACTGTTGGCTACCTAGCCATATTGGTATTAGAGGTAATGAAGAAGCAGACCGGGCTGCTAAGATGGCTCTATCCCAAGAACCATCGGATTTTAAATTACCTTTTACTGATTTTAAACCTTGTATCAAAAAGTACCTACGTCAGAAGTGGCAGGCGTCATGGGATGATGCAATCAATAACAAACTTCATGCCATCAAACCAACCCTGGGAGAATGGACTCCTTCCTACAGAACTATCCGTAGGGAGGAGGTTGTCATAGCAAGAATCAGAATCGGTCATACATACATTACCCACTCCCACATACTGAAAGATTAAGATCCACCAGAGTGCGTTTCTTGCAATGAGCCATTCACTGTTAAACACTTTATGACCGAGTGTTCCGACCTGCAACCTACGCGTGTTAAATACTATAATGTAGATGACATGAAGGAACTTTTTGATACAATACAAATCACTTGTATTTTAGATTTCCTAAAGGAAGTAAATCTCTATTTTAAACTATAACTTGTATGCCATCACGTAGAATATTTTTATCTAATGCAAATATCACCTTTTATTTACAACATCTTATCATCAACATAACACCATTTACATCTCCCGTTGATTGGGAAGCTTCATATTTTCCTGTTACCAACATCTTACCATTTTATACTTAACTATTGTTTTTTTTTTATATATATCGCTGGTCGATGTTAAACCTTTCTTGTTTTTGAACATCTAACGTATTGTATGGCGCTAAATAGCCTAAAAGTGCTGGTGCGCCGTTAAAATTCAAGTAAACAAACAAACAAATATATTAAAAGATGCAAT
Organism: Unio pictorum; assembly: GCA_030141615.1. Lineage (NCBI taxonomy): Eukaryota > Metazoa > Mollusca > Bivalvia > Unionida > Unionidae > Unio > Unio pictorum. The sequence continues at coordinate 2,762,669 of JARLTB010000293.1, forward strand.
TATCTGCTTCCAAATTTGGCTGCACTGGTGTACATTTGATACATGTACTGGTATTTCTCGTGGCTGTGCAGCTACCATTGGCTGAAGGGTTCTGTTGATGACATGTACATTATATTTCCAGAGTTAATCCTATGTTTGGTCACTTGTAAATCCACATGAAATAACACAGCTATCTGTCCTGTGGCCAGTTTGTATTTTACACTTGATATGGCTGTTACCAATTACTGGTATGTGTCTAAAGTGTGCACGGTTTAGTTCCATAAAGATTTGCACAGCAAAATTGCACATTTTAATGATCAGATCACATCAGTCACACATATCAGCCATCATGATCGAAGCAGACTTTGCTGGGTTAATTTATAAGAGATACTCTGTTCATGCTCTACTGTTTCATATTTTGCATAGGGTTCGCATTTTAAATAAAAAGAAATTCCTCTGCTTTCCTCACTTGTTATACTGGCTATTTAAAAAAGACCTTGTGTATCTTAGGTATAATTCAAAGAACCTTTAAATCCTTTTATTTTGGGGTATGATTGATGGGTGTTATGTGGGTTATAGAGTATACAGCTTGCACCAGATGTGCACCTTTCAAAAAAGTACTAGCTCCACTTTGTCATTTTTACTTCCTGAACTTCAGAGATAAATTGTATAAAAAAGAGCTATTTCCCGGTAACTTTTTTTCACATTTTATATATTTGGTTTCACTTTCAGAGGCTGGTATCGTCTAGTCTGGCAAAATTCATTTTCCCTTTTTTAATAGCTGCTATGGATATTGTACTTTAGACTAATTCAGGGTGATTTTTTTAGCACAAGGGAGTAGTCATTTTAGTTGACAGTGTGCTTAGATCATGTACAATTTCCAAAAGTACAATATCCAAAGAAAATGTCAGCCACATTACATTAAAGTAGCATAGAGGTATGCCAACATTCTCTCCACTGTGCCTGTTTTAAATAAAACATTACCAACTTCACCTTACATATGTCACTCTCTCAAAAGTATATAATAGCTGGTGAGCACCACCTCATGTGTAAATGCAAAAGGAAGAGATTCCACATCGCCAACTGGAAAGACCCCTCAACACAAGTAGAAGAAACAATTACTCAAGGTATCCAGTTCTTAAGATCATGAAATAAGTATCTTTTAAAATCAGGTATATACATAAAATAGTTGTAATCTTAAACTTGACTTGAAAAATTTTACATTCATAACAAAAATAAGAAGAGGAAGATGAAATTAAGAATAAAGATATAATTTTCTTTGTTACTGATAGCATTTGTTAAAAAAAATGATTTTAGCTTTTGGAGGATGCCTCTTGAATGGTGTAATAAATCTGATGATCATTGTACAACAAAAAGATGGTTGGTAAAATTTGGAAAATCAGTGTTACACTTTATTTTGTACTTTTCCAGCTGATATTAATACTATTATGTACACATGCTGGTAATTGATTTTATTCAGGATCCTACCTTGTCGAGAATACATTGGTCAGAGGAAGAAAAAGATTTTCTGATCACGTATGTTTTAGAAGCAGGAGGAGTACCAGCCACTAGAGTGAATCCATTTTGGAATGATTGTGCTAACAAGCTAAACAAACACTGTGGTTCTTCACGCACTGGTAGTCTTAATGTTGTTTCCTTATTGTCAGATAACTATTGAATATTCTGAATTCCTATATTGAGACGACTGCTTACTTTTAGATTATCATTTGTTAAAGTTTGATTGCCATCTTATTTATACATTTATTGGTTTGTATGTTCTTTGCTTCTTTGCTTATGCAGATATCCATTTCAGTTAACTATGCTGAAAATAGAAATCCTAATGACTTTCCTTTTGTTCTTTTGTTATGATGACAATGTGTGTGTAGTATTCTAACATACATATTAAATAATTTTAAATAGATATGAGTGAAGTATGATTATGGTTCTATATGATAAAACATGTAGATATATAGTATTATAATATTCACCTCATCATAAAAGACAGGTATCTTAATAATGGTTCATTTTAACATAGTTTGGTTTTTGTGGTGATGAAATAATTTTGGAAATCAGTGATTGCCTAAAGTATGTTATTTTTAGTAACCGGTTTGAATGAAAAAAATCATTACAGCTTGTACATTCAAATTATTGAACAGTAGTAGTTTATTATTAAAATTCATTACCATAATTCAGGTGTGATGTGTCGCAGCAGATACCAAAAGGTAAAGAAACTTTTTCCAGTTGGAACCACACAAGGAATACAGATAGAGACTTTTTCCTTGACAAAAGAGACACAAACTAATCCTGCTCTCCCAGTTATTGAAAAGCAGTGAGTTTTCAATCAAAGCACTTTTAAAAAATAACTATTGTAGCTCTAATTTTGGTGGGAAATGGCATAATTTATGTTTTTAAGAAAAAAGATTCGATTATTTAATAGTTTCCTCCTTTGTTATGTAAAATAATTTAAATGCATGTGTTTACTATTTCAACCTGCATAAAGCAACCTCAAACTGCCATTAACAAACATATTGCTTTGTACAATGTTTGCTATACACAGGTAAACATCATGATGGGTTTAATCCGTACTAAATGTACTTGTTAATGTCTCAAACTATTTCGATTTGTGACTGCATACACCATCTCTTGTCTGCCCATGAAAAATTTCTATTGTCCACTGTTCAAAACGTATTTGGCAAACTGTAATCAATCTTTATAAATATCTGGATGGCATGAAGTTCTCTCAGATTTGTGTAAGTGACCATTATGAATCAAAATACATGGTTATTGTTATCAAAAATATAAACACAAATGTCTTTATTATACTGATTGTACTCAAAATATGAACAGACTCTGAAGCTTTATGACTACAAGCACTTTACAATTTACTCAAAGGTCCACTCTCAGCCTTCACCAATGGCTGTTATTATTAACATAAGCTTTCAAGCAACTCAGTTGCATGAATGAATAGAATTTGGTCCCTATTTTGAATTAAATTGCCTAACCTGCGTTAGCAGGGGATATATATGTAACATGTTTTGTCTGTCAGCGATTGCACCACTATCAGCATTTTGCTGAAGTTTTTAGTGTCAGTTTTTCTGCATGTTTATGAGTTCAGAAAACACTGAGGTATAGTTACAATATTTGGTCAGTAACATCATTAAGTGTCATTTCATTGTCTACACATCAAGTAACCTACCACCCTTGGTCAAGGTCACAGACACTTTTAAAAATGGGACCATTCCGGTGGCTTCGAGGTTAAAGCATCCACGTTGGATGCAGGAGGTTGTGGGTTCAAAGCCTGGCAGAGTCATACCAAAGACTTAAAACAATGGTGCTAACAGCTGTCTCACTTGGTGCACAGTATTAAGGTTTTAGTGTTAGGACTGGTTGGCATTGTGTCAGGATATTGTGACATGGTGGGACATGCTGCTGCATGTCTGCAGCATGATGCCCCAGTGCTAGACATCATTATAAAATTCCACACTGCAGACATCATAGCTAAATTAATAAAGCTGCTTTAAAAATCCAAACACACAAACACTTTTAAAATGGATATTTCTGATAAGCATATTGCAGGTGATATACAATTCCTTAGAAACTTTTGTGAAATAAACACAATTCATTTTCAGGACTGTAATTCAATTTTTTTTAGGTCTTCTTCTCATTACTGGAGTTTTATTAATATCCCACACAGTACCATAGAGCAGCAGACAGGTGCAGAAAAATTGATTGATGATGTTTTAAGACAAAGGTTTGTTGCTGGGGATATTTCAAACCAAGACAGAGCAGAATTATTGCACTGTGTGCTATATACTGATGCAGCTACAATTGCTGAAACAATGCTGCAAAGCAAAAGTATCCAAATGGCAGTAAAGAATTCCATCTTAGTGGATATTGAAAAAAGTGCATCAGAAAAGTGTGTTGGATCAGACAACAGTTACCTATTTCAAAAGGACTATCCAAATTAAAAAGAGTTTGATTTTCAAAAATTAGTGGCCGAAATAGCAGCCATTTCTTTTGGAGAGCCTTCTGGCTGTTTCAGTGCCAACAAGCAGAGTTGGTAGTATTAAAATAATACAAGACCTGATTCCACGCCTTGGACTTGTTTACAGCCTTCTAATATCCTACAGATTTCACGAACTCTCTAGACTTCAGAAATTACTGACAGTTGCCTTATTGGATGAATGTGTTCATGAAAAAGTGATTATCATTTTGGTATATTCTCGTTTCTTTGTTCTAATTTTTATAAAAAGTTGTGTTACATGTTGCATTCCTTTTTGCAATTCCTTTTGTTTGCGCTTATTGATTCTGCCAGTGTTATACATTAACATGTGTATTAACAAAGCATTTATTGATCAGTCAAAAAGAAGTATTATTTGGTACCATTTTAACATTTACTACACGTATATCTTTATAATATTAGAGAAAACTAAACGTAATTATTTCAAAAGTAATTAAAACACTTGAGTGAAAATTAATTTTTTTCAATTGGTCTGAATTTATCACTTTGAATAACTTTATCTTCAATGTGCCATTTAATCTTGATTATTTCTTTTTTCTATTATAATGCTTGTAACTGTAAATATGTAATAAATAGTACTATTTAGTTTTTTCTTTTCACAGAAAATCAGAAAAAATAAAACTGAATACTTATTGGACCAGAGTTCCATTTTTTTTGGGTCATACTTGCAATATATGTGACTCAAATTGGGACTGGCTTATGTATTATGATGAATTTAAGTAGTGGCTTTAAGAACATAGGCATTTCAGTGTTGAAGTTTCTCTTAGTATCTAGTAATTTAAGTATATATTAAAACAGCATATGTTTGGAATTTTTTGCAGTAAAATTATGAGATCATTATTTCTATACTTGTTTTCATTGTTTTGTTGTGTTAGGGGCAATGCATTTAGTATGTACGCAAAGATCTGGGAAAGCATTACCCCTCCTCCCCTCCCTGTACACATGCATACCTTTTTTTACATACGCCCAACCTGCATACGTACGCTTGATGTGTACCCCTCCCCAATTCTATAGAATGGCCTATATTTAATCCACAAAGCAGTTATCAAGGATATTAATGTGTTTTACACATTGAACGTCTGGATGCATCAAAGAAATAAGCTGCGTAACTTTAAAAAGTTTGTCTAGTGTCCATTTAAATTAAAATGCTGACTGAACAATGTTGAACAGGTTATGTATTAGACAAATTATTATCGTGGTTTCACCAACCCACCCATTTCCTATGCATACGTACATTATCAATTGACCCCACCCCCATATGCAAGTGTATGCATTTGGGTTACCTCCCCCCCCATGCATATGTACTAATTGGCTAGCCCCTTATCATTTAAGTCTGCCTATTAAAAGACAGGAAATGTTGAAATGACTGCATGTGAAAACATTTTTATTTATATTTTATTCATTGTTTCTGTTGATTCTGTTCTTTTTAGTTTTCTTCAATATCGCAGACATTCCATTTGCCCTGTATGACAAGAGTATTATGCCTTTGGAAAGTGCTGGTCTAAATTTCCACATTTCATTGGCATACTAATTTTGTACAAAGATGTCACAATTTTGTTGTCACTGGATGGAAAGTCCTGCTTATCATTACAAAGTGATGTTTGCCTTACAACAGCAGGTTTTTGTAAAGGAACACTTCATTTTTTTTACAGAGGAAATAACAATTACAGGTTGAGGAAACACAACAGGTCATTATAAATAATTGTTTGTTTGGTAAAATATGCAAAATGAAAGGATGTTTCTTGCTTTGATAAAACAAAAATATACCCTTGAGTAACTGAGTGACATTTATTATTTAGCATGTCAACATATTTTTTTCATATATGATTGATAACAGTGACATGATGTAATGCAATTATTATTTTTGACACTGAGTATTTTTTCTTTCTTATTACAGATCAAAACACTGCATACTTTATATTGGACATACTAACTTATTTTACTTCTTTCGCAGGGATAAAACATTGTTTTACTTATTGTTTGATAAATGTTAAAGATTTATTCTTTGGAATGTCAATGTTCATTATAACTTTATATTATAAGAGTTCTTTGGAAGTATGCTTTGTCTTCCATGAACCTGTATGACAGTCAGATTTATTGGTAAGGAATAAACCCATATTGACACATTGATCTTATACTGTCTATACTCACGTGGAAGTCTATTCCATCTGCAAACAACACAGAACTCTGTTTGCCTTTGCAAAATTAACCTGTTGATCAAAGTATATTTTAATTCTACATATAACTCGTAAAGCCATATCTTTCGGCACATTATGCAACAGCAGTTCTGAGATCAGTGCAATAATTACTGTCATATTTTTTCAACCAGGTCTTTGACCGACTTCAGGTTGTAGGTGTGACTACATCCTACCAAACTGCCAACCGCATTATAGATGATATTGGGAAGCATTGTTACAATGATATTGTGGAAGGAGTCAGAAATGGCCAGCCTTTCAGGATTATTGGGGATAATATTAATGTTTCTGTAGGGGTCAAACATGAAAGAACTGATCACCATGGTGGAATGTTAAACTGGTTTGGGTCGGCTGCCATATTACAGACAGTCTTTTGATGAAATGCCACATGAAATTCAGGGAAAGACTAAAGATTTACAGTTTTATCACTTTATTCCTTCTGACAAGGATGAAAGAAGATTAAAGAATGATTACAAAGCTCTCATATCAAGGATAGCTAAGGAGTTCCTTCCCCAGTTGGACTTTCTCTACAAAACCCAGCCGACTCATATAATGGGTACATACAGTGAGGAGCTGACAAAGAAGAATGTAGTGGTGCCTTTAGAAGTTCTTCCACTTAATGAGCAAAAGTATGCAGATGTTGTTTCTATTTTGGACAAATATGAATCAGCAGTGGAAGAAATATATACGGTTGCTGGTAAAGAGAAATTGCCAGTACACATTGGGGGTGATCAGCTTACCAGAGAGCGGTTTACTGGTGGCAAAGGACTTAGATCTGGTTGCTTCACCGAAAAAGAGAAGTTGAATTACCTTTACCCTATCACATTTGAAATGTGGCATACTACTATGAATTTTTTGACTGTAATGTTTAAGTGCTTGTACAAGGAGGAGTCATTCGACAAAGGCACAATGAATGCAGAAAAAATTCGTTTAAGTAGAAAAACAGTAAATGCAGATGTTAGAAATTATGATCATGACAAAGACTTCACTGTTTCTTTTATTAAAGGCTACATTGTTGAGGCTCTCTGTGATTATTTTGGTCTGGAGACTTTGACAGATACCCCGACCAATCACATTCCACCAGAAGAAGCATGCATAGTGGAGATGGAATCCTGGTTCAATGATACTATGGACAGATTCATTGATGAATATGTCATGGGTAGAAACACTGATGCTACCAATAAAATACAGGTGGATACTGAAGAAATGATTGTAACTCCGCTAAGACTTCTACTACCAAATGGATCAACATCAACAGTCTTCATCCCAAAAAAGCAAAAGATATTAGTATTTTCTGAGGCTCAGCATGACAGGGTTAAGCATTATGCTCATAATGTGCTACAGCTAGGACTGCTGTATATGCAGTTCCTTGATGTGTGCCAAGTACCTGACAGGTCAAGGTTACTAACTACCCTCAAGTACATGATGGCAGTTTTTAAGGCAGTTAATTCACACAGTAAATATGCACTTGAAATTTTGCGTTTTCTTGCCCACCAACAAGCATCATATAGCCTGCATACAGCCAACAAGTCTTTGTATGGTTTATTTGTGAACACTGAGGGCAAAATAGATTCACATATTCCTGCTGACCTTCAAATGGAACATATTGTCAGGAAAATCAAGAAACTAGTTAAAAATGTTGGGTCTAACAACATCATGGGAACAATTTCAAGAAAATCAAGAGCTCTAGCTGGTATGTCCCATGTTGCAGAACAGTATGACCATGCTGCTGGTGTTATTGTTCGAGCTCAGCTGCATAAGAAAAAGAAGGCATTTGAAGAAGAGATGATTATTATCAAAGACCTGAGAGATGTTCGTCCATTTAAGACACAAATTGGGAGAGTTTTTCATAAATTTGAAAAGATACTTGCTCCTACAGATGGATCTTTATCCTGACAAGATTATGACGCATGGATTCAGCACCATAAATTTATCTTTGATTATGAGACAGGAAAATAAATTATTTTTTTTAACACAATGATGAAGTATTTGTACAAGTTGATTTGTGAGTCACATGGATAAAACCATGCTTTGCATTGCATTTTGAGGAACAATGATAAAAGTGCATTACATTACAATGTGAGGAACATGGATAAAACCTTGCTTTATATTACTTTGTGAGGAACAGTGATAAAAATTCTTTACATTACATTATGGTGAATTTGGATAAAACCCTGCTTTACCTTATATTGTGAAAAACAGCAATAAAACTGAACATTACACTACATTGTGTGGTACAAGGATAAAACTGCATTACATTATATTGTTCACAAGTCCAAATAGGTTTACATGGTGTTTTAACAGTAAGCATTTTATGATGGACCAAGTGGCTATACCTTTAACCTTATGAATATTAAAGTTTAGTTATTTTGATAGCCCTTCTAAGTGTGATTCAAATTTATATTTCCTTTTCTCTAAAAGATGGCAGTCAGTCAGAACAAAAGTTCCTATTAAGTTAGAATAACCAGATCAGATTCATGGTGATAGTGTCTCCATAAAGATTTGGTCAAAAGGTCTATAGATCTGTATTTTTTACAATTATTTAGTTAGGTCTGGATAGATATATGGCATGCACATTAAGTTCTTTCCACGGAATGATTGATTCTAATCATGCAAATGAGTAGCATTGATTTTAATAATGATGTGTATTATTTGACACTTCATTCACACCAAAAATAGAATAAAAATAATCTTGACCAGTGGCTGTATGGTTTATTTTATACTTATTACTATTAAGGTGAATATTACGAGTACAATACTGGAATTTTACATGTCAACTGTATAAAAGATTACAACACAAGGACCATTCTGTAAATGAGTGCAACTGGGTACTTTAATGTACATACAAGGAGAAATCTGGTGGATAAAAATGTTAAAAAATTGGAAGTTATGATTGTAAAAATTGTATTAATATAAAATTTCCTTTCTTTCATTAACCACAATTATACACTAAGAATGGTTTAGAGCATAGATACAATAATTGTCAGTTGACAGAGATAAATAACATGCATCTTATTGCAGTACATGTGTGATGATACTTTGGATTGCTGATGCTACTAATGGTGGTAGGTGAAAGTTAAATTCAACTTCTTGAACAGTATTGCAGAACTCAAAAGTTTCTGAAATAAAATATGTGATGTTTTCATCCAAACATCCTGTTCCATCTGCTGTCACATAGTCTTGAATTGCATGCATCACTTGGTTTCTTTGCTCCAGGGATGGAATGATAATGGGTCTCACAAACTGTTCATAATTGGCACATATGTCACAACATTCCTGAATAGAAGCTGGCTGGAAATTCACACTGAAGTACCCTGATAAAAACAATCTTCTGCACTTATTTGACTTGCAAAAATCTTTGATGGCCTTGTCAATATGTCTTTGTGCCAAATCTGTATCATTATAGTACAAAATGGCTTGGGCTCTGGAACCATCTCTACCTGCTCTGCCAATCTCCTGTGTGTAGGCTTTGAAACAAAAATCAAAGAAAGGATGAGAGTATTGATAAGTGGTGTGACTACACATTTTCTACACATGCTTACACCAGAGTTATAGTTGTGTTGTAATGAAAAAAATTCATATTAAATTTGTTTCGAAATACCTATGATTGAAAACAATTGATCCAGTAACTATTAAAGTAAGGAGCCGCTTTTTGGATTTAAATATTGATAAAGACAGATGCATAATGAAAGGTAACTTTGAATATAAACAATTAAACATGTATATTCAGATATGTTTATTATACATGGCTTTTATACACTTCCTCTTAATACCTTGAAACATGGTACTATCCCCCCCCAACAAAAACAAATATAATTTCATAAATAGAAAAGTTTTGCTTTTCAGCCTTAAAAAATAAAAATAAAACCAAGCTGTGATGTTGAATGGTCACATGAACTGACAGTAAGTCTGTATCTCCTCTGTCCTATGCCTTGAGTCACATTAGTTGCAGGGGAAGAAATTAACAATAAAAATGTTTGGATCTTAATCACTACTATACCTTCAAGAGTTAATGGAGGACCTGCATGGATTACTCTCTTCACTTGCCTTAGGTCACATCCCATGCCAAGGGCTATAGTTGCAAACACCAGTCGAACTGGAGTCCCATCTTGGGATAATTGTTTCAGGATGTCCTGATTGACCTATGGGGGAATATATATATATATATATATATATATATATATATATATATATATATATATATATATATATATATATATATATAGTGCAAAGCAATGTTTTCAGTCTCCAAGTGAATAATTTCTAATGTGCCTTTTTCGTTGTTTAATTTCACTGATGAAAATCAAATTAATACTTAAGTTTTAAAGTAAAAATAATATGATTTCTGATTTCTTTCCACCAGAAACATTGAGATTTGGTAATTAAAATATCACCTAGAAAAAATCCAATATTTTAAACAAAATTTGCCATGGCGTCATGAAAAAGAAACTGATATAAAAACATGACCATCACAAGCAATAATTTAGTGTGTCTAACATGGAGCCATCTGCTAGCATAATGCCTATTTTACAGAGTAGTCCATAACAAGCTTGGCTATAATTGCCACAGAGTTCACTGACAGTGAAATGTGAAAAAAATACAGCATATATCTAACTGGTTGAATGATATCTCATTATGTGGGTTTTAAACATGGAATAAGTAATTACATGTTCAGGTTGCTGGGAATGAAACTGTACAACACATGCAGTCTCCTCAGGTCTTTCACAATCCATCCAGAATGATGATCGAAGTAGTCTCTTGGCAAGTTCAATGCCATATGCGCACCATTGCAACTTGCAGTATACAATTGTTAATGGAAAATCATGCTTATTTCTGTGCAATTCTAATAGTAAAGGTTTGTACACATAGTCATAAGCACCTTCTACAGTGTGCCTTCCCCCAGTTGATGGTATACGAGACCCAATATTTTCATTCAGAACTTGTGTGGTGCTTAAAATAGTAAACCTTTTCATTCCAAGGCTTCTGTGAAAAATCCCTCTGTGCTGTTTGACTTGCTGTTGCAGTAACTGCAAGGACTCTTAGGCAGTTTTGTATACTAGGCATTATATTGGCAAGTCTCTTGAATTCTGGCCTAAAGTCCTCCCCCCCCATTCCAAAATGCAGTGGGCCTCATCAACTACAAGATATGTGATGTCATATCTTGTTGATATTGTTCCGAGCTTTTCAGCATGATATATGGCATCTTCAGGATGACCAATAAAATAGGAAATATGACTTGTTTCTTCAAAGTCAATACCAGTTTTAAGATGCAAAACTCGAGGTTTTAACTTCTGGATCTCTTGTTTCAGAATTGAGTTTAATGGCACAACTATAATGACAATGCATGTTTTGGCAAGTACATATTGTGTGTAATAGGGCAGTATTTCAAATATAAGTGACTTTCCATATCCTGTTGGTAGTATAGCAACTGTGTCATGTTTTTCTAGTGCCTTGAGACAATTCAGCTGCTGAGGCTTTAAAAACTGAATTTCTGTGCAACATGCCTTGTTCAGCATTGCTAATGACATTTTATGCTGTATGCAACTTCGTAGCATTTTACTGGATTATCTGAAATGAAAAATATTCTTTTCAGGTAAAGCAAACCTGAATATTCAACACCAACTTGATAGATTTTTCAGCAATAAATTTCACATTCAATAAAACTGGTCAGCAAGTAAAATTTGAGTGTTTACTTTAATGCAAATGGAGCCAGGTAGATAAAACTGGGGAACCCCTGTATAACACTGGTTAATATCTTGTGTAAGAATGTTATCTAGCTCGATATAATAATGGTGCATTTCGAAGCTGTGAAACTAGCATGTTATATCCAAACTTGAATTATTATGAATAGTGTTATAAAAGTGCTTCACTATTGACACTTCAAATTTTCATCATAAGCTTCTCTATCAAATATATCCAAATAGTTTTAGATTCAAGCTATATTATCACATTTGTTTGAAAAGCAGGCTCAAGATGATATCTAACACAATAATAAATGAAAGACAAAATGTGCACAATTATTTCATGTTTACTGAACACATGGAAAATGGTAATCTGTTTTCTCAATACATTTTTCAGACTTTCATGTACAAGTTATACCTTCATCTCCGATTTTCAATAATTACAAATCTGTAACTGTTAAGTGTGCAAATAACCTATATGTAATAAAGAAAATCTAATATTTTTTTAAACAAAATGTATCAAATGAACAAAAGAGTACAGTACCATTATATAGCCTCAACTACATAATACAAAATATATACCCATACATTTTATACAGTTGCTTATATCAAGACATCAACATGTAAGTTATGAATGCTGATTTACATGATTTTAATGATCAGACAACCATTCTTAAAGAACATGAAATGACTGTCCTTTGTTAACATCATTGATAATCATCCTGTAATTGGCAGCTTTGGAGGAAAATGTGGATGCAGACATACATCCTGAGTGAGCATGCAACAGCTGACATGTCACAATTACTCTCAAAATTTGAATTAAATTCGTGCTAGGAATGTGTGTTTGCGGGTGGGTGGGAAGCTTTGGTTGGGGGTGGTGGTGTTAGAGAATGAAATCAGTGAAATGCAGTTTGCAGGAAATATGCAAAACGTTGTACGAAAACAAACCAAATGCCATACCTTCATTTGGCATTAGAATATCATCCAGTTTTGACACTATCAAAATTAATCTCCCTACAGTTCAGAACACGTTTGTCTCGGAAACACCACCTTGGCTCCTTAAGCAACCCAAAGTGATTTTTGCGTTGCACGATGGGAGAAAATCTGAGACTAATCCTGTCGCTTTCCAGAACTCTTATCATGAACTCCTCAACGATTTTAAAAACTACACAAAATTTTTTACTGATGGATCAAAAGTTGATGACAAGGCTGCTGCAGCCTTTGTTAGTGGCAAGCACATAACCAAAGTGCGCTTGCCAAACGATGCGTCCATATTTTCAGCGGAAATCAGAGCAATAGACCTTGCTCTGAAATTTATTGAACAAAAGCGCATTTTAAATAGCATTATTTTCTGTGACTCTCTGTCAGTACTTCAGTCGCTACACCATAGAAAACTGGATAATCCATTACTAGTCGATATTCTCGTCAAAAACTCTGAGCTTAGTAAGTCCTGCAACATAGTATACTGTTGGCTACCTAGCCATATTGGTATTAGAGGTAATGAAGAAGCAGACCGGGCTGCTAAGATGGCTCTATCCCAAGAACCATCGGATTTTAAATTACCTTTTACTGATTTTAAACCTTGTATCAAAAAGTACCTACGTCAGAAGTGGCAGGCGTCATGGGATGATGCAGTCAATAACAAACTTCATGCCATCAAACCAACCCTGGGAGAATGGACTCCTTCCTACAGAGCTATCCGTAGGGAGGAGGTTGTCATTGCAAGAATCAGAATCGGTCATACATACATTACCCACTCCCACATACTGAAAGGTGAAGATCCACCAGAGTGCGTTTCTTGCAATGAGCCATTCACTGTTAAACACTTTATGACCCAGTGTTCCGACCTGCAACCTACGCGTGTTAAATACTATAATGTACATGACATGAAGGAACTTTTTGATACAATACAAATCACTTGTATTTTAGATTTCCTAAAGGAAGTAAATCTCTATTTTAAACTATAACTTGTATGCCATCACGTAGAATATTTTTTATCTAATGCAAATATCACCTTTTATTTACAACATCTTATCATCAACATAACACCATTTACATCTCCCGTTGATTGGGAAGCTTCATATTTTCCTGTCACCAACATCTTACCATTTTATATTGTTTTTCATATCGCTGGTCGATGTTAAACCTTTCTCATTTTTGAACATCTAACCTATTGTATGGCGCTAAATAGCCTAAAAGTGCTGGTGCGCCGTTAAAATTCAAGCAAACAAACAATAAGAATCAAGGATGTACTGAGGCCAATACCTATTGAAAACAATAGAACTGTAATGTTGCAAAGAAAAGATCAGTATAAAAAGACTAAGCCGCGCCTAGTTATGTACAGGATCGAGTAAAATGGTATTTACACCCCACCCCACATACGCGTGATTCGTAATTTAAAACACTACACAAAGTTCTACGACGCCTTGACACAGATTTTAAAGAATACTAACAAGTAGAACTCATCGTAGTGCATCATTTCCACACATAGGACACTTTTTAACACTTCTATGCGAGAATATTTCATGTTGTGAGCCATGCTGATAAAAATGCGTGTTTACCTTCCATGAACATTGCGCAATTCCAATATGGCGGAGGCCGTTACCTGACCTTTATAACGAAGAGTAACGGAGTGGAGAGCGGTCAGGGAACCAGACTAAACAGTGAATGGTTCATTGCAAGAAACGCACTCTGGTGGATATTCACCTTTTAGTATGTGGGAGTAGGTAATGTATGTATGACCGATTCTGATTCTTGCAATGACAACCTCCTCCCTACGGATAGTTCTGTAGGAAGGAGTCCATTCTCTCAGTGTTGGTTTGATGGCATGAAGTTTGTTATTGACTGCATCATCCCATGACGTCTGCCACTTCTGACGTAGGTACTTTTTGATACAAGGTTTAAAATCAGTAAACGGTAATTTAAAATCCGATGGTTCTTGAGATAGAACCATCTTAGCAGCTCGGTCTGCTTCTTCATTATCTCTAATACCAATATGGCTAGGTAGCCAACAGTATACTATATTGTAGGACTTACTAAGCTCCGAGTTTTTGACGTTATCTTTAATATCCTGCACTGCAATATCAGGTTTGTTGCACTGCATCGCAACATTCATTGTTTCTGTATATTTTTTTTGCATGTTACTGGCAAGTCAGTTTGAGTAGAACTGTCTTTGACATGCAATGTGCAAGTTTGTTCACATTTATTAAACATGCTACGTAATCGCGAAACATATCCTATGTAATCATGCATGTGCACAGAAACATTTAGTGATGATGAATATTGAAGAGAAAGCTTTAATGGTTCATTTTCTTCATATATTTCATCTCTGCCATCATCTGTATCTGATTAAGTGGTAAAGAGATATCATCAACCTGGAATAAAAATAAACCATTTGTAAGAAATAATGAGTACATATTTAACTGATTGTCAAATTAAAAAATACCACATAACCTATTTGTTTCATACATTCCAATACCTAATTTTGTACACATTTAATTTTATATTCTACATAGTCCAGTGAGTACTTCATAATTGTAATGATTTTTTTTAACATATCCATTATATCCTGAATTACTAAACATATCTTTTATACATAATTTAAGCAATGCGATAACAATTAGTTAGTAATGGTATGTCACCGGACAAAAGTTTTACATCATTTTATAATACTGAGACACTGACCTTTTAAGTTTTGAAGTTGGATGGTAGGGCTGATATATATATATATATATATATATATATATATATATATATATTGAGGGGGGGTTCATGCTTTGGGCGAAGGACAATTTTTTAATTATTTTGGCTAATATGGAACAGTTGTGTACAACAGGAGAGCCGATCACAGCAAACTATTTTGAATTTTTCCAGCTAATGAACATAAGGGCCTGACGTTTTTAAACTATATGTACCCCACACCACTCTTGATTAAATTGTCGGTGTCAATGCCAAATGTTATTTTTTCGTTATAATGCAACGGAAATAATTTACCGTCCAAGTCTCGAAAGTTTTTTTGAGGAAATATGTTAGGAACTGGTGCTGTCTTTGATGGTCCTGCTAATCCCCTCAAAATAATCACTGCATATTCGTGATGTCGACTTCAGACTCAAGTTCTTTCTAAAACATCCAACTCGTTGTTTCCAAATACGCGATATTTTACCATCTACCGGAAACCTATAATCTTTCCGGTTTAATTTGAACAGCCTTTCGCACAGCAATATATTTTCCCCGTGTTGACACTATTTTGTTGACTTTTTATGTGTCGCTAACCATGCGTGAAAGGGTGCGAAATTCTGAACTATCCGGAACTGGAAATTTTACATGGGCATGCGCATTGGAACTAAGGGGGTAATTTTAAGTTCTTTGTTGCAACCGTGAAACCCCCCGTAGGCTTTGGTTTGGCGTTATTGATCTTTTAATTTTTTTCGATTTCGTAAGATGCTTTTCAGCAAAGGTTGGCTCACATTCTCTGCTGCTTTTTTTTCTTCGAATACTTATTATTTTATTATTATTTACATTTCAATGGATAACACGTCTGCTAAACTCTATAATGAATATCAATGTAATAATTTCTCTCAATCTAAATACGTAAGAAGGTGAAACGGTTTTATAATTGCAATTACACCTTATATATGCGATTAAGCAGCTCATATGTCGAATACTTTATCCGGGATGCAGAATCGACCAGTAGGTTTCAGCTGAATGGTAGAGGGCGCTTTCAGTGGCTATTAACTAGGTCAATGTAGTTGTTAAACATTTTGACTTCGATGTGGAACATTTAGTAGTTTAAAGTTGGAAATCTTTTCACTGAATGGATAGATCCGAAATTACTCGATAAGCTCAGCCCCCTTAGAGACTGTTACTGCGAACCCCCAAGCTTCCCATAAAAATTGCGGAATCATCACAATACAGGCACCATGTCGGATTCTCTCTCGCGTATTCCTGATAACATTTCACTTAAACACCTTACTGTTCAAGAGAAACTATCCAGTAAAGTGTTGCAAAGGGTTTGAACTACTTTACACAGGGATATATACACGAAATCAAAGTTTTTGAGTTTGAAAATAAGATTCGCGTAGAAGCGAGATGCTGGCCATCTATGAAGAAGAACCAGCTTCCGCACCGTCTGCACAACGAAATTACGGAGGAAAAGTGTGAAGATGCATACTGTTCATGTAAAGAGGGGTTAGATTTAATGTTTTGTATTTTTATGAGCTAGTTTTCATGTTTGAACTGTTTCATATCCTGAAGTAATGGCAACAGTTATAGTACAAGTCATACAGGTCATGTCGGCGTTCGTATTATCATGTTAGCTGTTGATTTCACCCTAGTACCTTTTCTCTTGACCAATATATGTACCCGGCCACCATTGTAAATGTCCACAGTGATAAATAATTTTAGTCTGGGGTCATCCATATATGACTTAATATAATTTGCGCGGATTTTTTTAAATGTAAATACACTTACATGACCATGCTGACATACAGTATACTAAAATACTAAGCTCATATATGTCAGGAATTTCAGGCAGCGGCGCTAAAGACAAACAAAAAGCTATCTGACATTTTATTTTTATTTATGTCACTGTGACGATTTACTAATTGTAGTTATCCAAATTGTAACCTTGACACATGTTGTTTGGAAACCTTGTAAGTAACGTATAAACATTTCCTTCCTCTGGCATTTCACGGAGTGGTGTAAGCAGTATGTTTCAGATATATGCACCGAAAACATTTTACTAATTAATGTGTATGATATCTGAAAAATGTTTTGTTGCAGGGTCAGTGGGCATTGCTTCCATGTTGTTGGGCTAATCAAGTCCCTACAGGGTTTCAAACTACACAACTTCACCACTATTCCTGACCAGTTTAGTTGCACAAGCATACCTCAGCAATGGCATGTACCAAGGGGATCGAAAATAAAGCCAGTGCCACTTAGCCATGTCGTGGTTGCTAGACCGAAAGAGAGTAGGAAAAGGAAACCAGTGGTTTGCCAGACTGATATAAACAAAAAGTATGAAATTAAAATTCAAATTATTTCCCAACAGAAATACTTGTTTAAAATCTTATTGTAGATGGAACATGGAGCTAACTATTTAATACTTCCAGACTAAAATAAACACAACAAACAATATAGCTTTAATACTTTGTTTTATTCATCATGCTGATGCAATATACTTGAATTGATATGTAATAGAAAAATATTCATGTAAATGTACAATACAATGTCATCAAATAGAACAAGTAATAAGGTGTGCATTGAGAATATGTGGACAAATTAAAGATGCCTAAAATAGGCACTGATATGAAGTAAACGTAGACACAGCATTGTTTAACACGATTATTTTATTACTTTCTTTTACATTTAGAGTACCAAAAGTGGATGAAAAGGACATGTCTTATCTCTCTAGTCTGAAGGGAACACCCCTAGAGTGCAGAATTGCACCCAACATTCCTAAAATATCAACACCTCTAGGAGACGTGCAGATTGGGTCAATATTATCATGTTGGGTACTATCAAATCATAATTCTGTGTTTATCCTTAACAAATACATCTTGAAAAAGTGTTAGGAGACAACAAACTGTCCATATTTTATTGGCCTTTTGAAACAAAGATGTAGGAATACAGTGTGATAAAAGTTTGTACGTTTTAACTTAACATATGAGACGTTCTATATGTACCCTATGTTTGGCAATTTTGTTAGTCAAAACTGTCTCAGAAGCAGTCTCCCCCTGCGGGTTCGGGGTTGTAGAATTGGTCCGACGTGCCTCGCCACGTGTCGTAAAAGGCGACTAAGTAGAGGCAACCTGTTTGCCGTGGGTTGCGTCCCGTGTCGGGGGAGGAAAGGATCCTGGTAGTTGCAACACACTACTTTGGCCTCTACTTCTCTTAGACGGGTGGTCGAGATGGGCCCGGTCTCGACAAATCGGCTGGTCACGCCGAGCCCTAGGAAGTCTTTATTAACTCTCATCTCCTTTTACTTTCTCCTTGTATCTATTTTGATACCACCGTTGCCCCTATATTCTATTCCTATATCTTTCCCTTTTCCAAATCTTAGAAGACTTCCTAGAAGGCGGTGGCTCAACGGGTCAATCGGGGGGTAATTTTACTGACCCTAGAAATTGGCGACTTCAGGGTCATCCAAAGGTAATTTTATCAACTGAGTATGGCATCTGTGTATCCTTGGCACTTTAAAAGTGTCCCCTTGTTGGGCTCCTTGGTGGGTGGGGAGCACGGGTGCTGAATTTTAAAATCTAGCCATCATGGAAAACAAATCCAATAAACGTACTAAACCACTGTCTGACTGATGAGAACCACGTGGCGTGGAATCATTTCCACGCTTCATGGTTATTCAATCGAAAGATGATGCTAAACCGCTTTCAGGTTTATCTCCTTTTATTATCGAGAAAACCATTACGGGATCGATTGGCACACCAAAAAGTGTGAAAAAACTAAAATCGGGTTGCCTTCTTGTAGAGTGTGATCGAAAGGGGCAAACAGACAATATCATGAAAATGAAAACATTCTTTGATATTCCAGTGACCTCATTCGCCCACACTACACTGAATTCGTCCAAAGGCGTAATACGATGTCGTGACTTGGCTGGAGTCACCGACGCAGATATCATAGAAGGGATGAAACATGAAGGTGTCACTGCAGTGCGAAGAATACGTATTAAACGTAATAACACCCTGCAGGACACCAATACATTTGTACTCACCTTTAATAAACCGACAGTGCCCAAAGTGGTCAAGGTTGGGTTTTTACAAGTAAAGGTCGAGATCTACATTCCAAACCCCCTTCGATGCTATAAATGTAAAAAATACGGCCATCACGAGGATCGATGTAACAGAGCCAAGGTATGTGGCCGATGCGGAGACCACTCTCATCAGGAAGCTGATTGTAGAGCAACTCCGCATTGTGTCAACTGTGGCAAGGAACATCACGCCAGTTCCAAAGATTGTGATACATGGAAACAGGAGAAGGAAATTCAGAGGGTAAAGTTTACTTCGAACATTCCCTACCCAGAGGCCAGAAAGCTTGTCCAGGCAAAAACATCCCTTCCTGGCACATCCTTCTCCACAGTCGTAAAGCACAATCCAAAAAGCACGAAGGACGCCCAAACACAGACGGATCAGCCCGATTCAACCACATGTGCCAACATCCCTAATTATAAGCCACAGAAAAGCACAACATCAACTCAGACAACTAATAACAATCCACCACCAAAATCACCAAGACAGAAACACAAAGCAAAAACAAATAAATAGCAAAAGGGGTCAGATGACCCCATTAAACTGTACAACAGGTTTGGAGACTTTGAGAGCATGGATGCAGAAGAAACTGCTCCGTGTACTCAAAGTAGCTCCAAACCTAATAAAACTAAATATACTCCCGTACATGTTTGAAACACTATGTAAAACTAGACTAAATAATGATACAGTATTAAACGCTGTTAATCCTATACAGCATTTTACCTCCGCTTTAATTTCAATTGCAGATGAATCTATTCCTAAGTCCTCAACGAACAGTAAGAGATCGCAAAAACCTTGGGTAACCAAGGAATGCAAAGAAGCCATTAGACAACGCCGAGAAGCATTAAAAACATTCAACAATCGTCCAACGCCCGAAAATTTAAATAAATATCGTATTGCCCGGGCTAAAACTCGACGCACAATCAAAGAATGTAAACGTGCATCATGGAAGAAATATATTTCTTCTTTAAACTCTCGTTCCTCAATGAAACAAGTTTGGGATACTATTCGAAAAATAAATGGAAAGAGGAAACACAATTCTATTCGACATCTAAAAATAAACAATAGCAATTTCAGTTCGAAACGTGACATAGCAAATATTCTTGCCGATAGTTTTTCGAAAAACTCATCATCATCTAATTACTCAGATGCCTTTAGAAGATTAAAATCTCAAAAAGAAAAGTCACGTTTAAAATTTACATCGAACAACACTGAAAATTATAACCAGCTGTTTTTTTATATTGGAGCTTAGGGAGGCATTAGACAAGGCCCATGATACATCCGCTGGGCCTGACGAAGTACATTACCAGTTCTTGAAACACCTCCCAGAATCTTCTCTCACATTACTTCTTAAAATCTTTAATGATTTATGGATTGCTGGTAATGTACCTAAGAGCTGGAAAGAAGCAACAGTGATACCGATTCCCAAACCAGACAAAGATAACGAAGATCCTAACAGCTATCGGCCTATTGCATTGACAAGCTGCATATGCAAAACAATGGAACGAATGATTAATTCTTGGCTTGTATGGTACATGGAAAGTAATAATTTAATTTCTCCTTTCCAAAGTGGCTTCCGTTCTGGTCGTAGTACTAACGATCATCTGGTTAGACTGGAAACATTTATTCGCGATGCATTTATCAAGAAGGAACATTTAGTAGCAGTCTTGTTTGATTTAGAAAAGGCCTATGATACAACATGGAAGTACGGGATACTAAATGACCTGCACGATCTAGGTCTAAAAGGCCGTCTGCCCGCTTTCATCTCCAGTTTTCTCTCCGACAGAGAATTCAAAGTACGCGTGGGCTCTACCCTCTCCGATATGCACCAGCAAGAAATGGGTGTGCCCCAGGGCAGTATTTTATCTGTGACGCTATTTAATATCAAAATCAAAAGCATCACTAAGTGCTTAACTCCCGGTGTGGACTGCTCTTTATATGTAGACGATTTTTTAATTTGTTATCGATCAAAGCACATGCATACAATTGAAAGGCAACTTCAACAAAATATCAATAAGATCCACCATTGGGCCAGTAATAATGGTTTTAAATTCTCTAAATCGAAAACAGTATGCATGCATTTCTGTCAATTGCGAAGACATCATGATGACCCTAAACTCAAGCTGGACGGAACACTTATTCCAGTTGTTGAGGAAACAAAGTTTTTGGGTATTATCTTCGACAGAAAACTGACTTTTATACCACACATCAAGAATTTAAAAGCTAAATGTTTAAAAGCTTTAAATTTACTAAAAGTAATTGCGCACACTGACTGGGGTGCTGATAAAAAAGTCCTCAATTTGTATAGAACATTTATCCGTTCTATACTAGACTATGGATGCATTGTTTATGGTTCAGCTAGGAAGTCTTATTTGAAAATGCTGGACCCAATTCATCATCAGGGAATAAGACTTGCTCTAGGAGCATTCAAGACATCTCCATGCGAAAGCCTTCTCGCGGAAGCGAATGAACCACCCTTATCGCACCGCAGAGAAATGCTTTCTATACAGTACGCTCTTAGGTTAAGATCAAATCCTCTGAACCCTGCTTTTTCGGCTGTTTTTCAACCAAAATACAAAACTTTGTACGAAAACAAACCAAATGCCATACCTTCATTTGGCATCAGAATATCATCCAGTTTTGACACTATCAAAATTAATCTCCCTACAGTTCAGAACACGTTTGTCTCGGAAACACCACCTTGGCTCCTTAAGCAACCCAAAGTGATTTTTACGTTGCACCATGGGAGAAAATCTGAGACGAATCCAGCCGTTTTCCAGAACTCTTATCATGAACTCCTCAACGATTTTAAAAACTACACCAAAATTTTTTACTGATGGATCAAAAGTTGATGACAAGGCTGCTGCAGCCTTTGTTAGTGGCAAGCACATAACCAAAGTGCGCTTGCCAAACGATGCGTCCATATTTTCAGCGGAAATCAGAGCAATAGACCTTGCTCTGAAATTTATTGAACAAAAGCGCATTTTAAATAGCATTATTTTCTGTGACTCTCTGTCAGTACTTCAGTCGCTACACCATAGAAAACTGGATAATCCATTACTAGTCGATATTCTCGTCAAAAACTCTGAGCTTAGTAAGTCCTACAACATAGTATACTGTTGGCTACCTAGCCATATTGGTATTAGAGGTAATGAAGAAGCAGACCGGGCTGCTAAGATGTCTCTATCCCAAGAACCATCGGATTTTAAATTACCTTTTACTGATTTTAAACCTTGTATCAAAAAGTACCTACGTCAAAAGTGGCAGGCGTCATGGGATGATGCAGTCAATAACAAACTTCATGCCATCAAACCAACCCTGGGAGAATGGACTCCTTCCTACAGAGCTATCCGTAGGGAGGAGGTTGTCATTGCAAGAATCAGAATCGGTCATACATACATTACCCACTCCCACATACTGAAAGGTGAAGATCCACCAGAGTGCGTTTCTTGCAATGAGCCATTCACTGTTAAACACTTTATGACCGAGTGTACCGACCTGCAACCTACGCGTGTTAAATACTATAATGTACATGACATGAAGGAACTTTTTGATACAATACAAATCACTTGTATTTTAGATTTCCTAAAGGAAGTAAATCTCTATTTTAAACTATAACTTGTATGCCATCACGTAGAATATTTTTATCTAATGCAAATATCACCTTTTATTTACAACATCTTATCAACATAACACCATTTACATCTCCCGTTGATTGGGAAGCTTCATATTTTCCTGTTACCAACATCTTACCATTTTATATTGAACTATTGTTTTTTTATATATATCGCTGGTCGATGTTAAACCTTTCTTGTTTTTGAACATCTAACGTATTGTATGGCGCTAAATAGCCTAAAAGTGCTGGTGCGCCGTTAAAATTCAAGTAAACATACAAACTCAGAAGCAGTCATTTGCCTACTTGCCGATGCAAATGGTGGAATGTCACCTTATCCTTGTAATCCATCGACTTGAGTTTATCTCTGGGTGGAAACTGCTTCACTACATTCGCATAAGACATACGGGTATCGACAAGGTCCAAGGATAACAATTTTTCAGCGCTGTTTATCTGCTCCATGTCCAAACTAAACAACAAATGACTCCAATACTGTTTTCAATACATATGCACCATTTATATTTACATGGAGTCCATCACGTGCCAAATGCATACTTCGATAAAACAATGGGTTATAGTCAATAAAATGGCACTTGTCACATTCTCGGCTTAAGATCATAATGACATCATTTAGTGCAGCACATCCTCTTTATAAGTCTGGTAAAACAGTAGAGTTCCAATGAAAAGATTTAAAGTTACTGGTGGTTCGAGGCAGAATTCCACAAAGTGACCAGCATTGTGGGATTCATTTCCAGCAGCTGACGAATAAAGTCTCTGTAACAAATGAAAGCAAGAAGTGCACAAAAAAAATTAACTAAAATGCAAACAAAACATGACTAATAAAGCTGTGAAAATTTCAGAAATTCACCACCATAGTAACTGCTGCCATTTGGGAAATATAAATAAAAGGATACAAAATTTAAAACCATCTGCTACCAGGGTTATTTTGTTCAACTCGCAAGCTCTAAGCAAAAATAAATATCCCATTTTGACATCATATTTCAAGATTTCGGAACAATCCACACACTTCATTTTTGTTGTAGCAATGTAAAAATTGTATTGTCATAAAGTGCAATATGTATTACCTAATTAATGTTACCCTCCTGATGTTAAGCCTGTTTATTTGTGGCATATGGTGGATTATTAGGTAATAAATGTAGATTGCTGGAAGCTGAGAATACCAAAATCAGTTAAAATTGTGACAAGAATCTTTAATTAAATGAAGCCACTGAAACAGTTTCTTCAATACTTTTTTGTTTTTATTCATTTTGTTAAAGAAACATACTTCAGCTTAATCTGATTATGGCATTCCCGGCATAAATCACATTTCAGGCAAACATAACTTGAAATCAGATCCACATGATTGTGTGAGAATTTTAATTTATTAGAAAAAAAGGCATCAGAGTAAGAACAATCTCGCTAAATCATTTCGACTTTAATTTGTAGAAAAGCATCAATACGGGCTGCATAAAGTTTCAGATATTTCTGAAATTTGACTTCTCATTACGATGCTAGATGACATCAAAACATGCTACACAAGCACAATTAATTAGGCAATAAAACATCGACCCCAAAACATAAATATCATGGTCAATGTCTTAGACTATATGACGAGTAGTCAATATGGATGCTAATCATGTAAATTTGTTATTGAAAATTATGCTGGTCATATTATAATTAGAGAGAATACATGTATTTGGAATTCATCACTAGCCAGTAGTAAACTGTAAGTTCAATATAATAAATTAAATATACAATAGAAATTTATAATAGTTATGTTGCAAAAATTGGACACAAATAATAAATGTTTTCAAAGTCAAATTTACAAGCAAAAATACCTTATAAATATGGTGACATCTTTTCCAACATCATTCGAACCTATGTGAAGAATCAACAGGTCAAGTTTTTGGGCTCGTACAACATCTAACACCTCGGATTTAAAATTGGTGACATCTCCAATTTCGCACCAGGAAATAGTCAACAGGAATAAGTTGGGAAGATTCAGAAGACAACTGAGTTGCTTCAAATTGGAATCACCTGCAACGAAAATGCTTTTCGACATTCTGACAAGTATGCGGCAGCTATGCAAAATGTACAATGAATATGAAATGAATATCCACTATTTAAAAGAAGTAACTGTCTTTCTAAAAAGAAAATATAAATTACATAAACACTAAATTGTACTTTTCACACCATATCAATTATAATAAAATGGAAGTCAATTATAAACACTTAAGAAAACAAACTACTATCTTGGGGTAAAAACTTATCAAATGAATATAACTAATAAAATACTTTTTAGTATATTCACGCTCTCAGTTCCAATACCTTAACTAGTATGTGAATATGCAAACTAAACTTCTTATTTAAGTAGTAATCAAATTTAAAAACTAATACATATAAATGAACACAAAAACTTAGCAATGCATGTACACTATCAAATAAATTCAGCCAATATTCACAAAAAATAGAAAATAAAGTCAAATTGATAAAACTTAAAAGGACTGAAACGAAAATTCAAATTGGTCTGGCAGTTGGTAACGTGACTTTGGTCTATACAAACTAGTTTGTTAAATTTGCGCACTATGATAAATTGTAAAATAAAACAAAGCGTGATTAATTATAATTACATATATGATTACAATTTTTAAATATATATGAATCGAGAATATGGTAACTAAGATGCAGCAATTATTAATAGTTATAGCTCAAATTTGAAAGGCGTTCGCACGAATTTTGGTTCAAGCGGAAGCAGGCAGTAGAATTGGTGGTTTGTGGGATTGTTTCTGAGGAATGTATTGTACAACCAATCAAAACCATCATTTTTAGAGGATATATTTGAATGTACGAATATTTAATGAACGTAGGATTTCTCCATTATCCCCCCCCCCCATAATTACCAACGATCGGACTGCACACTATTAATTAATAAATTTATTTACACTAACCTTTGTACCCAGACGGTAAGTATAATCCCTATTCGAATGATCCACTGCTTTAAATCCTTAGAACATTCACTTTTTTTTTAATATAAATCCCTTTCAGATGTGAAAATATGCTATACAATAAGAACAATAATAATATAAATTTATTATTAATATTGGCAGTATTTTCAATCATATTTAATAACATTTACAATGGTATAAACGGAAAGTTTATAGTATATAAAGTTAAAAGTTTATATATATATATATACACAAGAAAAAGATGAATATTATAATGAACATTATTAATAACACTTGCAATGGTATTTATGAAACATACATAAACCTACATGGTGTACGGACATATAATCCCGCGACAGTTGATCCCGTGACAGTTAATGCCTGACACTTAATTCCCCGACAGATAATCCCATTGACACTTAATCCCGCGACACTTAATCCCTCCCGCGAAATTGTAAACTAAGAAGAAATAAAACAAATGTATTTAACGCAATTTAATAAAAGGTAATCAGAAGTCTGCAAGTTGAATGTAAAGTGAAATAGAGAACTAAGAATTTAATTAAAAAATATTTATTTAACGCAATTTAATAAAAGGTAATCAGAAGTCCTCAATTTAAATGTAAAGTGAAATGGAGAACTTTAAATTTAAAAAGTTAATGTATGACAAGTAAACAATGGCTCGCATATAGACAAGAATTTCGTTCGAAGAGTAACGTTCCACAGCATTTTTAACACGCGTCTTCTGCGTCTGGTATTTCTTTGCATCTGAATGTCTCTCTCGATTCCCTTTAAGAAAGTCCATAAAGTGGGATGATGACACTGAAACAGAGCTTGTAGTGCGAAGTGTCAACCTTCCACAGCGTTTGTTGTTCTGGCAACACCTTCTGACGCCGTTTCAAAGTGATTCCATGTTTCGATTGGAAAGATTGCCGGCCTGTATTGTTCTCCACGTCCAGGTGTCCGTCTACCTCGAATATATGTATGTTCAAAATATGATAAGAATTCAGGCATCTTTTCATGATATGGCATGCTATCGGCTAATATGAGAAAAGCGTCTACGACATCTGCAGCTGGAACCATCGCCAAAGCAGGTAAACAGCGAACGGCCGTGCGTAAGCTGTCATTAGACTAGTAATCAACTTTCATGCCGATGTCGTTAACTTTGCGTATAACTCTTTGTGTCAGGTGGAAATAGCAACCCATAACGTTTGCATTTGGATAGGCGCTCTCAAAATCAAGGAGTAGTCGATCAGGTTCTGCTGCAGGGACCAATTCTTTTACTGCTTCAATCATGCGATCATATATGGCACGTGTTTTACTTTGCAAGAGGCAGTAAAGGGCGACCGGGGAGATTACCGGCACTAGTTCGAAATGTATGCTGTACATCTGAAAAAAAATCGTAGGTACTACCTTGAATGTTCAATCTGCTAACCACAATTTCGCTCTGGCTAATCCATCCAACAGTTCCTTATGACCGAGAATAAGCAAGCTTTCGTTTCCAGATCCGGAATCATGCAAAATCATATGTTGGAATTGTTGAGGAATGCAGAAAGTCATATCTTTCGGAGGCGGTGGTAGAGGTATCGAATCCGGAGCAGACATCAATTTCTGACGCTTTCGTTGCAACGTTCTATTCAGGGATGTTTTCTTTGGTAAGGCCATAAGTACGCAACTATCAAGATGCGTACTTATTTCTCCAATGATAGCTTTAGTTGTTGCCGAAATTTCTCCCATCTTGTTTTTCATATCAGCGACAGCCTGCATCGCTAAGATAGACTCCTTGTTTCCGTCGTGATTGTGTCAGCATCGCAACCGCGTATAATTTCATCGTCCTTGGTTGCAATACGTGAACGGCATCTGGTGTTCTGGTGAAGTTTGAATCGCCAATGAATTGTCCCATTCGTACACTCCCTATGTTTGACGAATTCATATTGCTTGTGTAGCAAAGACTGCTTGCCTTTCGACGTTGTACCAAAAGCGATCTTATCAGCCATAATGTATTATTTTTTTGTAGACTCTACACTGATAATACTAATAATATTAATATTATTCAATTAATACTTGTCCAAGTGAGTTAGCCAATAAACTCTCTGACTTAAATAGTGGGAGTTATTGTGGTTTTCTTAATTTCAGCCAATCCGGTCCGTGATAGTTCTCCAAAGATCAAAATTATTCACTAGTCGATATTCTCGTCA
Organism: Unio pictorum; assembly: GCA_030141615.1. Taxonomy (NCBI): domain Eukaryota; kingdom Metazoa; phylum Mollusca; class Bivalvia; order Unionida; family Unionidae; genus Unio; species Unio pictorum. The sequence goes on from JARLTB010000293.1 coordinate 2,791,055, forward strand.
AAAACTCTTGAGCTTAGTAAGTACTACAACATAGTATACTGTTGGCTACCTAGCCATATCAGTATTAAAGGTAACGAAGAAGCAGATCGCGCTGCTAAAATGGCTCTATCCCATGAGCCATCTGATTTTAAATTCCCGTTTACTGATTTTAAACCTCTTATCAGAAAGTACCTACGCCAGAGGTTGCAGGCAACATGGGATAATGCAGTGAATAACAAAATTAACGCCATCAAACCAACCCAGGCGGAATGGACTCCTTCCTACATAACCATTCGTCGGGAGGAGGTAGTCATTGCAAGAATCAGAATTGGTCTTTCTTACATAACCCACTCCCACATACTAAATAGTCATTCTTACATAACCCACTCCCATATACTAAATAGTGAAGATCCACCAGAGTGCGTTTCTTGCAATGAGCCATTTACTGTTAAGCACTTTATGACCGAGTGTTCCGATCTGCAACCTACGCTTAAATTCCTACACACATGCCTACCTTTATTCTGTCCTGTTGCCAAGGTTATATAGGTAATATAAAATTTAATTGGATTTGAATCAAAAAGGGTGACAGGACATACATTTAAGTGTGTGTGTGTGTGTGTAATTTGCAGGTTTAACCCTTTTTTTAACAATTGTCAGTCATATTGTTACGATGCTGCAGATATGTAGCATCAGGTCCCACCCAGTTGCATTATTTGATACCAGTACTAACACAAATTCGTAATGCTGAGTGCCTAGTGAGGAAGTGACTCAGCCAGGGTTTGAAGCCGTGACCTACCATACAAGGTATGACTCGATAATTAGGGGACAATAGCTCTAACTGCTAGGCGACCACAGAGGTCGACATTTATTTGCTTGGTCTGAATAACACTTAATTTTCTTCTAAAGGTAACACGTATTGCATTCAGTGAATCAGCAATGTAAGTAGGAATGTTGTAATACTGAAAAATTTCATTAATTCCATAGGTATAATATCAAATGTTTCAGTTATGCGTTGAAGTAAATCATCATTCAGGTGAAATGCAATTCCACCAGATATATCAGCTCATACATATTCCTTTAAAGCCATATGCACAAGGTATCTATTTGTTCTTGTCCTGCAATCAGTTTTCACAAAATGCACTTCCAGGTGCATCATTTTGACATAGGCCACATCATACAAATTCAGCTGCCTCAAATGGACATCCAAAATATATATTTAAAAATTATATATTAGGATTATTATATATAAAGGATATTACTAGGAAATCGTGGGCAGGGGTAGCAAAGCTGATAAAATATTTGAAGAATTTTTTTTATATAAGAAAATAAAATATACCCCAATTCCCACCCACATGCAATCATTTTATTTTATTTCTTTTTACAGATGTGATTATTTCTCCACTTTCCTTACTCACACGATAGACCCCATCTCAGATAAGAAAAAATAAAATTATTCAGCGAATCTACAACATAAATGACACTAAAGAAAACGAAAGTTTCCATAGGAATGCAAAGTACGCCAACGACACAAAAGTAACACCTAACAGAAGCGGTCGGCAAAATCGAGTACAGACATTAGTATAGGTACAGTGACAAACCGAAACTCCATTTTCATATTGTCTCAAGTCTACTTAGACAACTCGACTACAAGATAACATGTGAGAAGTCGAGTAAATATCTCAGTACTTTAGAATTTTAAAAATTAAGACAAAGAATTGGAAAGATATACTGGTATTGAAGATTACAAGCTTTTTACAATAATATATAAGTGTTTAGTGAGTTGATGCTGTCGTATATAATGCGAGACTATCCCTGGTCATGGTGATCAGAACAAACGTTTTCTTACATAAAGAAAGTCAACTCTTGTACTATACAAATTTAAACGAAATCCTATAGAGTTCTTGGCTCTGATTTTAATGTTATCAAGCAAACATTTTCTTGATCTTATTGCAATTGCAGACTGTGTTGTAAAATTTCCAAAAAGCTATGTACACCTCTGCTCCAAATAACGCAACAACTTTGAAGTTCCAAGTTGTCTTATTTTCATTGATTTTAATGGATTCACAGGTTCATTAACAGTCACCAACAGTTATGTAGCTCCATTTTACTGCTACTTTGCATTCCACAATACCAACGAGTATTTTTCTTCAACTCCACCATCAGGCGATGCTGCAGTGAACCCATGATTCTTTTCTAAGATTAAACCCAGCTTTTTAATAGAAATATTTTAACCATCTTGAACTTTACAAGCAACAAACGGATTGATAACTGTTGGCTTCATATCTAATCCATATTTCATTGCCGCTGAGGAAAAGGTAGATGGCTCTAATATTGCACTACTTAATGAGTTGGGATTGGACTTCACGTACAAAACAAAAGTCACATGACTCTAATATTGCACTCCTTACTGTGTTGGGATTGGACTTGACGTACAAAAAGAAGTTACAAATACGGCTAACAAAAGAACCAGTTCTTCTCAAAGTAAACCAATCACACAATATGCTTCGTAGATTATTTTCTTGAATAAGTAGTTGTTTGTCTTGGGTACTTTTTAAATAAGTCCTTAACTTTTTTTGGTGATACTATCTGAATGAGATAAATCTGTATTTCTTTTAACTCTATCCACATAATCATATAATGGATTTACAGAGACCAGTGTTTCAGCTGGATCATCTTGCAATTGTATTTATTAAGAGCTGTTTACTGGGGTTGGGTTGGATTCTTTACTCTATTGATCTAATTCACAGAGGAATGATTCTGCAAAAGCTGTGTCGCAAACTCTAGTAAGCTTATAAGCCTCCGGTTATCCTCCTTTTTTTCCCATGCTGTTTTATTAAGTCTATTGGAACTGCTGGAAGATTAACTAGCCTCGGTTTATTCCAGGCCCCAAGTTTATATATAAAAAAGTAGAAATTTTTGGTAAAGTGCTAAAGAAAATTAAATGTCTTCTGCTACCGTTAATGTTATTGTTAATGTATTTGTAAATTAGAGTATCATTATTTATAGTACTATGTCTCAACTTGAACATGTACATACCAGTACATGATGGACTGTCTTCCTTGACACTATCTTCCAGTGCATAACACAGTACAGCGGTATGTTTGCACGTACAGTTAGGAGCAGACCCAGCTGGGCATAAGCAGCAAGCATGTATTGTTACGTCTGTTTGATATGTCATTTATATTTATTTCTTTTTTTGTTTGTTAGATTTAAATTTGGCATTTTAAGTTTTAAGATTCGTTCATTTAAGGGTGTGTGTGTGTGTGTGTGACCTGTACCTTACAGGATAAACACCAGGTGTTGACCTCATTTCTGACCTGGTTTCAGAGTTGTAAACAAGCTTTTAAAATGATTTGGTTGGTTCCAAGGACAAAATAGGGTAAAGTATAAACATCTTTCTAATTTAGTTGGGTCATACGCTGTTTACGTGATTTCTTGAACGTAAAATTGTTCTGAGAGATTTAGAAGGTCGTGACCCCTTGTTTACATAAAATCAGGTATATAAACTATGTTGTGGAGCGAGTTATTCAGTAGAAGTTTGGGCTTTTACAATACTAAGTTGTGTGTTTTTTTTTTAGTAAATTTTCATTAACGTGTACTGGAAATTGTGTCAATTAGTTTGGATCAAGAGGAATTATTTTGTTAGTTATCTGGAAAAGAATATGTGCTCATAGATTTTCATTAACAAGAACTGACTTCATCAAGAGACATCGTCTTCCATATTGGATACTTCGCTGGAATTCGAACTTAGAATTATTTGGACTTTTTATTACCAGGACGTTTGCAATTTCTCTAGTGGATAATATTTTGAATTATTTTTGGATTAATTTTGGAATTGATTCTTAAAACTTTATTTTTCTTTTCTGAAAAATATTTGTACTCAATAAATTGTTAATTAAGTTTTACAAGCTTGTTATTTTCACTCTTTCTATGTTACTGTTTATTCGAGCCTAAGCACGTAACAGTATGATGTCACCCACCGGAGTTCAGCTGTCTCTATCCCAAGAACCATCAGATTTTAAATTACCGTTTACTGATTTTAAACCTAATATCAAAAAGTACCTACGCCAGAAGTGGCAGGCATCATGGAATAACGAAGTGAATAACCAACTAAATGCCATCAAACCAACCTTGGTAGAACCATCTGTAGGGAGGAGGTAGTCATTGCAAGAATCATAATTGGTAATACATACATTACCCACCCCACATACTAAAAGGTGAAGATCCACCAGAATGCGTTTCTTGCAATCAACCATTCACTGTTAAGCACTTTATGACAGTGTTCCGACCTGCAACCTACACGTGTAAAATATTATAATATACATAACATGAAGTAACTTTTTGATACTATACATAATACTTGTATTTTAGATTTCCTGAAGGAAGTAAATCTATTTTAAACTGTACAAGTTTAATCAGAAGCATACTTTTGGCTGGAAATAAAAATGATGCCACCATATAAAATTTGTATAGTCGTGTACAACACTCAGTTCATTGTATCAATAAAGTTGCCCTTTTATGCACAGTATATCGTATCTATGCTTATATAGTTTTTGGACTCTCCTTTCTATTCTTGCAACATCAGTGTATTCAATATTTGAAAAAAGAAAGAAATATGGGCTGTAAATGTGTTGTATTTATATTTAGTTTTATTTTGATTAGCAGTTTTGGAATAAATTATTAAAGAAAATGGCAGACAAAGTTTCATTAAACCACATTCTTTAGTTGAGAAAACTTTGTCATCTATCTTAACGAGTCCCAAAGAAAATAGAGAGTACCAAACGTAATCTTTATTGTTTGTATCATTATAACAGTTACATTTAGAAGTAAAGGGCTGGTCAAATCACATGTTTATAATCAGTGTTAATAAGGCAGACATATGTTTCCTATTGCACTGGATATAAATTTAGTGAAGGCAGGTATATATATATATATATATATATATATATATATATATATAAGGTATGTATGCTGTATCAATGATATACCATGAAATGTATACATTTTTCATTAAAAAGAAACATGGCTTGTGGATATACAAGTGGTATATCATTCTTACAGTGTACATACTGTATATTGTATATTTTATTTATATCACATCCAAATATACATATTTGCACTTTTAATGGAGTTACCATATGCTACGTCCCCCTGCGGGTTCGGGGTTGTAGAATTGGCCCGACGTGCCTCGCCACGTGTCGTAAAAGGCGACTAAGTAGAGGCAACCTGTTTGCCGTGGGTTGCGTCCCGTGTCGGGGGAGGAAAGGATCCTGGTAGTTGCAACACACTACTTTGGCCTCTACTTCTCTTCGACGGGTGGTCGAGATGGGCCCGGTCTCGACAAATCGGCTGGTCACGCCGAGCCCTAGGAAGTCTTTATTAACTCTCTCACCTCCTTTTACTTTCTCCTTGTATCTCTTTTGATACCACCGTTGCCCCTATATTCTATTCCTATATCTTTCCCTTTTCCAAATCTTAGAAGACTTCTAAGAAGGCGGTGGCTCAACGGGTCAATCGGGGGGTAATTTTACTGACCCTAGAAATTGGCGACTTCAGGGTCATCCAAAGGTAATTTTATCAACTGAGTATGGCATCTGTGTATCCTTGGCACTTTAAAAGTGTCCCCTTGTTGGGCTCCTTGGTGGGTGAGGAGCACGGGTGCTGAATTTTAAAATCATGTCATCATGGAAAAAAAATCCAATAAACGTACTAAACCACTGTCTGACTCTGATGAAGAACCACGTGGCGTGGAATCATTTACACGCTTCATGGTTATTCAATCAAAAGATGATGCTAAACCGCTTTCAGGTTTATCTCCATTTATTATCGAGAAAACCATTAAGGGATCGATTGGCACACCAAAAAGTGTGAAAAAACTAAAATCGGGTTGCCTTCTTGTAGAGTGTGAGCGAAAGGGGCAAACAGACAATATCATGAAAATGAAAACATTCTTTGATATCCCAGTGACCTCATTCGCCCACAAAACACTGAATTCGTCCAAAGGGGTAATACGATGTCGTGACTTGGCTGGAGTCACAGACGCAGATATCATCGAAGGGATGAAACATGAAGGTGTCACTGCAGTGCGTAGAATACGTATTAAACGTAATAACACCCTGCAGGACACCAATACATTTGTACTCACCTTTAATAAACCGACAGTGCCCAAAGTGGTCAAGGTTGGGTTTTTACAAGTAAAGGTCGAGATCTACATTCCAAACCCCCTTCGATGCTATAAATGTCAAAAATACGGCCATCACGAGGATCGATGTTCCAGAGCCAAGGTATGTGGCCGATGCGGAGAACACTCATCAGGAAGCTGATTGTAGAGCAACTCCGCATTGTGTCAACTGTGGCAAGGAACATCACGCCAGTTCCAAAGATTGTGATACATGGAAACAGGAGAAGGAAATTCAGAGGGTAAAGTTTACTTCGAACATTCCCTACCCAGAGGCCAGAAAACTTGTCCAGGCAAAAACATCCCTTCCTGGCCCATCCTTCTCCACAGTCGTAAAGCACAATCCAAAAAGCACGAAGGACGCTCAAACACAGACGGATCAGCCCGATTCAACCACAAGTGCCAACATCTCTAATTATAAGCCACAGAAAAGCACAACATCAACTCGGACAACATCTAATAACAATCCACCACCAAAATCACCAAGACAGAAACACAAAGCACAAACAAATAAACAGCAAAAGGGGTCAAATGACCCCATTAAACTCTACAACAGGTTTGGAGACTTTGAGAGCATGGATGCAGAAGAAACTGCTCCTTGTACTCAAAGTAGCTCCAAACCTAATAAAACTAAATATACTCCCGTACTTCCTCCAGACAAATAACAACACATACTTCCTTTGCGAATAGCCTAACCTAGTTCCAGAATCTCCAGCATAACATTAGAATGAAGAACACCATCATACAATGGAATTGTCGAGGACTTAAAACAAACTACAATGATATTCTGCTTTTAAATGAACACGATCCTGCTGTACTATGTTTACAGGAAACATTCCTGAAAGAGACAGATAAAATTACTTTTAAAAACTTTTCCCTGTTTAATGCGTACTTTCAAAACGCAGACAGAGCCTCAGGAGGAGTCTCTATTGCTGTGAACAATAGAGCCCCTCACAGAGTCGTTCCTTTAAATACAAATTTACAAGCCATTGCTGTAAGTGTAACTCTACATCGAGTGATTACTTTTTGTTCCATTTACTTGCCACCAAACACCAACCTAGTACAAAAGGAATTGGACAATCTTGTTGAACAACTTCCCGCGCCCTTCGTTTTACTCGGCGATTTTAATGCCCATAACATTTTATGGGGATCAAATCACTTAAACGACAGAGGCCATAAAATAGAAGATTTCATTTCTAGACACGATCTGTGTCTATATAACACCAACTCACCAACATCTTTACACCCAGGAACCGGTACGTACACATGCATAGATTTGACAATTTGCTCTCCCTCACTGCTTTTGGACTATGAATGGAAGGTCGCTGATGACCTTCACAGCAGTGATCACTTTCCAATGACTCTTGAAAATAACTCCAAAATTGATGACGCAATTCCACAATGGAATATAAAGAAGGCCGACTGGGCTATGTTTGAAACACTATGTAAAACTAGACTAAATAATGATACAGTATTAAACGCTGTTAATCCTATACAGCATTTTACCAATCGGTCATACATACATTACCCACTCCCACATACTGAAAGGTGAAGATCCACCAGAGTGCGTTTCTTGCAATGAGCCATTCACTGTTAAACACTTTATGACCCAGTGTTCCGACCTGCAACCTACGCGTGTTAAATACTATAATGTACATGACATGACATGAAGGAACTTTTTGATACAATACAAATCACTTGTATTTTAGATTTCCTAAAGGAAGTAAATCTCTATTTTAAACTATAACTTGTATGCCATCACGTAGAATATTTTTATCTAATGCAAATATCACCTTTTATTTACAACATCTTATCATCAACATAACACCATTTATATCTCCCGTTGATTGGGAAGTTTCATATTTTCCTGTTACCAACATCTTACCATTTTATATTTAACTATTATTTTTTTTATATATATCGCTGGTCGATGTTAAACCTTTCTTGTTTTTGAAGATCTAACGTATTGTATGGCACTAAATAGCCTAAAAGTGCTGGTGCGCCGTTAAAATTCAAGTAAATAAATAAATAAACAGCATTTTACCTCCGCTTTAATTTCAATTGCAGATGAATCTATTCCTAAGTACTCAATGAACAGTAAGAGATCGCAAAAACCTTGGGTAACCAAGGAATGCAAAGAAGCCATTAGACAACACCGAGAAGCATTAAAAACATTCAACAATCGTCCAACGCCCGAAAATTTAAATAAATATCGTATTGCCCGGGCTAAAACTCGACGCACAATCAAAGAATGTAAACGTGCAGCCTGGAAGAAATATATTTCTTCTTTAAACTATTCGAAAAATAAATGGAAAGAGGAAACACAATTCTATTCGACATCTAAAAATAAACCATAGCAATTTCAGTTCGAAACGCGACAGCAAATATTCTTGCCGATAGTTTTTCGAAAAACTCATCATCATCTAATTACTCAGATGCCTTTAGAAGATTAAAATCTCAAAAAGAAAAGTCACGTTTAAAATTGACATCGAACAACACTGAAAATTATAACCAGCTGTTTTCTTTATTGGAGCTTAGGGAGGCATTAGACAAAGCCCATGATACATCCGCTGGGCCTGACGAAGTACATTACCAGTTCTTGAAACACCTCCCAGAATCTTCTCTCACATTACTTCTTAAAATCTTTAATGATTTATGGATTGCTGGTAATGTACCTAAGAGCTGGAAAGAAGCAACAGTGATACCAATTCCCAAACCAGACAAAGATAACGAAGATCCTAACAGCTATCGGCCTATTGCATTGACAAGCTGCATATGAAAAACAATGGAACGAATGATTAATTCTCGGCTTGTATGGTACTTGGAAAGTAATAATTTAATTTCTCCTTTCCAAAGTGGCTTCCGTTCTGGTCGTAGTACTAACGATCATCTGGTTAGACTGGAAACATTTATTCGCGATGCATTGATCAAGAAGGAACATTTAGTAGCAGTCTTGTTTGATTTAGAAAAGGCCTATGATACAACATGGAAGTACGGGATACTAAATGACCTGCACGATCTAGGTCTAAAAGGCCGTCTGCCCGCTTTCATCTCCAGTTTTCTCTCCGACAGAGAATTCAAAGTACGCGTGGGCTCTACCCTCTCCGATATGCACCAGCAAGAGATGGGTGTGCCCCAGGGCAGTATTTTATCTGTAACGCTATTTAATATCAAAATCAATAGCATCACTAAGTGCTTAACTCCCGGTGTGGACTGCTCTTTATATGTAGACGATTTTTTAATTTGTTATCGATCAAAGCACATGCATACAATTGAAAGGCAACTTCAACAAAATATCAATAAGATCCACTATTGGGCCAGTAATAATGGTTTTAAATTTTCTAAATCGAAAACAGTATGCATGCATTTCTGTCAATTGCGAAGACATCATGATGACCCTAAACTCACGCTGGACGGAACACTTATTCCAGTTGTTGAGCAAACGAAGTTTTTGGGTGTTATCTTCGACAAAAAACTGACTTTTATACCACACATCAAGAATTTAAAAGCTAAATGCTTAAAAGCTTTAAATTTACTAAAAGTAATTGCGCACACTGACTGGGGTGCTGATAAAAAGTCCTCCTCAATTTGTATAGAACATTTATCCGTTCTATACTAGACTATGGATGCATTGTTTATGGTTCAGCTAGGAAGTCTTATTTGAAAATGCTTGACCCAATTCATCATCAGGGAATAAGACTTGCTCTAGGAGCGTTCAAGACATCTCCATGCGAAAGCCTTCTCGCTGAAGCGAATGAACCACCTTTATCGCACCGCAGAGAAATGCTTTCTATACAGTACGCTCTTAGGTTAAGATGAAACCCTCTGGACCCTGCTTTTTCGGCTGTTTTTCAACCAAAATACAAAACTTTGTACGAAAACAAACCAAATGCCATACCTTCATTTGGCATCAGAATATCATCCAGTTTTGACACTATCAAAATTAATCTCCCTACAGTTCAGAACACGTTTGTCTCGGAAACACCACCTTGGCTCCTTAAGCAACCCAAAGTGATTTTTACGTTGCACGATGGGAGAAAATCTGAGACGAATCCTGCCGTTTTCCAGAACTCTTATCATGAACTCCTCAACGATTTTAAAAACTACACCAAAATTTTTACTGATGGATCAAAAGTTGATGAAAAGACTGCTGCAGCCTTCGTTAGTGGCAAGCACATAACCAAAGTGCGCTTGCCAAACAATGCGTCCATATTTTCAGCGGAAATCAGAGCAATAGACCTTGCTCTGAAATTTATTGAACAAAAGCGCATTTTAAATAGCATTATTTTCTGTGACTCTCTTTCAGTACTTCAGTCGCTACACCATAGAAAACTGGATAATCCATTACTAGTCGATATTCTCGTCAAAAACTCTGAGCTTAGTAAGTCCTACAACATAGTATACTGTTGGCTACCTAGCCATATTGGTATTAGAGGTAATGAAGAAGCAGACCGGGCTGCTAAGATGGCTCTATCCCAAGAACCATCGGATTTTAAATTACCTTTTACTGATTTTAAACCTTGTATCAAAAAGTACCTACGTCAGAAGTGGCAGGCGTCATGGGATGATGCAGTCAATAACAAACTTCATGCCATCAAACCAACCCTGGGAGAATGGACTCCTTCCTACAGAACTATCCGTAGGGAGGAGGTTGTCATTGCAAGAATCAGAATCGGTCATACATACATTACCCACTCCCACATACTGAAAGGTGATATCCACCAGAGTGCGTTTCTTGCAATGAGCCATTCACTGTTAAACACTTTATGACCGAGTGTTCCGACCTGCAACCTACGCGTGCTAAATATTATAATGTACATGACATGAAGGAACTTTTCGATACAATACAAATCACTTGTATTTTAGATTTCCTAAAGGAAGTAAATCTCTATTTTAAACTATAACTTGTATGCCATCACGTAGAATATTTTTATATCAACATAACACCATTTACATCTCCCGTTGATTGGGAAGCTTCATATTTTCCTGTTACCAACATCTTACCATTTTATATTTAACTATTGTCTTTTTTATATATATCGCTGGTCGATGTTAAACCTTTCTTGGTTTTGAACATCTAACGTATTGTATGGCGCTAAATAGCCTAAAAGTGCTGGTGCGCCGTTAAAATTCAAGTAAACAAACAAACAAACATATCCCGTTGATTGGGAAGCTTCATATTTTCCTGTCACCAACATCTTACCATTTTATATTTAACTAGTATGTTTTTTTATATCGCTGGTCGATGTTAAACCTTTCTTATTTTTGAACATCTAACCTATTGCATGGCGCTAAATAGCCTAAAAGTGCTGGTGCGCCGTTAAAATTCAAGCGAACAAACAAACAAACCAATAGTTGTTTTAAAAAGTATACCAGTCCAGTATTTTTACTATAATCCGCAGTTTTTATGATTGTTCATTTTGGAGTTATACCAGTGGAATATTTATACCGTATTCTAAATAGGTGTCATGATTGGTTATAGAATTATACCAGTCCAATGGTTGTAACATATTCCACAGGTATCATGACTGTTCATGGAATTATACCCCAGTCCAATGGTTGTAACATATCCCAAAGATGTATCATGACTGGTCTTTGTATTATGTCTGGACACTAAAATGTATGATCTGGATGAATTGACACACAACTGGATGAAAACATGAAATGTATTGAAGATGTTGAACAGATTCAAAAGGATTGTGAACAGCAAACTGTACAAATAGTTTAACAAGTTTATCAACTTTCATGAAGTTATCTGAAACACTTTTAAAGGGAAGCAGCAAAAGTGAAATTGTGAACTACTGAATGGATATTAGATGGTGTGATTGAAATAAAGTCGAAGGAAACATTAAATAAACATTGATTCAGGAGAATGGTGAAATGCAAGAGAAACATCTGAACCAAGAGTCTAATATGTTTACCAAATTTTAAAGAGATATAAACAGTTTGGAGTGATGCTCCAGAAATTAAAGTGTCAATAATGGATGAATTGGTGGGCAGACAAACAGGAAGGTGTAAATAATATCCAAATGGAATAATTTTAAATTAAAAAAAACGGAACATAATGGGGATCAAGCCAAATGCATTAATGGACTGATAGAGTAAAATAATGGAAAATGCCATTAAAACACTGAAACTTGAACTGACACATAGAGGACAGAAAAAGCCATTTACAATGTATTATCCCAACATGTGCATGATTTTTCATAAAATTCCTTGAATGGTTTTGAGACTTATCATTACTGAAATTAAGCTGTACCTGATGGATGGATATAAATGCAGAAAAATATTAACAATGAATAAAATGGTAATGTGAATAGTAAAAAGCAACATCTAGATGAATGGACTAATAGGTATTTAATGTAATTAAATGGCGTTTACATAAACAATGGACGGCTGGTACAATAGGTATCAATGTAATTAAATGGCGTTTACGTAAACAATGGCCCGGTGGTATGATAAGCATTTATGCAACTGAGTGGTGTTCAACCAAGCAATGATCCAGTTATATAATAGGGATTTAATGCTTATTGAATGGTGTTTACAAATGCAAAGTACAATTAGTATAACAGTTATTTAGTGTAGTTGAATGATATTTACGCAAGCAATGGACCACTAGTATCAAAGGAATTTAATGTTGACCACTGGTTTAATAGGTATTTAATAACATTAAATGCTGTTTACGTAAACAATGGACCACTCGATAATAGGTATTTAATGGAATTATATTGTGTTTACATAAACAATGGTCTACTGGTATAATGCAATTGAATGATGTTTACATAAGCACTGGTATGATAGGTATTTAAGGCAGATAAATGATGCTTATATAATCAATGGACCAGTGCTGTAAGAGGTATTTAATGGCATTAAATGTTGTGTACATAACAAATGGTTTCCTAGTTAGTCTAGTATGCAAGGATAGTTCAGTAGACACACCCACAATGTTAGTATGAAGTATCAATCAGTCATCAAATGTGGTAAAGCTGAAAAGCCAAAAAGCCTTAGCCAGCAAAAGGTGACCACTACTGGTTCTAGTTGCTTATTCTCTAAACCATGCTGTTCTGTTACATTTGACTTTTCCATATACTTTGCCTCATAATATTTATTGTCCATTGGTATAATCACTACTGAACGTTACCATAGCTACAGGTGACCACTACAGAAAGTGTACACTACTGGCTCTAGCTGCTTATCCTCTACCACATGCAGTTCTGTTACATTTGGCGTTCCCTTAATTGGTTACTCATCTTATTAATCGTCCATTGGTATAATCACTAAACTGTCTACAGTGTGGCACCAGCATATGCACTGTAACAATAGCCCACAGACATGCAGAATCATGCACCATCGAATTGCATTATCCTGACATAAAGCCAAAAGTCCTAAGACTAACCTTGTATTGCTAAACACCAAGAGAGGGAGCTGCTAGAACCATGTTGTATGTCTTTTCGGTAGGACTTGTCCAGGGTTTTCGAAGCCATGACCTCCTGCATTCGAGGTGGATGCTCTAACCACTTAGGTCACCAGAGCAGTATGAGTTATGCTGCAGTATAAAGTGTCTGGATAGATTGATGGATTGATAGAAAACTAATGAAATTGAAGACTTTCATAGAGCAGAAGGCACGTCTGGGCTTCCAGTGTAATAACCATAGCAAATATTATGTATATACCATAAACAGGTTTAGAACTAGGGGCGTTAAAGTGTAGATAATAGTTTAAGACTTAAACGACGGAATAGTAAATGGTATTAGGAGTTGTACATCTATCATGATTGGTAATGAAGCATTATGGCCTTGAAATAACAGGATGGTAGGTAGATTTATGAACCGAAAATGGATAAATATGCTACAGATGACAAATCAGAAATTGTGAATAAATGCTCATCTACAATACAGAAGGACTAGTCCAATAACTGTGCCAATTTGCAATGAGATATCTTAATGGTTTGTAAGTTTTAGTCTCAATATAAAGTGTGAAAAATGGTTGGACCAATAACATATTATACAGCTGAAGAATAATGTCAATAGCAAATGGTATTTGTACACAACGAACTTAATGTGTACCCAATTTTATAGAGATGTCTGAAACTGATTTTGAGTTTTGCTCGAAGATGGATGTGTGTCTAATATATAAACAGATGAAAGGATGGAGAAATACTAAAAGAAAAATTAACGCAATTGACGAATATAAATAGCATGACTACTGGTCAAATATTTTTGTGTACAAACATTACAGATATTTAGAATGATTTGAGATGTGCTCCAGAAGAGAAAATGTCTGATGGATGAAATGAAAATCTATTAATATAAGCATAGAAAATATTGAAACTTAAAACTCCTGAGTAGAAAAGACATTTCTGTCCTTCCAAGTCCAGTGTATGTACCTTGTGTCACATAACTATGGTTTGAGATATTTTTCTGAAAGGAACACACAGAAAATCGCATGATAAAAATAACGACAAGAAAAAAAGAAAAGTGTTGCAATTAAACTACTTCAAACAGGAAATTGTACAAATGGACAATTAATCCGATGTTTTTACCCATGTTGTATCTGTATGTGTGTGTATATATATATATATATATATATATATATATATATATATATATATATATATATATATATATATATATATATATATATATATATATATCTGCAAACAACAAGTGATATTTTGTGATTTTAATATCAAGATGTCAATAAAATTATCAATAAGAAATATTACTTTACTAATATCAAACCAAACCTTTATTATATTTTAATATAATTAATTTTTGTTTCTTCTACAATTTAAATGATTTTCAGCAACACTTATTTCTGAGAGCTGTAATTAATTTGCTCATTTTGGGAACAATAACTTCTTTCCACATCTTTCCTTGTTACCTTTCTTTCATTAATTTGTGTTTTCTTTGTTTAACTTGTTTTGTTTTAACACGTTAATCCACAGCACCGCTCTTACGGGGCAGGACGTAGTAACCTACTGCAAAGCTCTGTAGTGTCGAGGTCATGTATGATATACTAAAGTGGGTGATATTATAGAAAGGCAGACAGATTTAGTTCTACAATGATACCAAATAAACTGGACATTTTAGTTGCACTACAAAATACAGAGGGAAAAAGCTAATGTTTTGGACCCGTTTTGTTTCCACCTGAACTTCGCCCATGGTCGAAATCCGATTTTGTGTCCAGATTTTACTCTGTATGGCCTCAGATCTAAGGCAAACCAATCTGAATTACACACATACAGGATATCCTGTGCAAAAAGTAGGATAGGGTGGACATTATTAATAAAGTCTTCTCCATACGAAATATATTGGTTCGTTAAGGCCCCCCTCCCCCCTCAAGAAAAAAAATAATAATCCAACTTCCACCTTCTGCTCATGCGCAAGCAAAACACCCACTGGAAAATATAGTTTGCAGCACAACTAGGCATTGGGCTAATGGAAAATCGTTCAGAAGTCGATATATTAGAGTCTATTCAGAAATAGTCCCCAAAATGTGTCTCCTACAGGCATTTCATGCGAAAACAGCAAAAAATTCCAGGGTAAAGCATAATTTCGCTGTTATTGTTTGAACATTTAAAAGTCAAGTCTGCAGTACAACTCCTATATCTCTTTAATGCCATAATTATAACAGCTGTATAGCTTGTTTCATGTACACCAACAAATTACAACGGTAAATCAAGTCCTGTTTAATTCATATCCATTACTTTTCTGAAGCTTATTGACATGTCTGTGCAAAGTTATCGAAAGTTACGTAAAACCTAAGAAATGGTCAAAACTTTGGTGACATCTCACCACAACTTTAGTAAACTTTCCCCAAACTTTCAATGAAATGTTAGTGAGATCTTGCCAAATTTCAGTGAACGTTTGCCAATGTTTTGTAGATTTGTTTGATTAGGATTTTTAACGTAGCTTTAACAATTTTTCAGTCATATCAAAACATTTTATAAAACTCAAATATTTTAGTGAAATGTTAGTAACCTCTCACAAAAATTTCAAGGAATATTCGGTCAAACTTTAAAAGCAATCTCACCAATATTTCAGTGAAATGAAAAGACATAAATGATGCCATCATGGAACAGGTTTTGTATGCAGAATAGAAAATAAGGACAAGAAAAACCTAATCTATTTTATTCTGTCAAAATAAAATCAATAATGAAAAAGAATTTGTATAGGATGATTTGTATGTGGACATTGTAAGCAGCTAGTTTTAGATGGAAACCTTAGGTGGAATTTCTATTTCAGGTGGAAATCTCAGATGGGATTTATTTCTCTGGTTGATTATAACATTTAGTGATGACTACAAGAACCAATATTGACCATTTAACTTCTTTTTCAAGCCCAGAGAATGATGATTATATCACGACTACTAAAAAATCAGCTATCCGCTAAAAAACGAAATAAAAAGATCAAACGCAATGTCTGGCAAATTACCTTCACGGTTAGTTAATACCTATATAGAAAGGGAAGCAACCCTCAAGCTGTAAAAGTAGTATTTAATGGCATGCTGCATCTACCCATGAATGCTTAAAGATACTCACCTATCCTCATAATCAGTTCAACGACGTGTCTTGCTGTCATGACATAATTGGGTCCAACACGAAATCCTGTGCCAGATCCACAAGAAGTTTTGATTATGCCAATGGATTTGGCAAGTTCTGCAAGCATTTTATGGATAAACACTGTCACAGTCTGATCAATCTCAGCTTTCAAATTCCCTTTTTGAGGCACCTCAGGTTCACCCTGTACTCGAATGTTTTCTAACGTCCCTGTTTGTGTAAAACAGAATGATGCTGAAGAACATGATACTTATGTCTCAATGTATACTATGCGTAGACCCATGAATAAAATGGTGATGCTGAAAGAAGCGAATTGTGCTATTAATTTATGATTGAAATTGATTTTAGTGGATTAGAGGCAAGTTGGACCTAACCGTTTGTTCTAAAATTCCATACTACTCCAGCAAATATATTGTGTCCCTTTGCAGCTGTTTGTTATAGCTATTACATGTACTTCTAAGCTATTAGGAGGACATTCATTCAACTTGGCAGTCAGTGTCAACCTTTGGTATATTGCAGACAGTCTGAACCAAAATGTGGTTTTGTTTACATTTAATATGTCCGTCATTACAGGCATCTTAGTAATCTAATAGTTATTACCCCTGAATTTCAATGGTTGTATATATATATATATATATATATATATATATATATATATATATATATATATATATATATATATATATATATATATATGCAATAAACTGCGAATGAACAGTGCAAAACTAATATCTAAATAGCCTGAGTACTTTCAACATTTAATGAGTCTTTTTCAAAGGTAAATACTAAACATTGAGAAGAAAAAATAAATAAAACAGAAAAATCGTTGTGTTTGCAAAACTTTACATGACAGTTTCTACAGGAATTAAACTTTCATATGTATGATCATGTATTGCAAACTTTATTTAGAGGTATTTTTAAAAATATGATGATAAGATCAGACATTAAAAAATTACATATTTAAATTGTTTGTTTCCTTGATTTTTAACGGCGCACCAGCACTTTTAGGCTATTTAGCGCCATACAATAGGTTAGATGTTCAAAAATAAGAAAGGTTTAACATCGACCAGCGAAATAAAAAACCATACTAGTTAAATATAAAATGGTAAGATGTTGGTAACAGGAAAATATGATGCTTCCCAATCAACGGGAGATGTAAATGGTTTATGTTGATGACAAGATGTTGTAAATAAGAGGTGATATTTGCATTAAAAATATTCTAGGTGATGGCATACAAGTTATAGTTTAAAATAGAGATTTACTTCCTTTAGGAAATCTAAAACACAATTGATTTGTATTGTATCAAAAAGTTCCTTCATGTCTTGTACATTATAGTATTTAACACGCGTAGGTTGCAGGTCGGAACACTCGGTCATAAAGTGTTTAACAGTGAATGGCTCATTGCAAGAAACGCACTCTGGTGGATCTTTACCTTTCAGTATGTGGGAGTGGGTAATGTATGTATGACCGATTCTGATTCTTGCAATGACAACCTCCTCCCTACGGATAGTTCTGTAGGAAGGAGTCCATTCTCCCAGGGTTGGTTTGATGGCATGAAGTTTGTTATTGATTGCATCATCCCATGACGCCTGCCACTTCTGACGTAGGTACATTTTGAAACAAGGTTTAAAATCAGTAAAAGGTAATTTAAAATCCGATGGTTCTTGGGAAAGAGCCATCTTAGCAGCCCGGTCTGCTTCTTCATTACCTCTAATACCAATATGGCTAGGTAGCCAACAGTATACTATGTTGTAGGACTTACTAAGCTCCGAGTTTTTGACGAGAATATCGACTAATAATGGATTATCCATTTTTCTATGGTGTAGCGACTGAAGTACTGACAGAGAGTCACATAAAATAATGCTATTTAAAATGCGCTTTTGTTCAATAAATTTCAGAGCAAGGTCTATTGCTCTGATTTCCACTGAAAAAATGGACGCATCGTTTGGCAAGCGCACTTTGGTTATGTGCTTGCCACTAACAAAGGCTGCAGCAGCCTTTTCATCAACTTTTGATCCATCAGTAAAAAATTTGGTGTAGTTTTTAAAATCGTTGAGGAGTTCATGATAAGAGTTCTGGAAAACGGCAGGATTTGTCTCAGATGTTCTCCCATCGTGCAACGTAAAATTCACTTTGGGTTGCTTAAGGAGCCAATGTTGTGTTTCCGAGACAAACGTGTTCTGAACTGTAGGAGATTAATTTTGATAGTGTCAAAACTGGATGATATTCTGATGCCAAATGAAGGTATGGCATTTGGTTTGTTTTCGTATAAAGTTTTGTATTTTGGTTGAAAAACAGCCGAAAAAGCAAGGTTCAGAGGGTTTGATCTTAACCTAAGAGCGTACTGTATAGAAAGCATTTCTCTGCGGTGCAAGAAAGGTGGTTCATTCGCTTCCGCGAGAAGGCTATCGCATGGCGATGTCTTGAATGCTCCTAGAGCAAGTCTTATTCCCTGATGATGAATTGGGTCAAGCATTTTCGAATAAGACTTCCTAGCTGAACCATAAACAATGCATCCATAGTCTAGTATAGAACGGATAAATGTTCTATACAAATTGAGGATTTTTTTATCAGCACCCGTCAGTGTGCGCAATTACTTTTAGTAAATTTAAAGCTTTTAAACATTTAGCTTTCAAAATTCTTGATGTGTGGTATAAAAGTCAGTTTTCTGTCGAAGATAATACCCAAAAAATTTGTTTCCTCAACAACTGGAATAAGTGTTCCGTCCATCGTGAGTTTAGGGTCATCATGATGTCTTCGCAATTGACAGAAATGCATGCATACTATTTTCGATTTAGAAAATTTGAAACCGTTATTACTGGCCCAATTGTGGATCTTATTGATATTTTGTTGAAGTTGCCTTTCAATTGTGTGCATGTGCTTTGATCGATAACAAATTAAAAAATCGTCTACATATAAAGAGCAGTCCACACCGGGAGTTAAGCACTTGGTGATGCTATTGATTTTGATATTAAATAGCGTCACAGATAAAATACTGCCCTGGGGCACACCCATCTCTTGCTGGTGCATATCGGAGAGGGTAGAGCACACGCGTACTTTGAATTCTCTGTCGGAGAGAAAACTGGAGATGAAAGCGGGTAGACGGCCTTTGAGACCTAGATAGTACAGGTCATTTAGTATCCCGTACATCAATGTTGTATCATAGGCCTTTTCTAAATCAAACAAGACTGCTACTAAATGTTCCTTCTTGATCAATGCATCGCGAATAAATGTTTCCAGTCTAACCAGATGATCATTGGTACTACGACCAGAACGGAAGCCACTTTGGAAAGGAGAAATTAAATTATTACTTTCCAAGTACCATACAAGCCGAGAATTAATCATTCGTTCCATTGTTTTGCATACGCAGCTTGTCAATGCAATAGGCCGATAGCTGTTATGATCTTCGTTATCTTTGTCTGGTTTGGGAATCGGTATCACTGTTGCTTCTTTCCAGCTCTTAGGTACATTACCAGCAATCCATAAACCATTAAAGATTTTAAGAAGTAATGTGAGACAAGATTCTGGGAGGTGTCTCAAGAACTGGTAATGTACTTCGTCAGGCCCAGCGGATGTATAATGGGCCTTGTCTAATGCCTCCCTAATCTCCAATAAAGAAAACAGCTGGTTATAATTTTCAGTGTTGTTCGATGAAAATTTTAAACGTGACTTTTCTTTTTGAGATTTTAATCTTCTAAAGGCATCTGAAACATTAGATGATGATGAGTTTTTCGAAAAACTATCGGCAAGAATATTTGCTATGTCACGTTTCGAACTAAAATTGCTATTGTTTATTTTTAGGTGTCAAATAGAATTGTTTCCTCTTTCCATTTATTTTTCGAATAGTATCCCAAACTTGTTTCATTGAGGAACGAGAGTTTAAAGAAGAAATATATTTCTTCCAGGATGCACGTTTACATTCTTTGATTGTGCGACGAGTTTTAGCCCGGGCAATACGATATTTATTTAAATTTTCGGGCGTTGGACGATTGTTGAATTGTTGTAACGCTTTTCGGTGTTGTTTAATGGCTTGTTTTCATTCCTTGGTTACCCAAGGTTTTTGCAATTTCTTAATGTTCGGTGAGGACTTAGGGATATATTCATCTGCAATTGAAATTAGAACGGAGGTAAAATGCTGTATAGGATTAACAGCGTTGAATGTTGAATACTGTATCATTATTTAGTCTAATTCTACATAGTGTTTCAAACATAGCCCAGTCGGCCTTCTTTATATTCCATTGTGGAATTGCATCATGAATTTTAGAATTATTTTCAAGAGTGATTGGAAAGTGATCACTGCTGTGAAGGTCATCAGCGACCTTCCATTCATAGTCCAAAAGCAGTGAGGGAGAGCAAATTGTCAAATCTATGCATGTGTACGTATCGGTTCCTGGGTGTAAATATGTTGGTGAGTTAGTGTTATATAGACACAGGTCGTGTCTAGATTTACAATTTCAGCACCCATGTTCCCCACCCGCCACGGAGCAAAACGAGGGGACACTTGTCAAGTGCCAGGGATACAAAGATGCCATACTCGTTAGATAAAATTACCTGGGTGTGACCCATGAAGCTTCGTTCTAGGGTCGGTAAAATTACCTCCCGATTGACCCGTTGAACCACCGCCTTCTAGGAAGTCTTCTAAAACTTGGGGAAGTGAAAGTCAAAGGAAAAGAGTGTAGGGGCAACGGTGGTATCAAGAGAGATACAAGAATGAAAGAGAAGATGAGTAAGTGAAGAAAAGACCTCCTAGGGCTGGGCGTGACCAGCCGCTTTGTCGAGACCGGGCCCATCTCGACCACCCGTCTAAGAGAAGTAACGGCCATGGTAGTGTGCTGCAACTACCAGGATCCTTTCCTCCCCCGACACGGGTCGCAACCCACGGCAAACAGTTTGCCTCTACTTAGTCGCCTTTTAAGACACGTAGCGAGGCACGTCGGGCCAATTCTCCAACCCCGAACACGCATGGGGCTGCGATGCGATAAAGGTGGTTCATTCGCTTGCGCGAGAAGGCTTTCACATGGCGAGGTCTTAGATGCTCCTAGAGCGAGTCTTGTTCCCTGATGTTGAATTGGGTCTAACATTTTCATATAGGACGTCCTAGCTGAACCATAAACAATGCATCCATAGTCTAGTATGAAGCGGATGAATGTTCTATACAAATTAAGGAGGACTTTTTTTTATCAGCACCCCAGTTAGTGTGCGCAATTACTTTAAAGCAGATTTAAAGCTTTTAAGCATCTAGCTTTTAAATTCTTGATGAGTGGTACAAAAGTCGGCTTTCTATTGAAGATAATAATACTCAAAACAACTGGAATAAGTGTTCCATCCAGCGTGAGTTTAGGGTCATCATGATGTCTTCGCAACTGAGAGAAATGCATGCATACTGTTTTAGATTTAGAAAATTTGAAACCGTTATTACTGGCCCAACTTTGGATCTTATTGATATTTTGCTGGAGTTGCCTTTCAATTGTATGCATGTGCTTTAATCGATAACAAATTAAAAAATTCGTCGACATATAATGAGCAAACCACACCGGGAGCTAAGCATTTGGTGATGTTATTGATTTTGATATTAAATAGCGTCACAGATAAAATACATGCCTGGGGCACACCCATCTCTTGCTGGTGCATATCGGAGAGGGTAGAGCCCACTCGTACTTTGAACTCTATCGGAAAGAAAATTGGAAATGAAAGAGGGATTGATTGATAGATTAATTGAATTTTAACGGCGCCCCAACACTTTTAGGCTATTTAGCGCCATACAATAGGTTATATGTTTGAAAATAAGAAAGGTTTAACATCGACCAGCGACAAAGAAAATCAAACAGCCCAAAGAAAAATGGTAAGATGTTGATATTTGCCGCACAATAAAAGTATGTAATGTTTTAAAATTTAATAAAGGACCTATATCGTCCTGCGATATAAAAGAACAGATGGTTTAAATTAAAATATGGTAACGGTGCAAAATAAAGCTTCCCGATCAAAGGGAGAGGTAAATGTTCTATGTTAATGAAAAAGTATTAACATTGGACGGTATATATATATTGCAAAAAACTGCACAAGTTCATAGCATAAAAGTCAAAGTTTAGAGTAAAGATTTACCGCTTTCTGGAACTCTATAATACGAGTGATGTTTATTGTATCAAAAAGTTATTTCATATCATGCACAACGTAATAACGATCGCACGTAGGTTGCAAGTCAAAGCACTCTATCATAAGGTGATTGACAGTGAATGGTTCATTGCAGTAAACGCACTCTGGTGGGTCATCACCTTTAAGTATGTGTGTGTGGGTGATATAAGTATGACCATTTCGGATTCTTGCAATGACTAACTCCTCCCTATGTATGGTTTTGTAGGAAGGGGTCCATTCTCCTTGGGCTGGCTTGATTGCATGAAGTTTGTTATTTACAGCATCATTCCATGATGCATGCCACTTCTGACGAAAGAACTTTCTGATACAAGTTTTAAGATCAGTATAAGGTATTTTAAAATCAGATGGTCCTAGAGTAAGTGCCCTTTTAGCAGCGCGATCTGCTTTTTCGTTACCTTTAATACCAATGTGGCTAGGTAACCAACAGTACATTATGTTGTGGTTGACAATCTGCTCATTATTTTTAATGAGTATGTTTTTCAATATTGTGTTCTCCAGGTTTATATTGTGTAGTGACTGGAGTACTGATAGCGAGTCGGAGAAGATGATACTGTTTAAAATGTTTCTTTTCTATATGTTGTAGAGCAAGTTCTATTGCTCTGATTTCGGCTGTAAAAAGTGATGCTCCATTTGGTAAGCGAACTTGCATTGTGTGATTTCCACAAACAAAGGCTGCAGCAGCCTTTTCCTCATCCTTTGATCCATAAGTGTAAATTCTGGTGTAGTTTTTAAATTCGGTGAGAAGTTCATGGCAAGTGTTGTGGAAGACAGAAGGGTTTGTCTGAGATTTTTTTCCATCGTGTAGCGTAAAACGTACTTTTGGTTGTTTAATTAGCCAGGGTGGTGTTTTGGGGATAGACGTTTTCTGAATTTTAGAAAGATCTATATTTGTAGTGTCAAGGCTGGATGATATTCTAATGCAAAAGAAAGGTATGGCGTTTGGTTTATTTTCGTATAAAGTTTTGTATTTGGGTTGAAAAACAGCCGAAAAAGCAGGATTCAGAGGGTTTGATTTTAATTTGAGAGCATACTGTACGAAAAGCATGTCTCTACGATGTGATAATGGTGGTTCATTCGCCTCAGCTAGAAGGCTTTCAGACGGGGATGTTTTAAATGCTCCCAAAGCCAGTCTTATTCACTGACGATGAATTGGATCAAGTATTTTCAAATATGATTTCCTGGCTGAGCCATATACAACGCAACAATAGTCTAGTTTGGAGCGAATAAACGTTCTATATAAATTCAGGATGATTTTTCTATTACCACCCCAGTCAGTGTGTGATACTAATTTAAGTAGGTCAAATGCTTTTGAGCATTTAGCTTTCAAGTTCTTTAGGTGTGGAATAAAAGTCAGTCTTCTGTCAAAGATAATACCTAAAAGTTTTGTTTCCTCAACAACTGGAATAGGTGTTCCGTCCAGCGTGAAGTGAGGTTCATCGTGATGTCTTCGTAACTGACAGAAATGCATGCATACTGTTTTAGACATCGAGAATTTGAAACCGTTTGCACTGGCCCAACTTTGAATCTTGTTTATATTTTGCTGAAGTTGTCTTTCAATTGTATGCATATGCTTCGATCTATAACATATTAGGAAATCATCAACATATAGCGAGCAATCCACAACAGGAGTAAGACACTTTGTGATGCTATTAATTTTGATATTAAAAAGTGTCACGGATAAAATACTGCCCTGGAGCACACCCATCTCTTGCTCGTGCAAATCTGAGAGAGTAGAGCTTACTCGTACCTTGAATTCTCTGTCTGAGACCAAGATCTAAAAAGGTAATTTAGTATCCCGTACTTCCATGTCGTGTCATAGGCCTTTTCTAAATCAAAGAAAACCGCTACTAAATTTTCTTTCTTGATAAATGCATCACGAATGAATGCTTCTAGTCTAACCAGATGACCATTGGTGCTCCGTCCATAACGAAAGCCACTTTGGAAAGGAGATATTAAATTGTTACTTTCCAAGTACGAGATAAGTTCGAGAATTGATCATTCGTTCCATTGTTTTGCACACACAGCTTGTCAATGCAATTGGTCGTAAGCTGTTGGGGTCTTCGCTATCTTTACCGGCTTTGGGGACTAGTATTACAGTTGCTTCTTTTCAGATTTTTGGAACATTACCAGTGATCCATACCCCCTGCGGGTTCGGGGTTGTAGAATAGGCCCGACGTGCCTCGCCACGTGTCGTAAAAGGCGACTAAGTAGAGGCAACCTGTTTGCCGTGGGTTGCGTCCCGTGTCGGGGGAGGAAAGGATCCTGGTAGTTGCAACACACTACTTTGGCCTCTACTTCTCCTAGACGGGTGGTCGAGATGGGCCCGGTCTCGACAAATCGGCTGGTCACGCCGAGCACTAGGAGGTCTTTTTTCCTTTTTTATTACTTATCTTCTCTTTTTTTTCTTGTATCTATCTTGATACCACCGTTTCCCCTACATTCTTTTCCTTTAGCTTTCACTTCCACAAGTTTTAGAAGACTTCCTAGATAGCGGTGGCTCAACGGGTCAATCGGGAGGTAATTTTACCGACCCTAGAAGGAAGCTTCATGGGTCAATCCCAGGTAATTTTATCTAACGAGTATGGCATCTATGTATCCCTGGCACTTGACAAGTGTCCCCTCGTTGGGCTCCGTGGCGGGTGGGGAGCATGGGTGCTGAAATTTTAAATAATTAATCATGGAAAACAAAACCAAAAAATCCAACAATAAACGTACCAAACCATTGTCTGATTCGGATGAAGAGCCATGTGGCGTGGAATCATTTCCACGTTTCATGGTTATTCAGTCCAGGGATGATACAAAACCGCTTTCAAGTTTATCTCCATTCGTTATTGAGAAAACAATTTCCGGCTCCATTGGTACACCAAAAAGTGTTAAAAAACTAAAATCGGGTTGTCTTCTTGTAGAGTGTGAGCGAAAGAGGCAAACAGACAATATCATGAGAATGAAAACATTCTTTGATATTCCAGTGACCTCATTCGCCCACACTACTCTGAATTCGTCCAAAGGCGTGATGCGATGTCGTGACTTGGCTGGAGTCACCGACGCAGATATCATCGAAGGGATGAAACATGAAGGTGTCACTGCAGTGCGAAGAATACGTATTAAACGTAATAACACCCTGCAGGACACCAATACATTTGTACTCACCTTTAATAAACCAACAGTGCCCAAAGTGGTCAAGGTTGGGTTTTTACAAGTAAAGGTCGAGATCTACATTCCAAACCCCCTTCGATGCTATAAATGTCAAAAATACGGCCATCACGAAGATCGATGTTCCAGAGCCAAGGTATGTGGCCGATGCGGAGACCACTC
The DNA here is from genome assembly GCA_030141615.1 of Unio pictorum. Classification (NCBI taxonomy): domain Eukaryota; kingdom Metazoa; phylum Mollusca; class Bivalvia; order Unionida; family Unionidae; genus Unio; species Unio pictorum. The sequence continues at coordinate 2,817,241 of JARLTB010000293.1, forward strand.
TCATCAGGAAGCTGATTGTAGAGCAACTCCGCATTGTGTCAACTGCGGCAAGGAACATCACGCCAGTTCCAAAGATTGTGATACATGGAAACAGGAGAAGGAAATTCAGAGGGTAAAGTTTACCTCGAACATTCCCTACCCAGAGGCCAGAAAACTTGTCCAGGCGAAAACATCCCTTCCTGGCCCATCCTTCTCCACAGTCTTAAAACACAATCCAAAAAGCACGAAGGACGCTCAAACACAGACGGATCAGCCCGATTCAACCACAAGTGCCAATATCCCTAATTATAAGCCACAGAAAAGCACAACATCAACTCAGACAACTTTTAATAACAATCCACCACCAAAATCACCAAAACAGAAACACAAAGCACAAACAAATAAACAGCAAAAGGGGTCAGATGACCCCATTAAACTCTACAACAGGTTTGGAGACATTGAGAGCATGGATGCAGAAGAAACTGCTCCGTGTACTCAAAGTAGCTCCAAACCTAATAAAACTAAATATACCCCCGTACTTCCTCCAGACAAATAACAACACATACTTCCTTCGCGAATAGTCTAACCTAGTTCCAGAATTTCCAGCATGACATTAGAATGAAGAACACCATCATACAATGGAACTGTCGAGGACTTAAAGCTAACTACAATGATATTCTTCTGCTTTTAAATGAACACGATCCTGCTGTACTATGTTTACAGGAAACATTCCTGAAAGAGACAGATAAAATTACTTTTAAAAACTTTTCCCTGTTTAATGCGTACTTTCAAAACGCAGACAGGGCCTCAGGAGGAGTCTCTATTGCTGTGAACAATAGAGCACCTTACAGAGTCATTCCTTTAAACACAAATTTACAAGCCATTGCTGTAAGTGTCACTCTACATCGAGTGATTACTTTTCGTTCCATTTACTTACCACCAAACACCAACCTAGTACAAAAGGAATTAGACAATCTTCTTGAACAACTTCCCGCGCCCTTCGTTTTACTCGGCGATTTTAATGCCCATAACATTTTATGGGGATCAAATCACATAAACGACAGAGGCCATAAAATAGAAGATTTCATTTCTAGACACGATCTATGTCTATATAACACTAATTCACCAACATATTTACACCCAGGAACCGGTACGTACACATGCATAGATTTGACAATTTGCTCTCCCTCACTGCTTTTGGACTATGAATGGAAGGTCGCTGATGACCTTCACAGCAGTGATCACTTTCCGATCACTCTTGAAAATAACACTAAAATTGATGATACAATTCCACAATGGAATATAAAGAAGGCCGATTGGGCTATGTTTGAAGCATTATGTAAAACCAGACTAAATAATGATACAGTATTCAACGCTGTTAATCCTATACAGCAATTTACCTCCGTTCTAATTTCAATTGCAGATGAATCCATTCCCAAGTCCTCAACGAACAGTAAGAGATCGCAAAAACCTTGGGTAACCAAGGAATGCAAAGAAGCCATTAGACAACGCCGAGAAGCCTTAAAAACATTCAACACTCGTCCAACGCCCGAAAATTTAAATAAATATCGTATTGCCCGGGCTAAAACTCGACGCACAATCAAAGAATGTAAGCGTGCATCCTGGAAGAAATATATTTCTTCTTTAAACTCTCGTTCCTCAATGAAACAAGTTTGGGATACTATTCGGAAAATAAATGGAAAAAGGAAACACAATTCTATTCGACACCTAAAAATAAACAATATCAATTTCAGTTCGAAACGTGACATAGCAAATATTCTTGCCGATAGTTTTTCGAAAAACTCATCATCATCTAATTATTCAGATGGCTTTAGAAGATTAAAATCTCAAAAAGAAAAGTCACGTTTAAAATTTACATCGAACAACACTGAAAATTATAACCAGCTGTTTTCTTTATTAGAGCTTAGGGAGGCATTAGACAAGGCCCATGATACATCCGCTGGGCCTGACGAAGTACATTACCAGTTCTTGAAACACCTCCCAGAATCTTCTCTCACATTACTTCTTAAAATCTTTAATGATTTATGGATTGCTGGTAATGTACCTAAGAGCTGGAAAGAAGCAACAGTGATACCGATTCCCAAACCAGGCAAAGATAACGAAGATCCTAACAGCTATCGGCCTATTGCATTGACAAGCTGCATATGCAAAACAATGGAACGAATGATTAATTCTCGGCTTGTATGGTACTTGGAAAGTAACAATTTAATTTCTCCTTTCCAAAGTGGCTTCCGTTCTGGTCGTAGTACTAACGATCATCTGGTTAGACTGGAAACATTTATTCGCGATGCATTTATAAAGAAGGAACATTTAGTAGCAGTCTTCTTTGATTTAGAAAAGGCCTATGATACAACATGGAAGTACGGGATACTAAATGACCTGCACGATCTAGGTCTAAAAGGCCGTCTGCCCGCTTTCATCTCCAGTTTTCTCTCCGACAGAGAATTCAAAGTACGCGTGGGCTCTACCCTCTCCGATATGCACCAGCAAGAGATGGGTGTGCCCCAGGGTAGTATTTTATCTGTGACGCTATTTAATATCAAAATCAATAGCATCACTAAGTGCTTAACTCCCGGTGTGGACTGCTCTTTATATGTAGACGATTTTTTAATTTGTTATCGATCAAAGCACATGCATACAATTGAAAGGCAACTTCAACAAAATATCAATAAGATCCACCATTGGGCCAGTAATAATGGTTTTAAATTCTCTAAATCGAAAACAGTATGCATGCATTTCTGTCAATCGCGAAGACATCATGATGACCCTAAACTCACGCTGGACGGAACACGTATTCCAGTTGTTGAGGAAACAAAGTTTTTGGGTATTATCTTCGACAGAAAACTGACTTTTATACCACACATCAAACATTTGAAAGCTAAATGCTTAAAAGCTTTAAATTTACTAAAAGTAATTGCGCACACTGACTGGGGTGCTGATAAAAAAGTCCTCCTCAATTTGTATAGAACATTTATCCGTTCTATACTAGACTATGGATGCATTGTTTATGGTTCAGCTAGGAAGTCTTATTTGAAAATGCTTGACCCAATTCATCATCAGGGAATAAGACTTGCTCTAGGAGCATTTAAGACATCTCCATGCGAAAGCCTTCTCGCAGAAGCGAATGAACCACCCTTATCGCACCGCAGAGAAATGCTTTCTATACAGTACGCTCTTAGGTTAAGATCAAACCCTCTGAACCCTGCTTTTTCGGATGTTTTTCAACCAAAATACAAAACTTTGTACGAAAACAAACCAAATGCCATACCTTCATTTGGCATTAGAATATCATCCAGTTTTGACACTATCAAAATTAATCTCCCTACAGTTCAGAACACGTTTGTCTCGGAAACACCACCTTGGCTCCTTAAGCAACCCAAAGTGATTTTTACGTTGCACGATGGGAGAAAATCAGAGACGAACCCTGCCGTTTTCCAGAACTCTTATCATGAACTCCTCAACGATTTTAAAAACTACACCAAAATTTTTACTGATGGATCAAAAGTTGATGACAAGGCTGCTGCAGCCTTCGTTAGTGGCAAGCACATAACCAAAGTGCGCTTGCCAAACAATGCGTCCATATTTTCAGCGGAAATCAGAGCAATAGACCTTGCTCTGAAATTTATTGAACAAAAGCGCATTTTAAATAGCATTATTTTCTGTGACTCTCTGTCAGTACTTCAGTCGCTACACCATAGAAAACTGGATAATCCATTACTAGTCGATATTCTCATAAAAAACTCTGAGCTTAGTAAGTCCTACAACATAGTATACTGTTGGCTACCTAGCCATATTGGTATTAGAGGTAATGAAGAAGCAGACCGGGCTGCTAAGATGGCTCTATCCCAAGAACCATCGGATTTTAAATTACCTTTTACTGATTTTAAACCTTGTATCAGAAAGTGCCTACGTCAGAAGTGGCAGGCGTAATGGGATGATGCAGCCAATAACAAACTTCATGCCATCAAACCAACCCTGGGAGAATGGACTCCTTCCTACAGAACTATCCGTAGGGAGGAGGTTGTCATTGCAAGAATCAGAATCGGGCATACATACATTACCCACTCCAACATACTGAAAGGTGAAGATCCACCAGAGTGCGTTTCTTGCAATGAGCCATTCACTGTTAAACACTTTATGACCGAGTGTTCCGACCTGCAACCTACGCGTGCTAAATATTATAATGTACATGACATGAAGGAACTTTTTGATACAATACAAATCACTTGTATTTTAGATTTCCTAAAGGAAGTAAATCTCTATTTTAAACTATAACTTGTATACCATCACGTAGAATATTTTTATCTAATGCAAATATCACCTTTTATTTACAACATCTTATCATCAACATAACACCATTTACATCTCCCGTTGATTGGGAAGCTTCATATTTTCCTGTTACCAACATCTTACCATTTTATATTTAACTATTGTTTTTTTATATATATCGCTGGTCGATGTTAAACCTTTCTTGTTTTTGAACATGTAACGTATTGTATGGCGCTAAATAGCCTAAAAGTGCTGGTGCGCCGTTAAAATTCAAGTAAACAAACAAACCAGTGATCCATAAATCATTGAAGAGTTTCAATAGAGATTTTAATGATGATTCTCGAAGGTGTTTCAAAAACTGGTAATGTATTTCGTCAGGCCCAGAGGATGATGGGCTTTATCTAAAGCCTCCCTATGCTCCGATAATGTTGTTTGTTTACTTGAATTTTAACGGCTCACCAGCACTTTTAGGCTATTTAGCGCCATACAATAGGTTAGATGTTCAAAAATAAGAAATGGTTAACATCGACCAGCGATATATATAAAAAAAACAACATAATAGTTAAATATAAAATGGTAAGATGTTGGTAACAGGAAAATATGAAGCTTCCCAATCAACGGGAGATGTAAATGGTGTATGTTGATGATAAGATGTTGTAAATAAAAGGTGATATTTGCATTAGATAAAAATATTCTACGTGATGGCATACAAGTTATAGTTTAAAATAGAGATTTACTTCCTTTAGGAAATCTAAAATACAAGTGATTTGTATTGTATCAAAAAGTTCCTTCATGTCATGTACATTATAGTATTTAACACGCGTAGGTTGCAGGTCGGAACACTCGGTCATAAAGTGTTTAACAGTGAATGGGTCATTGCAAGAAACGCACTCTGGTGGATCTTCACCTTTCAGTATGTGGGAGTGGATAATGTATGTATGACCGATTCTGATTCTTGCAATGACAACCTCCTCCCTACGGATAGTTCTGTAGGAAGGAGTCCATTCTCCCAGGGTTGGTTTGATGGCATGAAGTTTGTTATTGACTGCATCATCCCATGACGCCTGCCACTTCTGACGTAGGTACTTTTTGATACAAGGTTTAAAATCAGTAAAAGGTAATTTAAAATCCGATGGTTCTTGGGATAGAGCCATCTTAGCAGCCCGGTCTGCTTCTTCATTACCTCTAATACCATTATGGCTAGGTAGCCAACAGTATAATATGTTGTAGGACTTACTAAGCTCAGAGTTTTTGACGAGAATATCGACTAGTAATGGATTATCCAGTTTTCTATGGTGTAGCGACTGAAGTACTGACAGAGAGTCACAGAAAATAATGCTATTTAAAATGCGCTTTTGTTCAATAAATTTCAGAGCAAGGTCTATTGCTCTGATTTCCGCTGAAAATATGGACGCATCGTTTGGCAAGCGCACTTTGGTTATGTGCTTGCCACTAACGAAGGCTGCAGCAGCCTTGTCATCAACTTTTGATCCATCGGTAAAAATGTTTGTGTAGTTTTTAAAATCGTTGAGGAGTTCATGATAAGAGTTCTGGAAAACGGCAGGATTCGTCTCAGATTTTCTATCATCGTGCAACGTAAAAATTACTTTGGGTTGCTTAAGAAGCCAAGGTTGTGTTTCCGAGACAAACGTGTTCTGAACTGTAGGGAGATTAATTTTGATAGTGTCAAAACTGGATGATATTCTGATGCCAAATGAAGGTATGGCATTTGGTTTGTTTTCGTACAAAGTTTTGTATTTTGGTTGAAAAACAGCCGAAAAAGCAGGGTTCAGAGGGTTTGATCTTAACCTAAGAGCGTACTGTATAGAAAGCATTTCTCTGCGGTGCGATAAGGGTGGTTCATTCGCTTCCGCGGCTCCGATAATGAGAACAACTGATTATAACTTTCCGAGTTGTTGGATGATAATTTTAAACGTGACTTTTCTTTTCGAGTTTTTAGTTTTTGGAAGGCTTCTGAGTAATTAGATGATGATGAATTCTTGGAGAAACTGTCAGCAAGAGCATTTGCAATGTCACGTTTTGAATTAAAGTTGTTATTGTTCAGTGTCAGATGTCGGAGAGGGTTTTGTTTGCTCTTTTCGTTTATTTTGCGTATAGTATCCCAAACTTTCTTAACAGAGGAACGAGAGTTTAAAGAAGAAACATATTTCTTCCATGATGCTCTTTTACTTTCTTTGATTGTGCGGCGGGCTTTGGCTCGGACAATGCGATATATATTTAAGTTTTCGGGCGTCGGATGATCATTACATTTTTTTAAATGCTTTTCGGCGTAGTCTAATGGCTTCCTTACATTCCTTAGTGACCCAAGGTTTTAGGGTTCTTTTCCAGATTGTTGAGGACTTGGAGATAGATTCTTCTGCAATTTCTGTTAAAATAGATGTAGAAAGCTGAATGGGGTCGTTAACATTGAAAACTGTATCCTCATTCAGCCTAGTTTTACAGAGTGTTTGGAACTTGGCCCAGTCGGCCTTCTTTAAATTCCATTGTGGAGTTACTTCATCAATTGTAGAGTTAAGATTTACAAGGAAGATTGGGAAGTGATCGCTGCTGTGAAGGTCATCAGCGACCTTCCATTCATAGTCCAAAAGCAGCGAGGGAGAACAAATTGTCAAATCGATGCATGTGTATGTACCCGTTCCTGGGTGTAGATATGTAGGTGTTTTGGTATTATATAGACACAGATCGTGTCTAGAAATAAAGTCTTCAACTTTGTGACCTCTGTCACTTATATGATTTGATCCCCATAAGATATTATGGGCATTAAAATCCCCGAGTAAAACAAATGGTGCGGGAAGTTGTTGAACAAGGGTATCTAATTCGTTTGGACCTAGGTTAGTGTTTGGTGGTAAGTAAATAGAGCAAAATGTAATCACTCGATGAAGAGTGACGCTTACAGCAATGGCTTGTAAATTTGTGTTTAGAGGAATGACGCTATGAGGGGCTCTGTTGTTCACAATAACAGAGACTCCTCCTGAGGCCCTGTCAACATTCTGAGAGTAGTTGTTAAACAGGGAGTAGTTTTTAAGTGTGATGTTATCTGTATTTTTCAAAAAATGTTTCCTGAAGACATAGTACTGCAGGATCATGTTCGTTTAAAAGCAGAAGAATATCATTGTAGTTGGCTTGAAGTCCTCTACAGTTCCATTGTAAAATGGTGTTCTTCATTACAACTTTATATTAAAGATTCTGGAGCTAGGTTAGATCTTTCACGGAGGCAGACTGTTTGGTTATTTATCTGCAGGAAGTACGGGGGTGTATTTTTGTTGTTAGGTCTGGAGCTACCCTGAGGACATGAAGCAGATTCTTCTGCATCCATGTCCTCTAAGTCTCCAAACCTGTTGTGCAGCTTTATAGGGTCATCAGACCCTTTTTGCTGCCTATTTGTTTGTAGCTTTTTCTTGCTATTTGGTGATTTTGGTGGTGGAGTATTGTTGAATGTTTGCGTCGATGTCGAGTTTTTCTGCGGTTTGTAGTGCGGGATGTTCGAGTCTGAATGGGATTCAGGTTGGTTTGTTTGAGTTTGTGCGTCTTTCGCTGCTTTTTTGCTGGTCTTCACTACAGTTGAGAAGGATGGGCCGGGGAGTGATCTAGCTTAAATAAGCTTCCTGGCCTCTGGATAGGGAATGTTGGAAGTGTATTTAACCCTCTGGAGTTCCTTCTCCTGTCTCCATGTGTCGCATTCCCTTGAACTAGCATGGTGTTCCTTGCCGCAGTTGACGCAATGCGGAGCGGCTTTGCACTTTCCCGGTGGGAGGGGTCGCCACATCGATCACATATTTGACTTCTAGAGCATCTGTCTTCATGATGGCGGTATCTTTGACATTTGTAATATCGGAGGGTATTTGGTATATATACCTCAACCTTAACTTGTAGGAAGCCAACCTTGACCACTTTAGGTACTGTTGGCTTATTAAAGGTGAGTATAATAGTGTTGGTGTCCTGCAGATTGTGGTTTCCTTTGATACGAATTCTACGGACTGCAGTGACACCTTCATTTTTCATGCCCTCGAAGATTTCCTTGTCGCTGACTCCAGCAACGTCACGGCAGCGAATGACGCCTTTTGATGTATTAAGTGTAGAGTGGGCGGAGCAGGTTACTCGAATATCGTGAAAGGTCTTAATTTTCAGTATATTTTCAGTTTGTGCTTTGCGCTCACACTCTGCAAGTAGGCCGCCTGATCTGAGCTTCCTGACACTTTTCGGCTTGCCGACTAATCTAAGTATAGTCTTTTCGACTATAAATGGCGACAATGTAGCCGTCTTTCGATTGGATGACCATGAAGCGAGGAAAGGATTCCACACTACATGGTTCATCATCCGACTCTGATGACACAGTTTTGGTACGTTTAAGTGTTTTTTTTTTAATTGTCCATGATGGCTTGATTGAAACATTCAGCACCCGTGCTCCCCACCCACCAAGGAGCCCAACAAGGGGACACTTTTAAAGTGCCAAGGATACACAGATCCTATGCTCAGTTGATAAAATTACCTTTGGTTGACCCTGAAGTCGCCAATTTTTAAGGTCAGTAAAATTACCCCCACCCCCATTGACCCGTTAAGCCACCGCCTTCTAGGAAGTCTTCTAAGATATGGAAAAGGGTAAGATATAGGAATAGAATATACGGGCAACGGTGGTATCAAAAGAGATACAAGGAGAAAGTAAAAGGAGGTGAGAGTTAATAAATACTTCCTAGGGCTCGGCGTGCCCAGCCGATTTGTCGAGACCGGGCCCATCTCGACCACCCGTCTAAGAGAAGTAGAGGCCAAAGTAGTGTGCTGCAACTACCAGTATCCATTCCTCGCCCGACACGGGACACAACCCACGGTAAACAGGTTGCCTCTACTTTGTCGCCTTTTACGAAACGTGGCGAGGCACGTCGGGCCAATTCTACTACCCCGAACCCGCAGGGGGTAGGGAGGAGGTAGTCATTGCAAGAATTCGAATTGGTCATACGTACATAACCCATCCTCACATACTAAAAGGTGAAGTTCAACCAGAGTGCGTTGCTTGCAGTGAAACATACACTGTTAAGTACTATATGACACTTTCGACCGCCAACCTACGCGTGATTAGTATTATAAGGTGCATCACATGAAGAAACTTTTTGATACTATAAATATCCCTCGTATTATAGATTCCCTTTAGGAAGTAAACCTTAATTTTAAACCTTACCTTGTATGCCATCACCAAGAGCACTTTGATGTATTATACATACCGTCACTTATTTTCAACATCTTTTCACCAGTCATCATTACCATACACCATCTTCATCTCCCGTTGAACGGGAAGATGTATATTTTACTATTACCATCTGACTGCTTTACCTCAACTTTTTGGTTTTCGATATCCGTAGTCGATATTAAAGCTGTTACCTCAATTCAACGTTTTTACATATAACATTGGCGCTAAATAGTCTAAAAATCTTGGTGCTCCGTTCAAAATAAAATCAATCCTTTCTTATAACCGTTCTCATATTCTAATTTGAATATGTATGTCTTTTAGTTAAGACAGTTGGGCCCTCGTATATTTATATATGAATTGCCATACAACATGTTTTGTATCCTGGTCATTACCTAAAAATGCAAACTGTCCAATCACTTTGCCCCTGCAATTTTTATATTTATTGCCCTCATTGTCATTGAATGTCACAATCTTGTTAGCATGGGTTGATGTGACAGACATTTTCCAATGGCTGGTGGGACCAGCTCGTAGGAAAATCAACTGGTTCTCCCAATCAGATGACAATCACGACGAGGAAAATTTAACTGGGCGTGATGGTCATCAATTTTAAATGACCCAGGTCTTGGGATGGCAAGCCAGCAACTAAATCTCCCCATGAACTAGCCATTTATTGTTTAATAATTCCAATTTTTATGAATTAAACGAATTTCCTGTAATATGATTGGATGTAAACGGTCACGTGATGTTGATCAAGAATTGTTTACACTTCGATAAATTCTGGGACTACATTCGGTTTTTGAAATATAAATAAACATTGCAGACACGTTATTTTGAAACGATTTTGTCATCTGTAAAATATATAATTCTGCAAATAAATATAACTTTTACACCTTTTATACTGTTTCCAATATTCTTTGATTCAAATGCATAGTTTACTATACAATTTAGCATTCGTCTGCTACATAGTCGAGCAAAATGGACGATTACGGTGATTTTACACTGGAATTTTCGTCGGATTTTTTGGAACAATTAGATGAGGAGTTGAAAGAAATAATAGCAGCGATAGAAGCTGACGGAAAAGGATTTTTTGATATTACAAAGGATGTCACAGAAAATGAAACAGAACAACATCGATTTTCAAATGCGACGAATTACCTCACAGAGCACCCCATGGCCTTAGTCGCCGAAGCCATAAACAACAATAACAATAACAGCGTGGGAACTGGGCCAGTGAAGTTTGAGGCCGCTTCGGGAAATACACAAAGGTTTAAGAAGTTATCAGAGGAGGATTTAAAAGCCATTGAAATCAATCAATATTCAGATGCGACGAAACGAAATACAATATGGGGCATTGGCGTTTTTAATGGTAATTTTTTTCGTTTCTTTAAAATACAATTTTTGTTTGCCTATTTTCAAACGTGTATAGGTCTTTATTGCATTATGTGAATAGGACCAATTACACATAAATAAAAACAAATATGTACAAGACCATTTTTCAAAGACTGAATAAAGTTTTGAAATGATAAAACTAAAAAAAAAATAAGATTATAAGATTATTCGCATCAAATAACATATTTAATGGATAGATTTTGAACATATATAATAACATAGCAAATGATTTGTTGACATTGTTATCATGATATCTCCAACAATGTGTCTAAATACTATTGAAATATATATATAATAATCCATAAAGTGATTGTTTTGCTAAATTAAATTATTATGGATGTGTAATTTAAATGAAAACTATATTACATAAATTTTTGTGTTGCTATTCTTCTATCACACAAAAGTCTTATGTATAAATTTGAAAGACTTTAAATGTTGAATGATATAATTACTAATATGTCACCATATTAAATATATACATCTCAACCAAATGTATACAATATGTACAAAATTGCAGGACATGTCTTTATGTGTATTTAAAAATGATGTTGCCAAGTGTAAGAATTTTATTGATATGAATCTTTTTTCTATTTACTTACAGCTTGGTGTATTGAAATTATTGGACACAAACTTGACTTAAACACAATCAGACCAGACGAGCTGAGTGGCCACTTAAAAAGTATCTACGCTGAAGCCCAGCCCAAAAATGTGTCATCGCGGGTCACAAAAATGCCAGCTGATCAGGCGCAAGAATATCACAAGAATTCCTTGAAAAATGTTCGTGCAGCCATAAACAGATATTGACATTGTCAAAGGCAAAGAATTCAAAAATGCTAATTTAATGTTAAATGCAAAACTGAAATTTAATTTAAGATCAGGTATTTCAAGGCCAACCCAGCACTATCAATTAATTTAATTAGATGAATTAGGAAAAATCAATGCATATCTTCAAAAACCTGAACCTGTTGCCCTTCGATTCAAAATATGGTATCTGCTGGCTATTCATTTTGTGACCAGAGGTATTGAATTTTACCACCAACTGAATACAACTTTCTTAAACTTTGAATATGATGAATCTGGCATGGAGTACATTACTCTAAATCATGAAACACTTCAAAAAAACCACCAAGGTGGTGTTGATGCGAAGCTTGAAGAAACCTCAGACAAAAGAATGTATGCAACTGGCACAAACACTTGTCCAGTGAAATCTGTAAAAAAAACTTCCTTCAGTAATGTGACAAAGCGGCAAAGGCCTTATTTACACAGTGCAGTAAAGAATCACTAAAATCTCCTGAATTCGCTGACAAATGGTATACTTGTGAACCGGTCAAACCAAAGCAATTCTCCTCATTCATGCCAGACATTTGCAAGAATGCAGGAGTGCAACGATATACTGCTCACTCGCTTCGTGCAACAGCAATTCAAGCTATGAGTGATGCTGGGTTTGCAACCAGAAATATTTTATTCATGACAGACGACAAACGTGAGGAGTCTTTAAAAACTTAACAGTCGAAGACCTAGCACTGAACAAAAACAACTAATTAGTTCAGTTTTGGAAAATATGGCTAATGGTGGTCAAGATCGGTCTGTATCAGATCCTAACACCAACTCCTCTTTCTCTTCAGATCAAAGTCAGCAACCAGTGATAAACTCTCCAATCCGAATTTCGAACTTAATCGCTGTCCTTCCAGCACTCCAACACTCAACTATGCAATCAAACAAAACATATGGCCGGCTTTGCAAGCAACTCTACATTTAACAACTGCACATTTAATTTCAAATTAGATAAATTAAGGGGTCTTGTCAAGTATTAACGCTGTTTGAAATTATACAAAATGCAATTCCGTTATAAAATTTATTTAATTGTTACCTTAATGTTGGTCATGTATAACATCACCCTAGTCATATTCATTGATAAAATACATAATGATGTAAGGTTTGCTTGTAAATTTCATTTAGCTCACTTGTTTGTTTGTTTGCTTGAATTTTAACGGCGCACCAGCACTTTTAGGCTATTTAGCGCCATACAATAGGTTAGATGTTCAAAAATGAGAAAGGTTTAACATCGACCAGCGATATGAAAAACAATATAAAATGGTAAGATGTTGGTGACAGGAAAACATGAAGCTTCCCAATCAACGGGAGATGTAAATGGTCTATGTTGATGATAAGATGTTGTAAATAAGAGGTGATATTTGCATTAAAAATATTCTAGATGATGGCATACAAGTTATAGTTTAAAATAGAGATTTACTTCCTTTAGGAAATCTAAAATACAAGTGATTTGTATTGTATCAAAAAGTTCCTTCATGTCATGTACATTATAATATTTAGCACGCGTAGGTTGCAGGTCGGAACACTCGGTCATAAAGTGTTTAACAGTGAATGGCTCATTGCAAGAAACGCACTCTGGTGGATCTTCACTTTTCAGTATGTGGGAGTGGATAATGTATGTATGACCGATTCTGATTCTTGCAATGACAACCTCCTCCCTACGGATAGTTCTGTAGGAAGGAGTCCATTCTCCCAGGGTTGGTTTGATGGCATGAAGTTTGTTATTGACTGCATCATCCCATGACGCCTGCCACTTCTGACGTAGGTACTTTTTGATACAAGGTTTAAAATCAGTAAAAGGTAATTTAAAATCCGATGGTTCTTGGGATAGAGCCATCTTAGCAGCCCGGTCTGCTTCTTCATTACCTCTAATACCAATATGGCTAGGTAGCCAACAGTATACTATGTTGTAGGACTTACTAAGCTCAGAGTTTTTGACGAGAATATCGACTAGTAATGAATTATCCAGTTTTCTATGGTGTAGCGACTGAAGTACTGACAGAGAGTCACAGAAAATAATGCTATTTAAAATGCGCTTTTGTTCAATAACTTTTAGAGCAAGGTCTATTGCTCTGATTTCCGCTGAAAATATGGACGCATTGTTTGGCAAGCGCACTTTGGTTATGTGCTTGCCACTAACGAAGGCTGCAGCAGCCTTGTCATCAACTTTTGATCCATCAGTAAAAATTTTGGTGCAGTTTTTAAAATCGTTGAGGAGTTCATGATAAGAGTTCTGGAAAACGACAGGATTCGTCTCAGATTTTCTCCCATCGTGCAACGTAAAAATCACTTTGGGTTGCTTAAGGAGCCAAGGTGGTATTTCCGAGACAAACGTGTTCTGAACTGTAGGGAGATTAATTTTGATAGTGTCAAAACTGGATGATATTCTGATGCCAAATGAAGGTATGGCATTTGGTTTGTTTTCGTACAAAGTTTTGTATTTTGGTTGAAAAACAGCCGAAAAAGCAGGGTTCAGAGGATTTGATCTTAACCTAAGAGCGTACTGTATAGAAAGCATTTCTCTGCGGTGCGATAAGGGTGGTTCATTCGCTTCCGCGAGAAGGCTTTCGCATGGAGATGTCTTGAATGCTCCTAGAGCAAGTCTTATTCCCTGATGATGAATTGAGTCAAGCATTTTCAAATAAGACTTCCTAGCTGAACCATAAACAATGCATCCATAGTCTAGTATAGAACGGATAAATGTTCTATACAAATTGAGGAGGACTTTTTTTATCAGCACCCCAGTCAGTGTGCGCAATTACTTTTAGTAAATTTAAAGCTTTTCAGCATTTAGCTTTTAAATTCTTGATGTGTGGTATAAAAGTCAGTTTTCTTGTCGAAGATAATACCCAAAAACTTTGTTTCCTCAACAACTGGAATAAGTGTTCCGTCCAGCATGAGTTTAGGGTCATCATGATGTCTTCGCAATTGACAGAAATGCATGCATACTGTTTTCGATTTAGAGAATTTAAAACCATTATTACTGGCCCAATGGTGGATCTTATTGATATTTTGTTGAAGTTGCCTTTCAATTGTATGCATGTGCTTTGATCGATAACAAATTAAAAAATCGTCTACATATAAAGAGCAGTCCACACCGGGAGTTAAGCACTTAGTGATGCTATTGATTTTGATATTAAATAGCGTCACAGATAAAATACTGCCCTGGGGCACACCCATCTCTTGCTGGTGCATATCGGAGAGGGTAGAGCCCACGCGTACTTTGAATTCTCTGTCGGAGAGAAAACTGGAGATGAAAGCGGGCAGACGGCCTTTTAGACCTAGATCGTGCAGGTCATTTAGTATCCCGAACTTCCATGTTGTATCATAGGCCTTTTCTAAATCAAAGAAAACTGCTACTAAATGTTCCTTCTTGATTAATGCATCGCGAATAAATGTTTCCAGTCTAACCAGATGATCGTTAGTACTACGACCAGAACGGAAGCCACTTTGGAAAGGAGAAATTAAATTATTACTTTCCAAGTACCATACAAGCCGAGAATTAATCATTCGTTCCATTGTTTTGCATATGCAGCTTGTCAATGCAATAGGCCGATAGCTGTTAGGATCTTCGTTATCTTTATCTGGTTTGGGAATCGGTATCACTGTTGCTTCTTTCCAGCTCTTAGGTACATTACCAGCAATCCATAAATCATTAAAGATTTTAAGAAGTAATGTGAGAGAAATTTCTGGGAGGTGTTTCAAGAACTGGTAATGTACTTCGTCAGGCCCTGCGGATGTATCATGGGCCTTGTCTAATGCCTCCCTAAGCTCCAATAAAGAAAACAGCTGGTTATAATTTTCAGTGTTGTTCGATGTAAATTTTAAACGTGACTTTTCTTTTTGAGATTTTAATCTTCTAAAGCCATCTGAATAATTAGATGATGATGAGTTTTTCGAAAAACTATCGGCAAGAATATTTGCTATGTCACGTTTCGAACTGAAATTGCTATTGTTTATTTTTAGATGTCGAATAGAATTGTGTTTCCTCTTTCCATTTATTTTTCGAATAGTATCCCAAACTTGTTTCATTCAGGAACGAGAGTTTAAAGAAGAAATATATTTCTTCCATGATGCACGTTTACATTCTTTGATTGTGCGTCGAGTTTTAACCCGGGCAATACGATATTTATTTAAATTTTCGGGCGGTGGACGATTGTTGAATGTTTTTAATGCTTCTCGGCGTTGTCTAATGGCTTCTTTGCATTCCTTGGTTACCCAAGGTTTTTGCGATCTCTTACTGTTCGTTGAGGACTTAGGAATAGATTCATCTGCAATTGAAATGAAAGCAGAGGTAAAATGCTGTATAGGATTAACAGCGTTTAATACAGTATCATTATTTAGTCTAGTTTTACATAGTGTTTCAAACATAGCCCAGTCGGCTTTCTTTATATTCCATTGTGGAATTGCGTCATCAATTTTGGAGTTATTTTCAAGAGTGATTGGAAAGTGATCACTGCTGTGAAGGTCATCAGCGACCTTCCATTCATAGTCCAAAAGCAGTGAGGGAGAGCAAATTGTCAAATCTATGCATGTGTACGTACCGGTTCCTGGGTGTAAATATGTTGGTGAGTTGGTGTTATATAGACACAGATCGTGTCTAGAAATGAAATCTTCTATTTTATGGCCTCTGTCGTTTATGTGATTTGATCCCCATAAAATGTTATGGGCATTAAAATCCCCGAGTAAAACGAAGGGCGCGGGAAGTTGTTCAACAAGATTGTCTAATTCCTTTTGTACTAGGTTGGTGTTTGGTGGCAAGTAAATCGAACAAAAAGTAATCACTCGATGTAGAGTGACACTTACAGCAATGGCTTGTAAATTTGTATTTAAAGGAACGACTCTGTGAGGGGCTCTATTGTTCACAGCAATAGAGACTCCTCCTGAGGCCCTGTCTGCGTTTTGAAAGTACGCATTAAACAGGGAAAAGTTTTTAAAAGTAATTTTATCGGTCTCTTTCAGGAATGTTTCCTGTAAACATAGTACAGTAGGATCGTGTTCATTTAAAAGCATAAGAATATCATTGTAGTTTGTTTTAAGTCCTCGAGAATTCCATTGTATGATGGTGTTCTTCATTCTAATGTTATGCTGGAGATTCTGGAACTAGGTTAGACTATTCGCGAAGGAAGTATGTGTTGTTATTTGTCTGGAGGAAGTACGGGAGTATATTTAGTTTTATTAGGTTTGGAGCTACTTTGAGTACAAGGAGCAGTTTCTTCTGCATCCATGCTCTCAAAGTCTCCAAACCTGTTGTACAGTTTAATGGGGTCATCTGACCCCTTTTGCTGTTTATTTGTTTGTGCTTTGTGTTTCTGTCTTGGTGATTTTGGTGGTGGATTGTTATTAGTTGTTTGTTTGTTTGTTTACTTGAATTTTAACGGCGCACCAGCACTTTTAGGCTATTTAGCGCCATACAATACGTTAGATGTTCAAACAAGAAAGGTTTAACATCGACCAGCGATATATATAAAAAAGACAATAGTTAAATATAAAATGGTAAGATGTTGGTAACAGGAAAATATGAAGCTTCCCAATCAACGGGAGATGTAAATGGTGTTATGTTGATGATAAGATGTTGTAAATAAAAGGTGATATTTGCATTAGATAAAAATATTCTACGTGATGGCATACAAGTTATAGTTTAAAAATAGAGATTTACTTCCTTTAGAAAATGTAAAATACAAGTGATTTGTATTGTATCAAAGAGTTCCTTCATGTCATGTACATTATAGTATTTAACACGCGTAGGTTGCAGGTCGGAACACTCGGTCATAAAGTGTTTAACAGTGAATGGCTCATTGCAAGAAACGCACTCTGGTGGATCTTCACCTTTCAGTATGTGGGAGTGGGTAATGTATGTATGACCGATTCTGATTCTTGCAATGACAACCTCCTCCCTACGGATAGCTCTGTAGGAAGGAGTCCATTCTCCCAGGGTTGGTTTGATGGCATGAAGTTTGTTATTGACTGCATCATCCCATGACGCCTGCCACTTCTGACGTAGGTATTTTTGATACAAGGTTTAAAATCAGTAAAAGGTAATTTAAAATCCGATGGTTCTTGGGATAGAGCCATCTTAGCAGCCCGGTCTGCTTCTTCATTACCTCTAATACCAATATGGCTAGGTAGCCAACAGTATACTATGTTGTAGGACTTACTAATCTCAGAGTTTTTGACGAGAATATCGACTAGTAATGGATTATCCAGTTTTCTATGGTGTAGCGACTGAAGTACTGACAGAGAGTCACAGAAAATAATGCTATTTAAAATGCGCTTTTGTTCAATAAATTTCAGAGCAAGGTCTATTGCTCTGATTTCCGCTGAAAATATGGACGCATCGTTTGGCAAGCGCACTTTGGTTATGTGCTTGCCACTAACAAAGGCTGCAGCAGCCTTGTCATCAACTTTTGATCCAT
Organism: Unio pictorum; assembly: GCA_030141615.1. Classification (NCBI taxonomy): domain Eukaryota; kingdom Metazoa; phylum Mollusca; class Bivalvia; order Unionida; family Unionidae; genus Unio; species Unio pictorum. Next base: position 2,835,352 of record JARLTB010000293.1, read on the forward strand.
CAGTAAAAATTTTGGTGTAGTTTTTAAAATCGTTGAGGAGTTCATGATAAGAGTTCTGGAAAACGGCAGGATTCGTCTCAGATTTTTTCCCATCGTGCAACGTAAAAATCACTTTGGGTTGCTTAAGGAGCCAAGGTGGTGTTTCCGAGACAAACGTGTTCTGAACTGTGGGGAGATTAATTTTGATAGTGTCAAAACTGGATGATATTCTGATGCCAAATGAAGGTATGGCATTTGGTTTGTTTTCGTACAAAGTTTTGTATTTTGGTTGAAAAACAGCCGAAAAAGCAGGGTTCAGAGGGTTTGATCTTAACCTAAGAGCGTACTGTATAGAAAGCATTTCTCTGCGGTGCGATAAGGGTGGTTCATTCGCTTCCGCGAGAAGGCTTTCGCATGGAGATGTCTTGAATGCTCCTAAAGCAAGTCTTATTCCCTGATGATGAATTGGGTCAAGCATTTTCAAATAAGACTTCCTAGCTGAACCATAAACAATGCATCCATAGTCTAGTATAGAACGGATAAATGTTCTATACAAATTGAGGAGGGCTTTTTTATCAGCACCCCAGTCAGTGTGCGCAATTACTTTTAGTAAATTTAAAGCTTTTAAGCATTTAGCTTTTAAATTCTTGATGTGTGGTATAAAAGTCAGTTTTCTGTCGAAGATAATACCCAAAAACTTTGTTTCCTCAACAACTGGAATAAGTGTTCCGTCCAGCATGAGTTTAGGGTCATCATGATGTCTTCGCAATTGACAGAAATGCATGCATACTGTTTTCGATTTAGAGAATTTAAAACCATTATTACTGGCCCAATGGTGGATCTTATTGATATTTTGTTGAAGTTGCCTTTCAATTGTATGCATGTGCTTTGATCGATAACAAATTAAAAAATCGTCTACATATAAAGAGCAGTCCACACCGGGAGTTAAGCACTTAGTGATGCTATTGATTTTGATATTAAATAGCGTCACAGATAAAATACTACCCTGGGGCACACCCATCTCTTGCTGGTGCATATCGGAGAGGGTAGAGCCCACGCGTACTTTGAATTCTCTGTCGGAGAGAAAACTGGAGATGAAAGCGGGCAGACGGCCTTTTAGACCTAGATCGTGCAGGTCATTTAGTATCCCGTACTTCCATGTTGTATCATAGGCCTTTTCTAAATCAAACAAGACTGCTACTAAATGTTCCTTCTTGATCAATGCATCGCGAATAAATGTTTCCAGTCTAACCAGATGATCGTTAGTACTACGACCAGAACGGAAGCCACTTTGGAAAGGAGAAATTAAATTATTACTTTCCAAGTACCATACAAGCCGAGAATTAATCATTCGTTCCATTGTTTAGCATACGCAGCTTGTCAATGCAATAGGCCGATAGCTGTTAGGATCTTCGTTATCTTTGTCTGGTTTGGGAATCGGTATCACTGTTGCTTCTTTCCAGCTCTTAGGTACATTACCAGCAATCCATAAATCATTAAAGATTTTAAGAAATAATGTGAGAGAAGATTCTGGGAGGTGTTTCAAGAACTGGTAATGTACTTCGTCAGGCCCAGCGGATGTATCATGGGCCTTGTCTAATGCCTCCCTAAGCTCCAATAAAGAAAACAGCTCGTTATAATTTTCAGTGTTGTTCGATGTAAATTTTAAACGTGACTTTTCTTTTTGAGATTTTAATCTTCTAAAGGCATCTGAGTAATTAGATGATGAGTTTTTCGAAAAACTATCGGCAAGAATATTTGCTATGTCCCGTTTCGAACTGAAATTGATATTGTTTATTTTTAGATGTCGAATAGAATTGTGTTTCCTCTTTCCATTTATTTTTCGAATAGTATCCCAAACTTGTTTCATTGAGGAACGAGAGTTTAAAGAAGAAATATATTTCTTCCATGATGCACGTTTACATTCTTTGATTGTGCGTCGAGTTTTAGCCCGGGCAATACGATATTTATTTAAATTTTCGGGCGTTGGACGATTGTTGAATGTTTTTAATGCTTCTCGGCGTTGTCTAATGGCTTCTTTGCATTCCTTGGTTACCCTAGGTTTTTGCGATCTCTTACTGTTCGTTGAGGACTTAGGAATAGATTCATCTGCAATTGAAATTAAAGCGGAGGTAAAATGCTGTATAGGATTAACAGCGTTTAATACTGTATCATTATTTAGTCTAGTTTTATATAGTGTTTCAAACATAGCCCAGTCGGCTTTCTTTATATTCCATTGTGGAATTGCGTCATCAATTTTGGAGTTATTTTCAAGAGTGATTGGAAAGTGATCACTGCTGTGAAGGTCATCAGCGACCTTCCATTCATAGTCCAAAAGCAGTGAGGGAGAGCAAATTGTCAAATCTATGCATGTGTACGTACCGGTTCCTGGGTGTAAATATGTTGGTGAGTTGGTGTTATATAGACACAGATCGTGTCTAGAAATGAAATCTTCTATTTTATGGCCTCTGTCGTTTATGTGATTTGATCCCCATAAAATGTTATGGGCATTAAAATCGCCGAGTAAAACGAAGGGCGCGGGAAGTTGTTCAACAAGATTGTCTAATTCCTTTTGTACTAGGTTGGTGTTTGGTGGTAAGTAAATGGAACAAAAAGTAATCACTCGATGTAGAGTGACACTTACAGCAATGGCTTGTAAATTTGTGTTTAAGGGAATGACTGTGTGAGGCGCTCTATTGTTCACAGCAATAGAGACTCCTCCTGAGGCCCTGTCTGCGTTTTGAAAGTACGCATTAAACAGGGAAAAGTTTTCAAAAGTAATTTTATCTGTCTCTTTCAGGAATGTTTCCTGTAAACATAGTACAGCAGGATCGTGTTCATTTAAAAGCAGAAGAATATCATTGTACTTAGCTTTAAGTCCTCGACAGTTCCATTGTATGATGGTGTTCTTCATTATAATGTTATGCTGAAGATTCTGGAACTAGGTTAGACTATTCGCGAAGGAAGCATGTGTTGTTATTTGTCTGGAGGAAGTACGGGAGTATATTTAGTTTTATTAGGTTTGGAGCTACTTTGAGTACACGGAACAGTTTCTTCTGCATCCATGCTCTCAATGTCTCCAAACCTGTTGTAGAGTTTAATGGGGTCATCTGACCCCTTTTGCGGTTTATTTGTTTGTTCTTTTTGTTTCTGTTTTGGTGATTTTGGTGGTGGATTGTTATTAAATGTTGTCTGAGTTGATGTTGTGCTTTTCTGTGGCTTATAATTAGGGATGTTGGCACCTGTGGTTGAATCGGGCTGATCCGTCTGTGTTTGAGCGTCCTTCGTGCTTTTTGGATTGTGTTTTAAGACTGTGGAGAAGGATGGGCCAGGAAGGGATGTTTTCGCCTGGACAAGTTTTCTCGCCTCTGGGTAGGGAATGTTCGAGGTAAACTTTACCCTCTGAATTTCCTTCTCCTGTTTCCATGTATCACAATCTTTGGAACTGGCGTGATGTTCCTTGCCGCAGTTGACACAATGCGGAGTTGCTCTACAATCAGCTTCCTGATGAGAGTGGTCTCCGCATCGGCCACATACCTTGGCTCTGGAACATCGATCCTCGTGATGGCCGTATTTTTGACATTTATAGCATCGAAGGGGGTTTGGAATGTAGATCTCGACCTTTACTTGTAAAAACCCAACCTTGACCACTTTGGGCACTGTTGGTTTATTAAAGGTGAGTACAAATGTATTGGTGTCCTGCAGGGTGTTATTACGTTTAATACGTATTCTTCGCACTGCAGTGACACCTTCATGTTTCATCCCTTCGATGATATCTGCGTCGGTGACTCCAGCCAAGTCACGACATCGCATCACGCCTTTGGACGAATTCAGAGTAGTGTGGGCGAATGAGGTCGTTATTAGTTGTTGTCTGAGTTGATGTTGTGCTTTTCTGTGGCTTATAATTAGGGATGTTGGCACTTGTGGTTGAATCGGGCTGATCCGTTTGTGTTTGAGCGTCCTTCGTGCTTTTTGGATTGTGCTTTACGACTGTGGAGAAGGATGGGCCAGGAAGGGATGTTTTTGCCTGGACAAGCTTTCTGGCCTCTGGGTAGGGAATGTTCGAAGTAAACTTTACCCTCTGAATTTCCTTCTCCTGTTTCCATGTATCACACTCTTTGGAACTGGCGTGATGTTCCTTGCCACAGTTGACACAATGCGGAGTTGCTCTACAATCAGCTTCCTGATGAGAGTGTTCTCCGCATCGGCCACATACCTTGGCTCTGGAACATCGATCCTCGTGATGGCCGTAGTTTTGACATTTATAGCATCGAAGGGGGTTTGGAATGTAGATCTCGACCTTTACTTGTAAAAACCCAACCTTCACCACTTTGGGCACTGTCGGTTTATTAAAGGTGAGTACAAATGTATTGGTGTCCTGCAGGGTGTTATTACGTTTAATACGTATTCTTCGCACTGCAGTGACACCTTCACGTTTCATCCCTTCGATGATATCTGCGTCGGTGACTCCAGCCAAGTCACGACATCGTATTACGCCTTTGGACGAATTCAGTGTAGTGTGGGCGAATGAGGTCACTGGAATATCAAAGAATGTTTTCATTTTCATGATATTGTCTGTTTGCCCCTTTCGCTCACACTCTACAAGAAGGCAACCCGATTTTAGTTTTTTCACACTTTTTGGTGTACCAATCGATCCCGTAATGGTTTTCTCGATAATAAATGGAGATAAACCTGAAAGCGGTTTAGCATCATCTTTTGATTGAATAACCATGAAGCGTGGAAATGATTCCACGCCACGTGGTTCTTCATCAGTCAGACAGTGGTTTAGTACGTTTATTGGATTTTTTACTTTGTGAGTGATTAGGTAAAATTTACACATCAATAAATACCCAACCATGATCATTCAATCCTATACTAATTTCATGGTGTATTTTTCATAATCATTTTATTATATATGTTTTAAGGTGTTATCGAATGTTGTAAAGCACTTATGGGTTCTTAAAGATTGGGTGCTATACAAAATCCTTTGTTATTATTGTTATTCTAAACTAAAACCAGAGAATGCAATATTTATTTGATAGCATATGAAAAGAGATATCAAACTATATCATGAGAGATTTGTTGTGTTTCATGTATAAATGTTATGAATACATTTTGTATTTATTAACCATGATGATTTTATATGGAGATATGTTTAATAAAAGTGTATATTCATTAGGTAGATGAACTTGAAATCGTGTGTACATCAGCTAAAACCAGTGGATATTATATTTATTTAAATGCAATGTACATGTACCAATAGTTGTTTCATTGTGTACATGTATGTATCTTTATATATACAGGTTATTAGTGAAGTCATGTCACAGACAATGTGTAGTTCTATCCCTCATGAAGCAGTGCTGATAGAACATGAAAGTGGCAGTGTTCAGTCAGATAAACCCGAGAGCCAAAAAACAGATACAAACACTCAAGACATTGATAGCTGTTCAAAAATGATCCAGACGACATATAATCTTGTTGTAAGTATATATGTATCTGATTGAAGTTATATTCATCTCTACATTTTAAAAGTAATTTTTTTTAATTATGAAAACCAGGAAACATTTATTTTACATGTACAGGTTTTGTAGTCAGATTGCTATATTTTTTCTAAGTACCTTAAAAAAAAAGTACAGGTTAAAAAGCAATTTTTCAGGTCAATTGTATATTTTTTATCTGTACATATATTTAAAATTATATATATGATGTATCCTTTTTGTAGAAAAGAAGACATGTAGGGGTTCAAACCACCATTGAACTGCCACCAGTTCCATACGTCAAGACAGTGACCAGGGCAGTGCAAACTGACGAGTCCAATTTAGAAAATAACTTGGACTCAAGTTTTATGTCAGTGTGTGATGATGATTTGACAGAGGACCCAGACTGGAACCCAGAGGATGAGGAAGATGAAGGACCAGAAAAATTAGACGACCAACTAGAAGTAAATGCAGCAAAAGAAAGAAAATTTATTGTGTATGAATCCTGCTTGGATAAATTATTCAAAATATGCTCCATTTGCAATTCTGCATGTACCTCCACTAAAATTGTTCATGGAAGCTATCTGAAGATTAAGAACTGGTGTGAAAACTGTAATAATATGAACACATGGGAAAGCCAGCCCACTTCAAAGTCAATGCCATTGGGAAATTTAGTATTAGCTGGAGCTGTACTATTTTCTGGAAACAGTGCGCATACATTTTTGACACTTTGTCAACATGCAGCAATTCAAATGTTTTCCTTTGGCACATATAATACTATACAAAAACTGTACCTTGTCCCTACAGTGGAGAGTATGGCAGTTAAAGCAACTTGAATTGTTGGATGCCGCCAGAGCAAGTGGGGAACCACTTAGACTTGGTGGAGATTGGAGGTGCTGCTCAGCAGGACACACAGCAAAATACCTATCATACACCTTGATGGACTTATAAACCAACAAAATAGTAGATACACAGCTTGTGCAGGTATGTTATGTATACCCCTAAATATGTATATTAATTTTGTTATACAGAGATTGTCATACAATCTTCAATATATTCATTAACTTTTTACCAATTTAAATGATTCATTATATTGTTTATATTAGCTTGCAGGACAAGTTATAAATTGTTTATGAACAAACAATAATATCAGTTTATTATTCCTTCTTCAGAAAAATGAAGTCGAGAATTCCTATGCTATGGAGTTGGAGGGTTTAAAGCGTGGTTTGGCCAAATTACAAGAAGAACAAATAGCAATATCCCACCTTATCACTGATCGACATTCTCAAATCAAGAAGTATATGCGTTTGACTCGTCCCAATATAACTGGTTTGACTGCTGGCATATAGCTAAAGGTATTATTTGTTTTTATTTTAAAGATGTGAATAATCAAAATAGTTTTATTACACTGTACATGTTTACATTTATATGAGTGTAATTTAAATTATTGGATACTTATAAACTCATTGTTTCTTTATGTACAAATGTATCCATGTTAATTATTTATATAATATCCTATATCCATTTAGGCATCTATAAGAAGTTGGAGGACATTGGAAAGAAGAAGAAATGTGAAGTTGTCGGCCAATGGGCTAGGTCCATCAACAACCACACATACTGGTGTGCCATGAGCAGTGGTGGGAATGGAGAGCTGGTAGTTCAGAAATGGTGCTCCATATTAAACCATGTCTGCAATGTACATGAAGGTCATGGCCCCACATCCCAAAGTGTGAACATGGAGATGTGGAGAACAGTCTGGATAAAACAAGGTAAAAGAAATTAACCAGAGGATGTCTATAGGTTGAATCACTCACCTAACTCATATTGCTATATATAAAAGCAGTCCAAATACAACAATAATTCAAGATAAATGCCAAACAGCCCATGCAGAACATGTGTAGAATTAAATCACAATTAAATTTTTAATGCATAAATTTATTATAAAGTTTAATACAAGTTTGTCTTATAAAATGAATGATACTAATACTTTTTTTCAGGTACCAAAACCTATCAGGAACTAGAGAAAGTTGTCCGTGGTAGGCTGTTGATGGTAGACATCAAGAAAATATCCCCTGCAGAACAAACTTCAGGATTGGAGGCTTTTCACAATGTGTTGTGCCATTTCGTTCCTAAGCTGTTGCACTTCTTTCATGCACAGATGGATACAAGGTAAAAATAAATACATGTATAACCTATCCATTACATTACCAACACCCCAGTAATTTCAATACAGTTGCACCATCTGGTTATCTTTTTTTTTGCTGGAAGTATTGACAACTGTATACAGAGCCACACAGTAAATATAATTTAAAAATCTCATAGTATAACCACAATATTTGTCCATGTTTTATCTGTATTTTTTTTAGTTTTTGATGTTCATGCTTACTTTGTATTTCAGGGTCAAAATATCAGCTTTGCATTTCAATGAAAATTCAAATCGACAGCAGGCAACCAACCAGAACCGTCAACCAATTTACTCAGTATCGGCAGCCAAAAACAGAAGAGGTGTTGGTGTTGCCAAGGAGGTGAAGGTGAAACAGACTTTTAGTATGCAATCTAATCATGTTAATATTTGGTTAATTTTTGCGTTTTTTTTATAGTTATTAATGTAATAATGATGGTAACCCATTACCATACCCTGTAAACGTAGGACGATACATTTTCAGATTTACCATTTGAACAAAACCAACTTATCAAATTAGATGATGGGAAATGCATGCCAGTTTCAAAAGGATTATATTTTTATTATGTATCTCACGGTACAATATGCTACAACTCATTATATTACAATTTTAAATCAACTATCATTTCTGTTGTAGATTACATCGATGAATTATTTGAGGATTTACTTCTGAGCAGGGAAGTTAATGGTTCTTCTGTGCATGTAAGACAGGTCATTGATGTAGATGAACAGGCAAGACCACTGACTCGGACAGGACCTTGTCTAAATAAACACGACATTATTGATGCCCACAGATCACGTTTTAATAAATAAAAAAATTCCTATTTAGTTTGTGTTAATTTTATTTAGAGTTTGGGTATTTAAAACCACAATACTGCTGAGATGGAAAAACTGTTCTTATCTTTGTTACAACACAAGAAGGTAAAATGCGTCGATTGTTCTTTCCAAGTCGTTGGTAGACCCATCTTACAAATCTTCTATAGGCAAGATATCTGTACACCCTAAAAAAGAATTGTGATAACTGAGAATGATGAAAGTTTGTATCAATGCATAAAATTCATATAACACAAAAGAGCAGTTTGTATTTTGGTGATTATCAATAAAAAAAAACAATTGAAGATAACATACATAAAATCAATAGTAAAACTGCTGGAACACTGACAACCACAATGTTCTCAACTTGGTACAGGCATTTTAATATAATACATGCATACCAAGTGACCACAAAATGAAATCACTGCAATAATCTACATACTCGTGTATCAGCTCATTTTCCTCCAAGGGACCATTTTCCTGCAGGTATTCATAATATGATGTCTCCAAGACATGGCGATTTAAGCAGTTCACAACGAAACCTTCATGGTCTGTAATGCACTGCAATCCATCTTCTTATATTTTCCCATCAATTATGTTAGTATGACGGCAACATTTATTTTCAAGTGGTGTTTCCATGTGAATGCAATTTCCACAGGTACACCTGAAAAACACAAAGGATATATCCTTTACATGAAATAAGCAACAAATATTGGCAATACGCATGAATAATGTAAACACTTGATCAATGACATTGTATAGTATTACTATTACTGCTGTAACTCGGTAAGGTCCGACTATAGAAATGGGGGGGGGGATAGTCATCATGAAACAATATATTTCGACTAAGAGACATATTTTATTTATAAAAGCGACAGTTCAATTAATTTTTATCATTAAAAAAGTATTTACCAGTCTCCTAGAGGTTCAGAAGGTTCTATATGCTGACTTGGGTTTTGCAATAATTCTTCCTCGTCTTCGTCGCTGCCGGATGGTTCCAAAGAAATATCATCATCTGTCTGGTTTTGGCTTGTCATTGGCTCGAACATATAAGGCTGAATATTAATTGTCAGGTTTACTTATGGTATCTCACCGTCACTATCGTTTGGATCACAGGAAAACTCAATTTTCGTTGTATGAAAAACGCTATCTTATCGATTTTGTTGATTGTCTCTGATGACGTAGCTATCAGGGGAAATAACTCCGTTTGGAAATGTCAACAAAAGCTATTTTTAAACAGGTAAAACGTGACAACCCGGTGACAATTTTTGTGTCAGACTCGGTCAACGAGTGTCTGAAATAGTCTTCCACCAAATAAAATTATTTTAAGCAAAAGTTATTTTCATTGTATTTGACCTTTAAGGAGTGTCCAGATTCCGTTTTGGTGTCAGTAGCTTGTTTATGCATAATGATCCTGTGTAATTAACTATCTGCATGAACACTAACACTATAAATAAAACATGTCCAGCTGTAAATTTTGTTAAGAGTGTTAACGGTTTCATTTTGGTCTTTCATTTGGTTTTTGTAATAATATTTGAGGTGAGGGTGTATATAGACTATCATACCTTATTATCATAAACATTCCATTCACTCACATTTTGTTCAGTGTCTTCACTTAATCCATACCTACTTGTGTCACTCAATACTCTGTAACTATGTTAACAATTACTTATGGATATAGAAGCCGATATGTTCTGATCAAATGTGCAACCATAATTCAAAGGATCTGTTTGAATATTTAAAGTATTCTTAAGGGTGTTTGATACCAATTATTAAGCACAATTGTTGAACGGAATCGGATATTAGTTGATACTACAATACTGCACTCTGTCCAAGCACTGAATTGAAATATGTTACCATACATGGGCATATTAATGAAGAAAATAACATTTTGGGACACATTTAGTGCACACAGCCAGAAATGTGTCTTACAGATTCACTGTAGGTATATTGTCAGCCTATATGATATACTGAATGTGAACTTTGGATTCCACACATTCTAAAATATGTTGATGTTTGTTCCATATTAAAGTAATAAATTCATCCTAAAAGTATATGAGGTTTCTATAAGCTTATCTAGGCATTTACAGGTTAAACAACTAATCAGGTAGACTATGCATCACACAAAATTTAAGGAAATGCTGGGACGGTGAGGATTGATCATTGGTGCAAACAATAGTGGTTAATATTCTAAAATACGGAAAAGATTTTATGTTACTGGTGTTTTTGAAAACTAGCTTAAGTAAGCTATCCAGTTTAATCCCCTAAGTTTTGTAGTATGGCAAAATGGACGATATTATATATATATATATATATATATTCAATAAATATAAATACTATAATAATTGTAAACTACATTTTATTACTAGTGTCTTACTAGTTACAACTAGCAGTGTCGACTTTCCAGAATGTTATGTAATTGGATTATATAATCAATATACATCAAATACACCGTCTCACCGGTGTTTTTTTAAACTAACCATTTGGCTCTCCAGAATACAAGACATGTAATATATACCTATATACATTAAAGTATATTTCTTTTCTAGTGTTTCATAACTAGCCTTTTTGGCTTTCCAGATTTAAAGGATAAATTCAATTATCAAGCTTTATTTCTTTTTGACATAACTTCGGTTATAAAACTTAGTACGTCTTTATAAAGTGATTTATCATTAATCTTATTAGTATATAATAAAGAATTTATTTCAAAACTCCCTATTTTGTTTATATATTTTTTGTTTCAACTCTTTTCTTGTTATATTAAAAGTTTTACATTGTAGGATTAGTAGATGCGTTTTACTTTCTGTACTTTGTTTTACACAAGGGACATTTTGTTATATTAGCTATTAATTTTCTTTTGTGGGCTACTTCTCCAGTCCACCAGACATCATGTAAAAGTTGTTAAATTTATTTCTTTAAAATTTTTTAATGTTACACAAATTTTTCCAAATCGAGTGCAAAGTTAAATGTGGCAATCGTAATTGAATTTTATGTTTAGGTAATTTGGATTGTTTTATAATATATATTTCAAGGTTATTATTGGTTTCTTAAATTTTATTTATTGATCTATATTCTTTTAATGTCATAGTTTGTCTACACGTGATATTTGGTGGTTTAATTAACTTAGATATTTTGTTGTTGTTATAAATGGATTTATTATGGGGTAACACAAAGTAAACTCAATAAATGTAGATTCCCTGCCAAGTGTGGGTGGGTGGGGAATTCAAGGTTTTCATTCTTCAAGATAGTTACCGCTTGTTTAAGTTTGAAATATTCATACCTCCTTTATATTTATCATTTTGTAATATGAATCTTGATAATTTATACATTTTTCACAGAGAAATTGGTGAATTGTCTCTATTTTTGATATAATACGTTCAAAATACATAATATTAAATTCATGCTAGATGGAGTTAAATAAGTATGATTTGGCTATATGAATCTTTTACATGAAGTTAAATTCTCTTATATTCCATGTTTGTTTTTTAATTTTTGATATTATTTGTTCATGTGTTTTTTTATTTTGTCGTTTGGAAGTTTTAAGTATTTGTCTTTTTTCCAATCTTCAATCAGAAGAATCAGTTGTTTGATGATTTATTTCAGATTCTCCAGGTTTACTAAAATTTGTAAATTGTTTTATCAATCTTTCATACGAGTTTTCAGTTGTTATAACATTAGATATGTCACCAGCATGTAGGAAAGTTTTGGCTGGTAATTTCAGCTTAGGTAGGGAGATATCTTAAATGCTGTTTATAAATTTTTTATTCATTTAATGAAATTTTTTCTAAAACCATTTTTTGGGGGGAGCGTTTTTATTATAAAGTTAATTTCAATTTTATCAAAAGCTTTCTCTTGATCAAAACGTATCAAAGCTTCATTTTTGTTATTTTTATTCATGTACTCGTGTATACTTTATATCGAAAAAATGTCTGAGATTTGTCTACCTTCTCCACAAGATTGGTTTTGCATAATTAGGTCACCTAATGTATTTTTTAATCTATTAGCTAGGATAGTACTAAGAATTTTGTAATCAATATTTGAAAGTGAAATGGGTCACCAGATTTTTAATTTTTGTATATCACATTTTTCTTGGTATAGTAAAGTTATAATTCCAGTACTCATTGATTTTCTCATTGATTCTTATTGAAAAATATTGTTCAAAAGTTTTTGTAAAGTAGGAAAACTTAAGTTTTTGAATTTTAAAAAAAAATAAAATTCTTTAGTTAGACCATCTAGGCCAGGGGCTTTATTATTTGTCATGCTGTCAATTGCTTTTTCGACTTAATGAATCTTCATTTCTTGTTCACAAAATTATCTTCTTTAGATATAGCAGGCAATGGGATGTTATCTAAATAAATGTCAATTTTTACTTTTATACAAGTTTGTATATTTTGGCTTTGTAATCTAGAGTATTTTTTACATATTATTTAGAATGTTTCTTTAACTGAATCCCAATGTTGTAATTGTGAATTATCAATGTTTTCAATTATGTTTTTTGTATTATTTCAAATTGGAGTTCAGGGAGATATAGGATTGTATTATTAAGTTTCCAGTAACTTTTTACCCATTTTGTTATTGAGTATGTTTTATATTCAATTTCGATTGTTCTATGATCTGCTAGTATTTCATCTACTATTTCACATTTTATATTATTTTTGTTCTTGAGAACACAAAAATGGTCAATTCTCGAAGCTCTATCATTAGTTTCAAAAGTGTATTTTATATCATTAGGGTACATGTACCGAAATGCATCAATCAAATTGTTTGGTTTGTATAAAATCTTGCAACATTTCAGCTGGTTGTGTATAATATCGAAGTGATGATCTGTCTGTCAATCGTATTAATACAAAAATTAAAGTCTCCAAAAATTAATGTCTTTCTGGTTGTAATTGGAAGTGTACTCAGTAAGGTATTGCTAGAAAGGTATTTTAGGTTTTCTTTTAGACGGTGCATACATATTAAGTATGTGGGTTTAATAAACTTGAATGTGAATTAGTCTTCCTTTCAAGTTTGTAGCAGTGGTGAAATATTTCTAATTATTTTGGATTTCTTTATTATTAATTATAATATCTACTCCAGAAGTATTATAAGCTGGATTATTTTGTGTTAGGAACAGAGCATCTATTTTGTCTTCAATGTCATTTATAGTTTTTTTTTTTTGATTAAGTGTAATTCTTGTAAGGCAATAATATAATTAGTTAAAAGTTTAATGAGTTGTTTTGCTTTTTTTAAGTCTAGACCCATGGTATTAGTGGATGATATTCTAAGTGTGTTAACGTCAGCCATTTTTATATCAGGAGATTAATATATAGTTTATTATTTATAAAAAGGGGGCGAAATTTCAAAGTTTTGTATCTGCGATTTATTTTTTGTTTTCTTGGGTGTTTGCAGATGATGTCATAATAGTTGGTAGGCAGTCTCATTCTTTTTCTTCTGATGGACTTTCTTTTCGGACTTGCTGGAATTGGATTCATGTTCCAAGGGTTTGATAGGGGCGTTCTGAAATTACTATCTTGATTGGTGGTAAGACTTTCAGTGTTAGTGGTGGTAAATGGTCCTTTAGAGGTATTAGGAGGGGCATGGTGTAATTTCCCAAATTATTTGCTTTATCATGGCTGTGTTTGGTGTATCCGGATTCTGTAACTGTTCTAGAGTTCTTTTTTCTGAGATTAATCTTCTTTTTCCGTTTTGTCTTGGCGAATTTGCTTTTCTTTTTTTTTTCTTTATTTTATTCTTTTGTGTAAATTCACATGCGATCTTTGGCCCGCTTTTTAAAATTTCTTCCTCTTGTTCTAAGTCCATTGACATTTCCATCTCCAATATTTGGAATTTGTTTTTAATTGGGGGTGATCCCATGGTTCTGTCTTCGTTCTTGTTTTGAGGTTTTACTGTTTCTTGAGTTTCTTCTAATTGGTCATCTTGTTTATATTGTGCCGAGGTTGATATTACAGGTTGTAAAGGATTTGGAATGGGGAGTCGAATTCTGGTTGTTTTCCATTTCTTTTTCTTGAATAGTTTGGGTCAAATTTAAAGTTGATGTTAACCGTGTTTCTTCCGTTTATTTTTCTTGGAAGGTTTGAATTAGGCTGGAAGATGATGCCATCTGTGTTTCATCTGATTGTTTCTTTTTTTGGATAGTTAGAGTTAAACTGGAAATGGATTCCATTCGTGTTTCATCTGATTGAGCCCTTTTTATCCTTGATGGTCCGAGTCAGGCTAAATGTTGATGCTACTTGTGTTTCATCTAGTCGGGCTAAAGTTAGTTGTTTAAATTTCTTTAGAAGCCTGGGTTTGATTGAACGATGAAGCCACCTGTGCATTGGATTTATTTTGCGACTTGGAGTTATTGTTGGATGGGTTGAAGTGAGGTATTTTGGTGCGAGGTCGATGGTTGTTGTGTGAGGTATTTTAGTGTCAGGTCGATGGTTGTTGTTGTGTGAGGGTTTCTTTTGAGACGAGTTATTCCGAAATTAAATTGTGGACTTTTCCACTTGTCATGCCCCACATTATTATAGAGACTGTAAGGTCTGACGTTCACACATCCGTAAAGCCATTGTTGAACAAACCATAGACCTTACAAAACTATGGTACTTTATTCGCCTGCCGAGAGTCCACTCTAATTATGATCTTCCTGGCGTTTATAACCGGCATTGTTTTATAATACTTAGTATCTTGACTCCAGTTCGTTGCTCGAAACCCTCCTGAAAAGTTTTCATGGGGATTTCGTGCGGAAACTATGAGACAAATGTCTACCGACTTCTTTTCAATCATTTTGGTTATGGGCGGCGGGGTTACCTTCGCCACCACATCACCAATCTCCATGTTCCCAGGGGAAGGAGGTGAGCTTTCTTCCTAGGATAGATAAAAAATAATATAGCAAGATAGCAATAAGTATGTATCAGAAGTGTATGCACTTTGCAATAGTTTAACCAGCAATCAGTACCAAAATCAATATTTGTTTCTGCCACCACTATTAAAACGCATCGCAGGATGGGGTGGGTTGTTGATCCTCGGTACTCTTCCCAGCACAAAGCTGGTTTGAGTTGATTGAGGAACACCGTCGGTTAGCCAAAGTATGTAAAATATGGTGTATAGACCGTATTCATGTGACGTCATCAGTTTTGGTGTGCGTCATATTGGATTACAACGCCATATGTATCTTAGCATAGCAACACTACTAGTACGTTTTATTTTTCTTCCACGTTGTACGTTTGGATCAGTTGCAATGGTAAACTTTTGTGCCGTGTTCGGGTGCGGAAATCGTGCTGATCGTGAGGACCTTTCATACTTCAGACTTCCCACAATACGGCAGAAACATGGAGAACAGACACTACAGTTGTCAGAGGAAAGAGAGCGCAAGTGGCTGTCAAATATTGGATGTTCTGACATAAAGATCAGCAATTTTCCCTATACACGTGTATGCTCAGACCATTTCGTGAGTGGTAAGTTGACGTGAACTTTGGAGACGTGTGTTATTCATATAGTATTATGCCAAGATAGCGGTCCCACCCCACGATTTTCTTTGTTCCCTTAGTCAAGTGGATAGTAAATTGAACTAGCACGACTAGAGTTTGGCTACTAATAATTAAAACTTGTCTTAGTCTTAGGCTATTGAATAGCTGTTTAAAAATGTATATCTATTCTTTGTTAGAATATGTACATCTGTCCGTAGGTATATATAACGCCTTGCATTTAATTAATTTGTATGTGCCTTTGAATATTTTGTATATTGTATTGTTTGTAAATTACAAGCTTTGTTTCTTAATATGTTAATGCAAACCGTCGCTAAATCAAATATGTCAATGTCTGCCAGCAGCATCTTGATACATTTTAATGATGTTAACCTTTTGTGTTATATTATAAATTGGATGTGATGGTCAAGTCCATGACATTGAAATATGTTTTTTTATATATAGGTGATAAATGTATTTGTAGATGCAGAAGCTGAAACAAAGAACTGAATGGTACACTAATTGTGTCACCAAATGAAAGACTGTTAACATAGTATTATTTTCATTTTCAAACGTTATTATAAATTGCTTTGCAGGTAAACCTGCTGACTTGTACGACAAGTTGAATGTTGACTGGGCACCGACGTTGAAGCTAGGTCATGTCAAAGTCTTGCCATCTCCATCAGCTGCCACTGACAGGTACAATAGATTATTGGGTCGCGTAAATAAACGGAAGAGAAATGATGCTGCTGAAACCCTTGTGTCACTCCAAGACATATTTGTTGATGACCAAACATGTTTAACAGAAGAATGTGGATCACAACACAAGGGAGATCCAAACCGATTTAATTGGTCATAATCTGGAGGCAATTCAACAAGAGTTAAGAAGATTGACTATAGAAAACATGGAGTTGAAGTCGGAAATAGCTAGCCGTAAGATGACAGTAGAGAGTTTGGAGGGAGATGATGACAAAATCAGCTATCTGACTGGGTTACCGACACACCTAATATTAATGCAAGTCTTTTCACTTGTTTCATCATATTTGACAGACTAATTTATCATCCTTGACAAAGTTTCAACAACTAGTACTAACATTAATGAAACTACGACTATATGTTCAAAATGAATTTCTTCGAATATTATTCCAGTGTGAACAGCCAACAGTGTCGAGAACATTTTTGTATACACTTCATGTGCTAACACGTTTACAGTCACTTATCAGATGGCATGAGAGAGAGGAGATCAAGAAGACTATGCCCATGGAATTCAGGCGTTACCTGGACGGTAAAGTTATTGTAATCATCGACTGTTTTGAAGTCTTCATTGAAACTCATCAAATGCAGAAGCCAAAGCTATGATTTTTGTGACAGAAATATACCTTTTTGTCTGGCATTGACCATTTGCGCACTACTGATGACAAAGGATTGACAACTATTGATATAAAGTTGCAATAGTGTGTGCTGCATTAACAAACTTGTCACCAAATATAGTGTCCTTTGATTAAAAATTTGTATGCTATTGTCTTGGAATATAGTAATGCGGGATGTTGATGTATATAGAAATATAAAGTGAGGTTTATTAATTTATAATAAAATATAATAAGGTGCCTTGTTTCACGCGCCGTAATATTTCTGTAAATATATTTTGTCGTATAAGTTAAAAGTTTTATTATGTTACAGAGAAAGTGAGTATTAAAGATATCAAAGCTGTGTATCATGTTTTCGTCTACATACATTTTAAATTTAAATAATGAACCATAAACATTATATTGTAAGTTATGTATTGATATTTACTTTTGTCCTTGAAACTAAAAATTGTATAATCCTTCTACATCACTGTCATAATCATAATACAATACTGACAGGTCAAACACACAAGCATGTACCATTATAAAAACTCTCTCTCTCATAAATGCAATAATCATAATTATTGTACTTATTATACAAATGAAGCACACAAGACTTGTTTGCTTGTAGGCTCTTGCGTAGATACAACACTTTATTGTCATTTAACTTTGCTAACCCTACTCTTGCTACATGCTTTTATGCATTCAGGACAATACCATTTTCCTTTGGGCTTTGATGTAATGCCTACACAGTCAAAATGAAACCACTGAAATTGGCAATTCTGATCATCACATGCAACCATCTGTCCATATTCCTCATCCTGGCAGAAGCACCATACAGACTCTGATGGCTGGTGTGCTACATTGCTTGGTTCTAGTGTTGCTTTACTATTATGTAGTGGCAAACATGTAGACTCTGACAGCTGGTCTATTGCACAACTTGGTCCAAGTGTTGCCCCTTTACTATTCTGTAGGCGCAAGCGTGTATAACATCTGGACATCAATTCTGGCAGAATTCCAACCCTGAAAACATGGAGAGCTTTTGGAAGCATATCTTCCCAAAATGCATGGCATTTCTCAATCCTCTCAATATGAATATATTGTCTTGTCCAGACTACAAAGTCTGCATAATTTGTATCACATACAAATAATTGGCATTGAACTTGATAATAATGCTCATGTCTTCTATCGAGAGCTAGCCCACCGTTGCAATCTCTCACAAGAAATGATTTTTCAATGTCAGCTTTACTCAGGTCCATGTCTCTCATTGTATATGGACACTTAATCTCTAAAGATCCAATTCCACAGCAGTCACATTATATGATACCATCAGGTGATGCTCCAATCTCTGGATGAGTAATATGAATGACAAGACAAGATGAACGAACCATGAAATTTGTATGATTTTTCTTCATAGCTTCTATGTATTGATGCTTGGCTTTTGGCTCATACGTCAATCCCCAACTGGTCTGAATTGACTTGAATTTTCTCAGGTCAGGATAACATGTTTCTGGTCAGGTGAGGTGCAGGCTGTGTAGAATTTGTATGACAAACTGCTTTGAATTTTGAAGCAGTTATTCTTCCTGTTCTGTGTTTTTGCCAGAGTTTATTCATAAACTGTCCTCGTGTTGCCTGCTCCAATGCTTCTATCTGGGATACGGTAGCCTCAATTTTTAATTCATTGCAGTGTTTCCTAACTTCACATAAAGGAAGCTGATGTATCTCTTCATCAAACAAATCTGAAAGCAGTTTGGGATACATACGTTGTGCCTGTGGATCTGATATTTGCTTGCATGGAATACACTAAGGATACATTTCATACAGTTGATGAGAAAAATGTGTTCTCTCAAATGGCAAAGCCAAAAGTGATTACTAGTTGTTTTTTTTTTAATCCATAATAAATGAAATCTGAAACTCTGGAATGTATTTCAAATATGCATGCAAATGCTTGCATATAAACTGTTTCTGACAGCTCATTACTTAAAATGGCATATAGATTACATATTTAACTAATTTATTTTTGTAGGTGGTTAAATATATGTGAACATGCACTTGTGAGCTATTAATCTGCAAAAACTGAATGGTCAACATGCCAGGACGATTTTGGGGTGGGGCTAATGGGTGGTGAATAGATGAGAGAACCATAGAGAAGGGGTGGTGGAAACGAGAGAAAGAGTTAGAGAGATGATGATATTACCTTTTCCCGAACAACGCGGTATCCATTTTTCACGCACACAGCAACTTATCTAACCCATCCAGAAGTAAATCGATTGTATGCGTCAATGCTTTTCCAGGCTTTCATTTCCTCTATGGTATAGCTGCTCTTTGCATAAATCAGATAATTTACTATATCTGGGTACTGAATACATGGGAATAGTGCCTCCGTAGTAGTCCACTCTGACTTCTGTATTTGATAGGGATCTAAATCATCTATCAGCCCGCATTTACTTAAATATCTTTTCGATATAATGTCTAACGTGTCGATATACATCTGATTTTCACCGGCTTCGACATTTGTATATGCTGCGCGTTTGATTAGCAACCACAAGTGTCAATCTCCACTTGTAATCCAATATGACGGCGTGCTATGTGTGCACATAAAATTATGACGTCATTGAACACGGTCTAGAACGTCAAGAGACAAACTGTCATTCCGCTTATGCAGCGGCACATGTAAGGCTGTTAGTCTGTAAACGTATATAACGTAATCCGTATAAAAATTGTAAATCATTGTTAAATAATGTCGAAGAATGCGGTGTGGAAGTATTTCACAAAAATTGAGGCAGATGCAAGTAAGGCAAAGTGCAAAGAATGTAACAAACTGTTTTCATTAGGCAGAGATAAACCAAAACTTCAAACAGTTTCAGGCTTGAAAGGACATCTGGCCAGCTGCCACAAGGAGCTTCATGGCACGTACTTGAAGATGCCATGAATGACGAAGCAGAGCGTGCCGCAAAAAAAAAAAAAAACAAGATAGAGGAGACAGTGATGAAACATGCACTACCGAATTTATTCCAGCCCTCGTTGACGTCAATGATTGAGAGCAGAATGATCTGGCTTGAAGACCATGTATCTGTTCAGCGAATTGATAAGTGCATCATGGACTTAATCATTGTCGACATGTTGCCCTATTCAATTGTTGAAGGTGACGGATTCAAAAGAATGAACATTGGTGATCCACTGAGCACTCGTCGTTATAACGTCAAAAGCGAGAAATATTACAGAACAACGCTTATGCCTGCCACATATGACAAAGTTGTGAAACACGTCGCAAATCTACTGCAAGAGGCTACATGGTTTTCGTTTACAACAGATGGATGGAGCAATCCAACGAAGTCATGCTCATTGCTGAGCTTCACGGCTCATTTCATTCATGCAGATGTGCGGCGTAAAGTTATCTTGAGTGCGATGGTGCTGGAACAAGACTATAATGGAAATTATCTTGCATCGAAACTTCTGGAAGCCATGGCGAAATGGGGGATAGCCGAGAAGATTCACGTTGGAGTAAGAGACAATGCCGCGAACATGAAAAGTGCAATGCGACTCGGAGGCGTCACTGATATCGGCTGCGTGTCCCATACTTTACAGTTGGTTCCGCATGATGCACTGTTTACGCAAACATCAGTACAAAGTCGTCATCAAAAAAGCTCTTAATATTGTTGCCCATTTTAAGCATAGTGAGCAGGCTTGCCGTCATCTCATGGAACATCAACTCACGATGAAAGTCCCATCACACTCGTTACTGTAGGACGTTGAGACGAGATGGAATAGCACCTATCTTATGCTGGAGCGTCTGGTCGAACAGAGCAAGGCAATTAATCTGTTTAGCGTAGAGCGAAGCGGAGTTGACAGCCTCTCGAACGCAGAATGGGAACTGGCTGGAAGAATTGTGAAACTTCTAAAACCATTCTACACAGCAACGTTGGACATTTGTGCTGACGAATCATGCATTTCATTGGTTTTCCCGCTCGTCTTCAATCTGAATAACATGCTAAAACTACTACAGAAACAGATCAGGGACTGAAGCAGATGAAAGCGTCGCTGCGAGATGCAATGTATTGTCGATTCTCTTATATTGGTTCCTCAGCACTCTTTCTTGCTGCCACGGTGATTGATCCACGCTTCAAGGATACTTACTTCAGCGAGCAAGGGAAAACGGTAGCAACGAAAGTAGTTCTGGATTTTTTACGTTCGGTTCAAGAATATGCTACGAGTAATGTCAGTACGCCAGCCGCAGCTTCATCAACTGACAGCGTAGAGTCCAAACATGAGAATACGCGAGGCGTCCGATGCCGAAGAGGTGGATCTGTGGGCTGCGCATGAGTCAGTCTTCTAATATCGATCTATCAGAAACTAATGACAGTCGAAGTCAAAACAATGACATGCGGCTGTACGATCAACAGTTAAATAGTTACCTCAAGGAGCCACGTCTGCCTCGAATGACGGATATATATGCGTATTGGCATTGTAGTCAATACCCACTTCTGGAATCCGCTGCTCGCATGTACTTGTCTGCACCACCCACCAGCGTGGCAAGTGAGCAGTTGTTCAGTGCAGCTGTATGCCGACCGACGCAGCAACCTACTGGGCGAAAATGCAGAAAAACTTTTGTTTCTGAACTACATTCGTTTGTTTGGATTCAACTACTAACCAATGAACGCTGAACGAACAGCTATTTAACAACTGTTACTGCAAGACTGCAAGTGTAGGCTCGTATTGATTATTTCTGGATTACGAAATATTTCAGTATTAAAGTTTTATTGATAAAGTTTATTTTTTATTGCATCTTTGACTTAGTTTCACAACATAGCTTTTAAATCTTTTGCTGGGTTATACATCTTTCGGTTTCGGCCGAAAGATCATCTTTAACTTTCGGTTTGGTTTCGGTTTCGGTCGAAGCCAGAAAATCACATTCGGTCGGCCTCTAATTTCTGTGTTTTTATTTTAAGTCATTTTATATAATAAATTTGGATGACGGTTAATCTTTTGGCTACATAACGCGACATTTAAACAACGACAGTTAATCACGCGACACATAATCGCAGTGACAGATAATCACAGCATTATATTGTATTTTAAACATTTTATTTCTATTTATTGGTACAAATACGAGTGTTGGTTTCTCTAGTGATGTTTTAAACAGGAGGCAAGTTCTGCTTGGATTCGATAGGCAATTAGGCCATTGTTATCTTGCCAATTAAACAGGAGGCAAGTTCTGCTTGGATTCGATAGGCAATTAGAAACAAATCCGTTATTATACCCCAAATACGTATTAGTATTACACATTCGTTCCACATCATTAATACTTTATTATTTTTTTTACAAAATTTTGTGTCGGCTTCACCTGCTTGGAATGGAACGCAATTAGAAACAACTCTGTGTTATTGTCTTCTCAGTTAAACAGGAGGCAAGTTCTGCTTGGATTCGATAGACAATTAAACAGGAGGCAAGTTCTGCTTGGATTCGATAGGCATTTAGGCCATTGTTATCTATCAATTACCTACTTCGACTGGAAGTATATAAACCATATAAATTCCAACATTTACATATTTTCCAAACATAACATTAAAATAAATTCAGTTAACATGGATAGCTTTACTTTTGGAACATCAACTAACGGATGCCCAACGGTTATATGTGGAAACTTTGAATATGTAAAGTTCCGTGAAAACAAGAATGGACAGACGCTGCAAGATGTTTCAGCGTTTCAAATGCAAAGCTCATCTGACGACAGAAGGAGATCGCATTGTAACCAACAACGAGCAGGGACACACACATGAAGGCAACATCGCTACATCACTCGCACGTAAAGCGGTTGCCGAAATGAGGAACAAAATGGGTGAATCATCATCCACGCCAGCTGCCGTTATAGGATCGATTTCACGAAGATTAGACAATGACGTGCTGATGGCGCTGCCGAAGCGATCAACCCTTACCCGCCAGCAACCAATTTTCATCTCGACAACTGTGATTTTTAGCATTTGATATCGTGTAACTTTACTTTCTTTTGACTTCATATAATGTTATAATTGACCATAATCTTTTTATTTCAGTTTTATTCGCTCTCTTTGTGTTCGTTTTATCAATTACTTTCTTTGGATTTATTACATTTGTGAACATTAAAAATGTCTTTCAAATCCTATATGGAAAATATTCTGGAAAGACATTTCGTTATGGAAATGGAAGATAATTCAGATGGAAGGAAGATTACTGTATTTCGTTATGAATTTGCTCAAGGCATAGAATTGTCGCATGTGCCGGCAAATATTAGGCCAAATACGGCCACTATCCTATCCCAACTAACTGCAAGGGGAATAGAAACAAACAATATAGATACTTTTTGCCATATAGGAAAGGGCATGTATGTTATCTATCCCCCCAAGGGAAAAGCTTTCTTGTTGCCAATGGGCAACATAGAAATTGGGAATTTTAAGGCTAACGTCGGAAAAGCGCCACCCATGACAAAGTTTATAGAAAAGAAGACCATTGAAGTTACGGTCTCGCAATTTCCAATTGAGTTACCTTTGGAAATATTTGCAGAAGGATTTGAGCAAAGACTAGGGATGCATGTTTTACAAACTAGGAGAGAAACTTTTAAGGCTCTGCCAGGTGTCTCTACTGGCAAAATTAAAGTCAAGATTGATTCAAGTGAAGCTGTGAATGTTCCAGAATTTTTGAAAATATATGGTTTCAGGGTTCAAACAGGGTACTATGGGTGCATCCAAGTTAGACCATGCAGTGTTTGCAATAGAGTTGGTCATGAGAAGTGGAGGTGCCCGCAAAGGAATGCGGACCCCTCCACTCCTGGTTCTACAAATCCAAAAACTGTAGCTTCACCAATTAAAACAAACCAACAACCAGTTTCGTATGCAAATGTTGTAAGGAAAGGAACAACAATGGAACATGAAACATCCCAAAAAGTTGAATTGGAAAAAGAACTGGAAATATCCGAAAGTGATACGAGTGAATTGGATGAATACGATACAGACACACAAGAAATGGCGGTGTGGAGCTTAAAGGAAAACTAGAACAAAAAGAAGCAAAATCGAAAGATGAACATAAACAACAACCAAACAGCTAATGCAAGACTTTTTGAGTTTCCACCGATCATAACCAGAGACGATGAAGGAAGAATGAAAGAGAAAGAGAAAGAACAAGAAAAGGAAAAAGAATAGGAAAAAACAACAGTAACTTCTATTGAAACATCAAAAAATACGGAAAAAGAAAAGAAGAACAAGAAAAATAAAAGGAAAAAATAACGCCAATTCCTTTTGAAACATCAAAAAATACGGAAACACCAGAAAAAATGGAGAAAAGAAATCCAAATGTAAACAAAAAAGGAAAGAAAGGAAGAAAAGAAACAGAGAAGGAAACCAAAAACGTGGAAGAGAATGGGAAAGAGAAAGAAAAAAAGTTGAAAAGGAGAAACAAAAAAAAAAAAAAGAAAAGAAAAAAAAAGAAAAAAAAGTAGAAGTAGAAAAAAAACAAAGATGAAGAAGAAATGGAGACACAAGGGTTTGAAATTGTATGGGAAATTACAAAAAAGAAAGCCCGGAAAAATTCGAAGAGAAAAGTGTCTTCAACTTCACCCGCTTTGACAAGAACGAAAAAACTCTCTTTGCAACAAAATGTTATTGAGGAAGATATAGCTCAGGAAAACCCATTGATACCTTTGACACCAGATGCACAAAACATTATTTATCCAACCCAGCAAGTAACTCCTTTAACAGATATGTTGAGGAGGAGGGCCCTGGAATTCCAAAAAGAACAAAAAGTCAAGATGTGGAATCTAGTGAAGTCCCTTTGGACCTATCACCAAGTTCCAAAATACAAGTACAAAACTCTTTCAGTTTTAAAATATTCTGTATTTACAGATATAATAATTTTATTTGCTTATTTTACAATTTTTCTTTCAAAATGTTTAATTTCCACAATGTTCAAATATAATGGCTGAGACTCAATATAAAACTAGCCTCCATCAATGTTGGAGGCTTATCTTTTGAGAAAGCTCAAAAACTCGTTGATAATCTCACTAATTATGATATAGTGGCACTACAAGAGCTACATAACATCAAACAAAAAAAAAACAATAAATTTTATAGAAGATAAATTAGATGCTCTCTGTATAAACTTAATCCTTCTATTATATATTCAGGAGTAGGATATATTATCATCAATAAGTCATTTCAGAACAATTGGAAACTTTTCGACACTCCTGAAAACTTGTGTGGCAGACTAATTCATATACAAATTCAATTAACATTTATGCTCCTTCTCAGAATATTGACAAATTGCAATTCTATGAAAATCTCAGCAATTATACTTCATCTTATAATCATGAAGATTTAGTCATTTGTGGTGATTTCAATGCCTGTAAAGAAATAATTGATAGATCCAATCATAAAAAAATACATTAGACAAGTTAATTCACTAAACTACTTAACAGAAAATAATAACATGATTGATGCTTTTCGTTTTCTACATCCAAGTTTAATTAAATTTACATATTGGAACACTAATGTACAATCTAGAATAGATCACTTTTATGTACTTCAGAAAAACAAGGAAAATATTATTAAATGTGAAATTTTAGATTTTCAAATAGCAGACCACAAAATGATAACTTTAGAGTATAAATTTTTTGTTTTTGTTAAATGGGGTAAAAGCTATTGGAAATTGAACAATAGTATATTAACCTTACCGGAATTAAACTTTGAAATTTTAAATTAAATCGACCATTTTGAATTACAAAACTTAAAAACTTGGGATACATTTAAAATTAAAATAAGAGAAATATGCCAGAAATATTCTATAATTCAAAGCATGAACAATAAAATTATTCAAAATGAATGTAAAAGAATATTAGAAAACGATAATATTTCAGATATACAAAAAGAAAAAACTAAGAAAGTATTAGAAAACTTAGAAAAGTATAAAATTAATGGTGAAAAACAGAGATCGGGTTTTTATAATGACATATATAATATTGGTAAGAAAATTTACAAAAAAGAAGAATGTAGGAAAGGTAGTGAGAACACAATAAAATTATTGAAGGAAAAAATGACATTCTAAAATTTGTAAAAGATTTTTATAAGAATTTAAGTAAAAGAATACCAGAAAATAAAATTTCTGATTTTCTTAATAAAATAACTCTCCCATTAATATCTAATGAAAATAAAGATTTATGTGATCAACAGATAGAAATACATGAAATAGAAAAAGCCATAGACAAATTATCTAAAGGAAAAGCTCCTGGAATTGATGGTATTAGTGCCGAATTCTACAAAAGATTCAAAACACCCTTATTATCTATTCTGGAGAAATTATATAACAAAATATTTGAATTAGAAATAATGACAGACACAATGAGAACTGGAGTTATTACTTTATTATTTAAGAACAAAGGTGAAACTACCAATTTGAAAAACTGGAGACCTATATCTTTATTAAACATAGATTATAAAATTCTAAGTACTATCTTAGCTAACAGATTATCTAAAACATTAAATTAAATAATTATGGAAAATCAATCATGCGGAGAGAAAGAAAGACAAATCTCAGATAATATTTTATCTATCAAAACAATTATTGATTACATGGAAACCAACCAGCAAAATGGAGCATTAATATTATTTGACCAAGAAAAAGCATTTGATAAAATAGAAATTAACTTCATCATTAAAACTCTAACAAAGAATGGTTTCGGTTCAAACTTTATTCGGTGGATTAAGACTTTATATAACCAAATAAAATCTAAGATACAAATAAATGGAGCACATACAGCTCCTTTCCCTGTCACAAGATATGTAAGACAGGGATGCCCAATGTGACGATTTTACCCCAACCCCTTGTATTAGTACATGTATGTATAACCTGTGAGTCTGACTGGCCTTGTACATGTATAAAGTTTACATCTGCCTGACCAAGCTTTGACGTTTCAAATTGTTCTAAGTTATCTAATCCCCTTATCTAAGATGGTCTTTGTTTAGCTCTCCAGGGGAAATTCTACTAGGAGAATGTGTACATTGCGGACGGGTGACGTAACCACCTCAAAGGACAGGAGACCGCCAAATAAGTAGACTGTAACCATTGATAGACACACAGACTGACATTCGGATGATTGACAGTCGAACGACTGACCAGAGTCGATCGCCCTCCAATCGAAATGCGATGTGTGTGGGACTGGATTCGAAAATTTGAGATAATACCTGATGTTTAGTAGGAATTAGTTCACTACAATAAGAAATTGTTAAGAGAGGTAGAACTCCGTATGGCCAGACGAAAATTGGCGGCAGACTCAGATTTTGGAAATCAAGGAAATCTTAAGATAGCTTCAAAGGAAGCTTTCGGGTGACGTTAAGAAAATTCCGAGTGGATTTGAGAGATACCGAGTGAATTTCGGGTGACCTCAAGGGATACCGTAGAAGAGGAAATGGAAGTAGAGATAGAAGAGGAAACGGAAGTAGAGGAATCGGAAGGAAAGACGAAAGGAGACATTTAGATGAGTAACACTCAAGAAGGGAAATATTCCTCACACTGAAATCAAATGATCTAGGGATCATTGGGTCAAGAGTGACATTGATTGCTTAACATCTTTAAAATTTTCATTTATTAAATTGTTATTGTTTAAATTTCATCTTTGTATTTCTTTTAATTTAACTGTCGGCATTGCTGACTGGGGGCTCGTAGCCATATATAATATATTGTCCAGAAGTAAACATTCTGAATGCGGACCAGGGGAACGTCCTCATAATTCCTCAAGGTCTATAGGAAGAACCCCACCCCTACTACCCGAGCCTTCACAGTGGGGGCTCGTCCGGGATATGAATTAGACATATATTAATTTTAGGACCTAAAGTTATTTGTAGGAGTATTAGGGAATAGTGTGAGATATTTTCCATTCTTTGTATTTGTTCAGTATTTTCTCATCTTGCATTTTATTGTCATATGTGCATGCTTTGTAGACCTTCCATTACTAGCAGTACTGGTGAAGCAGATATCGAACAAATATCTTACCTGAACGGAATTAGTTGCTATCGACAGGTAAGTATTTAAACTTGTATTACAAGTATCTGTGTATTGTTAGAATATTGAGACAAGGTATCACTTTACATTAGTTATGATGGCCACCGAAAGGCAAATGATAAAGGAATATCGAGCTATGGGGTCTGAAGATCTCGGATGTGAGGGAGATCCCTTGGCGGTCTTTATAGAAGAAAGGATCAAGGAATGGAAGGCCGAAAAAGCAGCGAAGATAGCCGCGGACAGAGAAACCCAAAGAGAGCTGGAGCTAGCCAATTTAACATCGGACCAGGAGCTAGCCAAGTTAGCTGCGGCCCAAGAGCTAGCCAGACTAGCCCACACTCTGGAGATGGAAAGGTGAGAGTTGAAGCTAGGACCAACGGACGGGACGACGCCAGTACAAGCTCTGGAAAGACCGGTCGACCATTCATCGACCATCGGATGGTCCAGATCAACATGCCACGCTTCAATGACAGGGAGGAGGCTATTGACGATTTTCTCGTGCAGCTCGAGAAACTCGCACACGCTCATCAGGTCCCTGAACAGCACTGGGCCATTAATGTCTCGGCCTTTTTGCAAGGTGCAGCTCGGGAAGTCTACCACGGCTTAGCTGCAGAAGAGGCTGATGACTACAATGCCCTCAAAAAGGCCCTTCTCTGCCATTATCGGCTGACCGCCGAGACTTACCGGAAACTTTTTCAGGACTCGGCCAAAAAAGTAACAGAGACCCACTCTCAATTCCACAACCGTGTTCGAGGTTTATTTGAGAAGTGGATGAAATGGCTCAAGTCGAACGCACGTACGACGGGCTACGCGAGGTAATACTCAAGGAACATGTCCTGGGTACTTACCGTCGCGAATTCTCTGAATCTCATGATAGTTTTAGTAACTTAGCCCTTTCATATAAAAGTATACTCATCAGGAATTACAGTACAATTTGCTATGATAAATTATCTCTCTTATACACCAAGTTCGACTATTGCTATGTTTACAGCATACAACGTTAAACCTTCCTAGCAGTAAATTTACCACGCGATTATAACTCACTGATAGAACAAGTTTCACACGCCTGAGGCGACCACGTGATGGCTTTACGCAGACTTGTCTCTCTCCTAGCCGTAAAGCCCAAATTCTCTCAGCACTTAGCAATCACGTGATACGAAACAATGATTTGGTCAGCACTTTCACACGATTCTTGTTTTCTTAAAAATCTGTACATTTTATACATTCAAAGTTAGAAACAACTAATTGTTGTACACACACACATATATATATATATATATATCTAACTTACATCTATGAACATTTAAAATAATAAAATGTTATAGAAACTTTTCTTCACTAAACTACGTGACTAGTAAGAATTACTATGAATTCCATTCATTGATTTACTATGGATTTCCATTCACAGATTAAAAGATTATACATTTTCAAAAAGAATATTTTTTTCTTTTTGAGTATTTTTACATGATTAATCAAGTAAATATATGAAATGTTTGTTTACTTGAATTTTAACGGCGCACCAGCACTTTTAGGCTATTTAGCGCCATACAATACGTTAGATGTTCAAAAACAAGAAAGGTTTAACATCGACCAGCGATATATATAAAAAAAACAATAGTTAAATATAAAATGGTAAGATGTTGGTAACAGGAAAATATGAAGCTTCCCAATCAACGAATATATGAAATAAACAAACTGATATGATGACAACAATAGTGACGGGTAAGAAATACTACGGAATGTCACAAACGAACGTAAACAAGGAACTGTGTTTACTACTAATATGACTACATAATTAGATAAGGAATGTCACAAACGAATGTAAACAAGAACTGTGTTTACTACTAATATGACTATATAAATCTCTATTATGACTAAAGGTAAAACATCACTTTTATACATATTTTTGTACAAAATGCGGCAGCATTCAAAGGAATTATTAGAAAACAAAACACATAAAATATTTAAATAAAGTGCACTTTTTGGATTGTAATTTGGAATTAATTGGGCTTATTCAAAACAATTTTCAAAAGTACATTAAATAATATAAGGTCTAAGGGAGATAACTTGTATAAAAAATTTGAACTAGCTAATGCTGTCCAAACATAATACTATACAAACATACAAGTCTAAAAACACAATTTTTCACACATAATGGACAAACTTGACTCTGGCAAAGTCAACTGGGAATAATTTAATATAATAAAATAGTTAAAACAGGAGTGGAAATTGGCCCTGGAATTTTATAATTCTAAGGGAAAAGAGTACAATCCTAAGTTCAAGGAACAAGACTAAAGAAATCTTTAAGTTCTATAGCACTAATAGAGAAATCGAAAGTATTATCGGTCGAAATTCCTTTTTGGGTAATGTAACTATTATAAATTTGATGAACAAAGCAAAGATCAAACGTCGCCAAAATGTATTTAAATAAAAATTAAATAAAAAAAAAAAATGAAAATATACACCATTTCACATACATGGGGTGGACAGGGCTCCACTGCACTATTGATATACATTTTCAAAATGACGGTGTTCCTCTTCCGACTCGAACCAGCTGTATGTGCTGGGGAGAGACACGAGGATCAACACCCCCCCTCCAACCCTTACGCGCACTCTCCAACGCAGAAGAGCTATACTTGCCGACAATGAAAATGAAGTAGTGTTGCCTCCACTGTGATTATGTTTGTTTGTTTGATTGAATTTTAACGGCGCACCAGCACTTTTAGGCTATTTAGCGCCAAACAATAGGTTAGATGTTCAAATATAAGAGAGGTTTAACATCGACCAGCGATATACAAAACCATAATAGTTAAATATAAAATGGTAAGATGTTGGTGACTGGAAAATATGAAGCTTCCCAATCAACGGGAGATGTAAATGGTATATGTTGATGATAAGATGTTATAAATAAGAGGTGATATTTGTATTAGATAAAAATATTCTAGGTGATAGCATACAAGTTATAGTTTAAAATAGAGATTTACTTCCTTCAGGAAATTTAAAATACAAGTGATTTGTATTGTATCAAAAAGTTCCTTCATGTCATGTACATTATAATATTTAGCACGCGTAGGTTGCAGGTCGGAACACTCGGTCATAAAGTGTTTAACAGTGAATGGCTCATTGCAAGAAACGCACTCTGGTGGATCTTCACCTTTCAGTATGTGGGAGTGGGTAATGTATGTATGACCGACTCTGATTCTTGCAATGACAACCTCCTCCCTACGGATAGTTCACTGTGATTATGTCGTTGTTTAAATGTCGCGTGATTTTTAACTGTCCGCACACCTAATCTTTGATCGCGAGGAAAACGATAGACGTGTATGTGTCGAACTTCCCATATGAAATACCGTTGTCCGTATTTAGGAAGGTATTTGAGCAAAGACTACGAATGAACGTGTTAAATGTCAGAAGAGAATGTTACAAAACAAGCCCAGGTATAAATACAGTAAAAATCGTGGTAAAGGTGGATGCCAGGGAAGTTTCGGGCATACCCTATTTTTTTAAGATCTTTGGGTTTGTGGTTAACACATGTATTTCGGTTGTATACATGTACGACCGTGCGATGTCTGCAAAAAAAAAAAAAAAAATGGCCATGACAAGTGCAGGTGCCCCCAGCAAACTGCTGAGGGTGCTTCCAACATCATGAAAAACACTCAGCCCACAACGATCAACAAACAGGCAGACAACATCAACACCACACATATTAGGTCTGTTCTAACAACACTACCTTTGACTCCTGCCCCTCCACTTCAAAAAACTGCGGGTGCAGTTAAAGCAGGTAGAAGACTGTCGAGGACGTTACAACAGAGAGAGAAAAAGAAACATGAAGAAGAAGATAAATACTCCACCACCCAATTAGAGGCACATCTGAGACTTTCTGAAGACAACATGATCCCTGATACTCAGATGGAATGGAAAACTCAAAGATATACATTAACGCTATTCACTGGTAACTCTGCTCGTTCGGCTGTTATCTTTCGGTAAATTGTGTTAACTTGGTGACAAGCGACGTGTAGCGCCATATGTTGAACAAATTACTCCACTTTTTATATCCCGGATAAACTATTTGTATGCAAATAATTTCACATTCTGGCGCATTTAAATAAGTCCAAATTGTACCTCAAATACTTTTTAAGGGTTGATAGGACATTTTATATCCTTGGTTTAATACTACTACTACTAGCATTTATTTATCTGGTTTGCATGTTGGACTGAATAGAGCATATTTACACATAGAAACATCAGGAATTTCGGGGGTACTGCTATTTTAGTAGTAACGCATATCCCTAAATAGAACTGAGGTATGTGCATCAATTGCCTTTGTTCTCCTTTACGGCAGAAAAGTGAGAAAGCTCCAAACAATTTCAAACTCCAAGCTTTCATGACCATTTCGTAGCCTACTTGAATCATTTGGTACACATCTCGGATTTAAGGCTGTCTGGTACTAATAATTTGTTCGCCACAGAAACCAAGTAAGCACGAGATAGTGTTTTATTCAATTATTTGTAAGAAGATTTTCAGATTTTGTTATGTCTACCAAATTTCAGCTTTATAGCTAAACACCACTTTGATGTCCATCTTTAAATCTACGTTCATCCTATGAGCATTTCTTGAAGCTAAAGTTTATAAAGTATCTTAGCACATATTGCAATAGCTTTAACAATAATAATAAATATATAACCACCAAATAAGTTGAATTTTATACGTGAACTATATAGGCATGTCATGATATAATAAAAGTTGTGTTATTGGCTTGCAAAAGTGTGTACTTAGTATAGATATTTTGAGATAACATGTCTCCTGATTTTCATTTCTACTATTTCAAAATTATGTATTAGCTGGAAAACACTATGGTTTAAAAATGGAATTATTATGCACATATTCTATTCTTTATAGGCTTTTCTCTTATAATATAT
Organism: Unio pictorum; assembly: GCA_030141615.1. NCBI lineage: Eukaryota > Metazoa > Mollusca > Bivalvia > Unionida > Unionidae > Unio > Unio pictorum. Next base: position 2,868,544 of record JARLTB010000293.1, read on the forward strand.
ATATATATATATATATATATATATATATATTGTTTTATCTTGTATTAATTTTTAACCTTATACAAATAAAAAAACTTTCGATAAGGTAATAGTTTGGTGGGGTGGTTGAGTGTCGTTTGAAAAATGCTCTTGTAATTTAGGTCAACTAGAGGAGTATAAAGTATTGTAACTAGCAAAATAACATATATATTGCTGTATGATCTGAGCAGAGTCAGTCGTATTATTGTTGTGTCCAGTATTTGTTTTGGGAAATATTTAATTCTTCTATAGAATTATAAAGTGCCCTAAAATAAATTTGATGGAAATAAAGATTTGGATTTATCGTGAAATTGTAGGTCAGGATATATTCTTTGATTGGAATAGTGTGATCCGAAAAGCAGCTGCTGGCACATCGCCATGATAAAGACTACCACAGGCACATCAACACTTCCAGCAAAGAATTTATTTTGGAATGGCACTAAAGTGTTTTCAAAACTTTCATGATTAGGAAGTGTGTTAAAAATGTTATGATTTTTTTTGTTGTTGAGGTGTGGGGTCATTTAATTCGCCGAAAGCTATTTTTGTTTCTACGTTTTAGCTTTCTATTCTATTTAATTATTGAAAATATTACTTATTGTTAGACCTTATAGTTGTGATACTTTGTCTAATCGCTACTATGCACAGTTGGTTAAATTGTCAGATATTTATGTTTTAATCTCCTTCACTCGGCATAGATTATTTTGTATGTAAGGTCCATTCATGTCCAGTCTTACTTGTAGATGCCCACATACATTGTCACATTACTGGACATATAGCCACTAATAATATATATATATATATATATATATATATATATATATATATATATATATATATATATACCAAGCTGACCGAATCTCTCATTTTGGTGCAGTTTCCAAATCTTCTAGAGTATGGAAATTCGATAAGGTGGCAGCCTAATTATTCTTGGATATTTCAACTTTCACTATGACTGTCCTGGTAGACCAAACACGTCAAAACTCCTAGATTCCATTCATGTTTTCAATCTTAAACATTCAGTTAACCAACTTACCCATAACCTTGGTCACATTTTAGACTGGTTTCTTTATAAACCTGATGATAATATTCTGCAATCAACCCTTGTATCCCACGAACTTGCATCGGATCACCTCTGCATTGTATGCCCTCTCGACGTATTAGTCCCTAACCCTCCACCTCTATTTGCTACTAAGAGAAACCTCCGTTTGATAAATAGAACCAAATTCATGCATGACATCCAAGAAAACCTAACAACTTTCTTATATCCAACAACGGAACAACCTGCGCTCATTGCTTGAAAAACATGCCCCAGCCACCACATGCAGAGTATCAATAAAAAAAAGTGTTCTCCTTGGTATATAGCAGTGTTAGGGACCAGCTTCGCACTGCTAAAAGACATCGCCGAAAATCAGAGGGGCTTTGGCTTTCCACCAGAATCACTATTCATAAACAAATCTACGAAGCCGCTAAGAAGAACGTCACAAACATAGTCCATTTAGCCAAATCATCCCACTACAGTACTAAGATCACGGAGAGTTCCAGCTACAAAGAGCTCTTCGAGGTAACTAACAAACTAATGTCAAGGAACAAATGTACACCACTTACAACAACCTTCTCTCCACTAGACCTACAAGACCAATTTGCAAATTTCTTCGATGACAAAGTTCAAACCATTAGAGATTCGCTTGACAGCACAATTGCAACTGATTCGTCACCTTAGAGTTATGATGCAGAATTTCAGCGATAACCGTTAGGAGAATTTGAACCAGTGTTTTTTCAACATCAGATTTCCATTATACACTGGTTTCATTCTTGCAATGTTTGAGTGAACTTTTCAAAACATTTGCTTACTTAAACTGATGAATCTAATGGAAAATATCACAGTTAATGACAATTATGTATATCACCACTAATGTTAAAACACACAGACATACACACATAATGATACAGATGTCCTTGTATGGTACTGACAATGTCATGACCAACACAAAGCAGATTATGATGGACATGACTATGTCATTCCAATTTATTAGTATCTTAATAATTGGTCTTCTTATCCATACATGTATAGTCTAAATTAATGCCAACATTAGTAACTGTATGACATAATTTGAATAAATAATATATGCTTTACTATTCCCATTCATCTTTATAAGGTGTTATGGATATTGTGGGGCCTATTGTCTCTAATACGAGGGCCGTCATTCTTGTTTCCTGTTCAAAGGGTCCAAGGTCCAGTTTGTTTTGGTGGGAGGTGGGGGATCAGGTCAGATGTCAAATATAAAAAATTTCAATAATACATTTTCATATACGTATTCACAGCAGGAACACCCTCATATGTGTGACAGATAATACATATGACCCCAGGGTACTGTTGAGTAATGAGCATGGGTGTTGGTAGTTGTTTTGAAGTATACTGTGCAATTAATTGGGATTTGTGAAGGCAAGCCATTGCAGTTGCGTTACATCATTTAAGAACTAAAATCAGTTAGTGTACATGTCAAAGAACTTTATTCACTTGAGAGTGTCATCTTTTATAAAATTAGCACAAAATAATATCGTGCAATGTTATATTGTATGCATCACAATATGATAGTGGCAATACATTATAAGTGATTGTACAAATATTAATATTATCAGTGCATATCCATATAATAGTAGCATTAATACATTATGCATGAAACATGAACAAATGGAGATTTATCTAACTCCATCATATATCGGATTAGTTAAGTGAAAACTTTAGTGATATGTTTTAAGTCTTTTGCAGGTTCTTGTTTCTTTACTCCATGAATAACTTTATATAATGTGTCATATTTTGATATACTACATTTTGCAACATATTTATTGAACGAGGTAAAAGTAAAATCCACAGCATTAAAAAATTAAAGTAATAACCACAAATTGATATACACCGAGATGTTGGCAGTGTAGACTCATATGTTGCATTAAGTACCAGCATATCTGGGTCTGTACTAATAGATATGCATGCACCTCTTTTTGCTACTTTGTTTTGGTATACTGTTAACTTCACCTTCATTATGATGTCAATTGTATGCAAACTTATATTTTCGGTTTGTTTCATAGTGATCCAGAAGGTCCAGGTTCATCTCTTTTTTTATTTACACGTTTACCTTCTTTGTCTATAGGTAAGAAATTGGATAGTTTTGTTCGTGTTTTAGGAATTTTATTACAGTTTATTTTTACTTTTACTTTTTATTGGAATTTTTGATGACGAGACATATCAGTTCAGTGTAAACTTACATTTATTTCAGTTCGTTTCAAAGTAATCCAAAATGTGCAGGTTCATATTTTTTTACATGTTTGTAACCATTCTTTGCCTACAGGTAAGAAATATGATAGTTTTGTTGATGTTTAAGGACGTTTTACTTGTGCAGTTTCATTGTTACCTTTACCTTAGGTGTGCATTTTTGATGTTGAGGCAAATCCAATCTTAAGGGAAGAAAATTAATTTTAAAAATATTGAACTATTTATATGAAAAGAGAGAGTTCATCTTGAGTGACGCTTATGGCGTGTAAGTTGTGATTCTTTTGTGTTAATGGCAATTACTATAAAGATATAAAATAAGACTTCACCTGGTCTTGAGTTTATTTTTTATTTAGATGTATCTTTTGCTAGATTATTACACTGTTAGATGATTTCTAAAAAAGAGATCTTTTTTAATACTATTGGAATTAACATCGTCACAATTATCATTAATAATTGTTAAGTTTTCTTGCACATTGGTCCATATATTCTGAGCTCTTGCTTATTTCCTTAACAAGCAAAGAAGAAGAGGAGCATTTTGATGAAACATTGTCACTTATGTAATCCCATACGTCTTCTCCATGCCTGTGCTGTCATCTTACTTGAAAATATGCATTCATCCAGTGATAGTGCGCCACTGTAGCAAAAACAAGTAACTGTTACTGCATTGGCCATTGTATACATTTGTTGTTCCTTTATTGTCTTGGATCCATAATACATACATTATACTTCAGTTCTAACTCCGTTACGAGGCCTTGAGTAGAGATTTATACCCAAAATATTTTGATAGTGTTGTGTACAAAGTAGTTTGATTTGTTATTGACAAAGATTAAAGTTTGCTAGTTTTATACATCAAAACCTTTTATATGCTTTCAGAAATATGTAAAAGTGTTTATGCAACTCTATAAAATTTGTCCAATTTCGTATAAAAAAAGTAAAGCTCAACAGGCTGACTGCTAGCTAAATTCCCACTTTACCGCTTGGAATTGCAAAATGACAGCCTTTGAAAAATGTTATACTTTGATTCATCAATTAATGTGCAGAAATCTGAAAATTTGTCAGCAGAATAGTGGAACCACCATGGAACTGCAAGTGTCCACCTTCATTTTAATGGTATGAGGAGAACACTGATAATATGCCTGTATCTTCCATAAGGGTGCTAAATCTCTTGTCCATTTGCCACTATTATGGATCCAAGAAGGGGTAGCATTTTGGCTATCCTAAAGTCCTTACTTTCCGAGTTAACAAGAAATCAGATGAAATCAACAGAGGATATAATGTTATATTTTTTATATAGGTCATGAGTCTCAAAGAAGGTGAACTGGATTGGCTGTCACGCCATTTAGGCCATGAAGTTGATACCCACAAAACTTACTACAGACTGCACGAGTCATCGGTAGAGCTTGCCAAAATTAGCCGCCTATTGATGGCAGTGGATATGGGTCAGGTGGCAAAATATAAGGGGAAAACGCACTAAGATATTGTCATTGATGACTTAGAAGGTAAATTAGAGTAGAATCTTGTTTATTACCAAACCATTTACATTTCTTGTGGAGCTGAAGTAATCTAAGCTACATCCAGATGTTAAAGTGCTGTTTGAAGTCTCATAGTAAGAGTGAACAGCATATAAAGAATGAAATTTTGACAATAGAAGTGAACTTGGATTAATTTTTGCTTAAAGACTGCCATCTACGAAAATTGTTGTAGAGGACATGACTCAGATTGCACCTTAGCTATCGTGCCTCAAAACCTCTTGGAATAGTGTCTTAACATAGGCCTAGTTAAACAAAATATTTTGCAGTTCTTGGCTAACAACCAAAAAAACTCTTTAGAACATCAAGTATATGCAGTGACTTGTAGTGCTTGACAATAACGTTATTCTTGAATAATATAATGATTGCAATTCCAAAAGTGTCTGTATAATGCATGCTTCAGAATTTTGTGATCAGAGATTTAGATGGAAAATATTGCGCCAATGTTTGATACTCGATCTAATGAGAATACATCTTGACTTCAAGTACTGAACAATAAAATGGTCAACAGTTCTTATACTGTAATTATGAATCAATGGTTAATGAGTAAAGTATGTTCTGCAGGTGAAATTAAAGTGAGGACAATACAACAAAGTTTTCTTTCTGAAATAATGTTCAATTATTGCAAATTTGTATGCCATGCTCAGAATAATTTTTGGTTTATATTTATTAGTGTTTTCAACCTTTCAGACGATGCTGAAATATGTGAGATGGGTGATGATGGCGATGAATCGGAAGACGATGGAGAAATTAATCTGCACAGTCATGATGAAATCGATGTCTTGATGACAATTTCAGAGACCAATACTGGTATGAAACTTGCAATGGCAAGTGTTAATTTATTCCTACCCCATAGCTGTGGTCAACTCTGAATGTATTAACAATGGCATTACCATTGTGCTCCTCTCGTCTCCACAGTATCTTCAAAGTCTGCCTCGCGGAATGATTTATTAAACTTTTTCTTCAAAAGTATGTAATGACGTTGCTACATTATCTTCCTGAAAAGAAGTAGGTAGATTGGTATTTGTCCTCTTCATAAATCCAAAGTTATTTTTACCTATCAAGATATATGCATTAACTTGGTATTTGAGTTGGTACTGAAGTGTTGAGTTCCATTAAATTGTCAAAGTGTTCGTATGAACCATCGGTCAGTGTGGAGATTGACAGGTCAGAGTGGTCAAAAACAGGAACAAAGCAAAGCGTATCATGTGTTCGAGAGCAAGGGATTGTATTTTCATCCGCTTACTAACCACAAGGGTCATGAAGCAGGTGCAAAAAGCATGAATGAAAGTAGCACATCACCAAATTATATCATCATTGTATCAAAATTAAAGGTTTGTGTGAGAACATAAAATGTACTATCTGCTCTGTGAAGTACGTTTCCTCTTTACTGACAACACTCTTGATGATGTGACATATTCATATGCATTTGTTCATCATTTCTTCCATTTTGGAAATTCTGTCAGCACACAAGATATTGAAATTGGATAAGCATATTTGTATTTATATGTAGATGATCTGGTTAGTATTTTAGAAATAATTGTTTTAAAAACAAACCCTAAAAAATGTATATACTTTTTCATGTTCTCATTATTATCAATCATTTCTAGTAATTGACAGTCAAGATTGGTAATTTTCTTTATTGAAGTAAAATTTGATTAGTAGTTAAAAACTTGACACCTTATTTTTTTGTGTTCCAAGACTTGGTCTTTAAGCTGTTGTTGATGCTCTTTATGCACATATCAATTAAAATTTCAGGTGTAGATTCGGGTGATGAGAATAGGGAGAGTGACATCGCAAAGGGTGACATATATAATGGATCTAGTACAGGTAATATTTTCAGAAAAGCTTCCACATGGATACAGTTTACATGTGTGGGGAGGTCAAGTCATTACAAAGTTAGATCGGGGTCATATTGCCTTCCGCTATTCATTGAGCTCAGATTTATGGGAAAGTGCAACATGGTGGTAACATTCTGTTGTCTACAACAGTGTCAGTTAGGTATTCATTAATATTTTTCGTTTGCATACATATCCTTAACCCAAGATGAAATTTTGTACTTCATGGCACAACTCATTAACCGCTCCAGTGGCCTAGTGGTTAGAGCGTCCGCCTCAGAAGAGGGAGGTCATGGTTTCAAACCCTGGCTGAGTCATACCAAATGGTACTAACAGCTGCCTTGCTAGGCGCTCAGCATTAAGAAGTTAGTGTTATGACTGGTCGGCCTGGTGTCAGGACGGTGGGACATCATGCTACATGTCTGCGGCATGATGCCCCAGTGGTAGACATCACTATCAACTGCCACACTGCAGACATTGTAGCGATATGACAAAAAATTTTAAAGCTACATTACAAATTCTAATCACACACACGCGCGTAATGTCTGCCCGTCTTCTTCCTATGCATTGTTATGTATATTTCATTTTATTTATATTTGATTTAATTTAATTGTTTATTAGTTTTAATTTATTTTTATTCCATTAGATGCTATTGTAATGTAACTTATTTAGTGGATTTTACATTTTTCATAAAAATCAGTTCAGTTCTATTTGACCTGACTGTTTTTCATAAACAATAATATAAATTGGCATCTAATGCTGAGCTAGTTCCAGACCTTGATTCAGAATCAATAATAGTTGAAGTAAACAACTTTTATTTTGTTTTATTCTTTCTCAGACTAAGATTCATAAATTGAAATCGAGGCCATACTGGGAGTACGTGAAGTGTGTCTCACTGGGAATTATCTTAGGCAAGCTTGAAGAGTCAGTGAAAACCTTGAAATTTCCCAAAGAAAGAAAATACTGACGATGTTGGCTGAAATACAATGGAAGCCAGGAATGCCAAAATCGGATCAAGTTGAAGAACGTTTCTTTAACAAAACGAATAAAAATATACTAATATTGAAGTTAATGTTTAGATAACTTATATTCGTTAAAGATATTCATCATACTTTTAACCGTTTTCGGTATTCCCAGCTTTTGTCGCATTCCAGCCAACTGAAATGTAGGTTAAGAGAACTTGAAAACACATACATTTGCTTGTGTGAGAATTTGAATTTATTACAAAAAATACGTCAGAGTAACTAAAGTCCGATTAAAGTAACATTGTTTTAAGTTGTGGAAAATATGTGCTGCCAAGTGTGTTAGATATTCCTAAACATTTGGCTTCTCATTCTGCTGTCACTCAACGATAGAACATGCTACATTACACCATTATTTAGATAGTAATTCGTCGATGTAAACAAAAATATAAAGGAAGTCATCTTACATTGTAGGACTAATTGATAACGTTCCCAGATGTCGCTGCAGTAGTAAGACATGTTAAAATGGCAAAATAAACTGTCATGAAGGCTTTGGAAACCTTGAAAATTCCTTGAACAAATCTTCAATTTAGTCATCTGATTTTGTGCAGACCCTGCATATAGTATAAACATGTATCTTGTCCACGTAGTGGACTTTTAAAAATGGGGTGGGTGTAACCTCTTGCACTGAAGGTACTCTTGTTACCCGATTATAAAAATTTCATTAGAATAAAACAGTATTTAAATGGTAGCCCTTGTACATGGGTTTCACTTAGGGATGTTAAACGAAAATCGGAAATCCGATTATCGGTTTTGAAAACGATTATCGGTTTTTGTTTTTACAAAACGATAATCGAATTCAATATTTTTTACCGTTTTTGTAGTGAAAATTTTAAAAAATGCCAGAATAAAATTCATTCATGCATTTGTTTAGTGTTTACATTTTAATGCAATATGGCCAGCAGATAAGGTGTGTTTGTTTAAAATTTGTGAGCGCTCCATGCAGCGTGTTTGTAAATGAATTCATTTATTGTTGAAGGATGTAAATAGTTAGGCGACCGACCGGTCGCTAAGTTCTTTGATGTCCGAAATTGACAACAATAGACAGCTAATAGCTACAGTCTCTGTTGTTGAGGACTGGTCTCTGCTGGTTGTGTCTTTTCAAGTTTACAAATATGGCTGGTCGTATAAATAAATCTGATTATGGGAAAACTTTGAAGAAATTTCATCAAGCATGGCTCGCTGTAAACTATGTTCACAACAAAATAAGTCGAAGCGGCGGTACTACTACTACTGGATTGCATGCACATTTGCGTAGCAAACATCCCGGAATTGCGGCTCCTTCGAATGTTCAGCCGCGATTAACAACATTTATTAGAACACAAAGAAACTGTCCTGATAGTCATCAAGAAAAAGTTACTGCTGCTGTAGCCAAGTTTGTCGCTGAAAACATGCTACCAATTTCGATTGTTAAATCAAATTCCTTCCGCGATTTGATGGCTTTGGTGGAGCCACAATATCGTCCTCCATGCCGTCAGACGATGCGCGTCTATACGTTATGGTATGTAATGAATATCTTTTATTCGCAAGAGGCATTCACTAACTTGCATTATAAGAATAAATTTCTTGTAATTTCAATGTAGGACAAAAACCGATAATCGGTTTAAAATCGGATTTCTACAAACGATAATCGGTTTTGGAAAAAAAACGATATTAACATCCCTAGTTTCACTATAGAACTTTTAGTCACATTGATGTTATTTATATGTTGCACTAGTTTTGATTACATTTTTAGAATGTGATTGTTGCCTATTAATGTCAGGTTTTTATTTCTTCTAAGGATATTATTGACCCCATAATTTGTCCTTAAGGAACAATTTATTTTCATACAATGAAGAAGAAAAATGTTAAGAAAGCCTTCCTTTACACAAGACATAAAAAGCACAGTTGAACCATATATTTAAAACTTCTATGACCAATATTTAAATAACAATGGAAAAGGAGAGGTAATGTGAGATTGTTTAGCTGTCTCCCCAAGAGTTTAACATTCAAATGAACTGAGGTGATTGAAACTATCAGTTTATTCACACACAGACCTGACATGATCTATGCAAGAAAGAAACTTGTGTCACTTAGTTGCACATTGGTGAAAGGTCACTTTGCAGAACCAAAATGTGAATACCATGCCATAAAAGATTTAAATAATAGGGTGAAAAGTACGTTGCAATCAAGCTAAAGATGTCAAATATGTACTAATTATGTGCTATGATTATTTCTATCAGTGTAGTGCAAATGATTCATGAGCATGATATGGTAGGCCTAATTGACAAAAGCAATGCATGACTGTGTCAGCTTGAACATGATTTTTAGTGAGCACATCTAGTACTTTTGTAAAGAAATAAATGGACAAAAAAGGAAGATCCAGGTTGATTTGAATGGCAAGACCAGCATTGTACCTACTACATCTCAAAGAGAATATTACAGTTGCATCTGTCAAAAGAGGTTGTGGGAGGGAATGCAGTTTGTTGTTCTGTGGTGGGGTATTTGTGTTCTTGGAATACATCTGTAGTTGCCATGCTAAGGAAATTCCTTATTTTTTTCCCATAGTTTGTAAAAGTAAAGAGACCTATGACGTGTATATAATGGGTTTGTTTAGTACTTTTTCACAAATTAATTGTGCAATATATGGGCATCACATTCTAGTAACAAATATAGAATTACCATTGAAGTGAATGATGCGTTAGAATAGGGCCAAAACCCATCATGGAAGATGTCTTGAACCCTTGACAATAGTTTTGCTTCTTCTTGCAGATTCGGAGACAGATCCCCCGACACATCAGAGGAGAACATGTAAAAGAAGTAAGTTGTACAAAATTTAGATGAGGGTTTATAATGTCTTGAAAAAAAATTTAAATCGGAGGTTGGCATCATGATGCATTTCAAGCTGCCCAAGTTTTTCAGCATTTATGCTACGAGTTATTTTCTTTCCCTACTTTGTCTACGCACTGCAGTGACACCTTCATGTTTCATCCCGTCGATGATACCTGTGTCATTGACTCCAGCCAAGTCACGACACCGCATCAGTGCCATCACGCCTTTGGACTTATTCAAGGAAGTGTGAGCGAATGAGGTCACTGGAATGTCGAAGGTTTTCGTCTTTTTTAGTCCTAGATAAAAACATAATATAGCAAGATAGCAATAAGTATGTATCAGAAGTGAATGCACTTTGCAATAGTTTAACCAGCAATCAGTACCAAAATCAATATTTGTTTTTGCCAGCACTATTAAAACGCTACGCAATTTAAATTAACGCTATTTACTGGTAACTTTAGCTGGTTCGGCTGTTACCTTTCGGCAAATTCTGTTAAATTGGTGACAAGCGACGTATAGCGCCATATGTTGAACAAATTACTCCACTTTTTATATCCCGGATAAACTATTTGTGTGGAAATAATTTCACATTCTGGCGCATTTAAATAAGTCCAAATTGTACCTCAAATTCTTTTTAGGGTTTGATAGGACATTTTATATCATTGGTTTACTACTACTACTACTAGCATTTATTTATCTGGTTTGCATGTTGGACTGAATAGAGCATATTTACACATAGAAACATATCAGGAATTTCGGTGGTACTGCTATTTTAGCAGTAACGCATATCCCTAAATAGAACTGCGGTATGTGCATCAATTGCCTTTATTCTCCTTTACGGCAGAAAAGTGAGAAAGCTCCAAACAATTTCAAACTCCAAACTTTCATGACCATTTCGTAACCTACTTGAATCATTTGGTACACATCTCGGATTTAAGGCTGTCCGGTACTAATAATTTGTTCGCCACAGAAAGCAAGTAAGCATGACGTAGTGTTTAATTCAATTATTTGTGAGAAGATTTTCAGATTTTCTTATGTCTACCAAATTTAAGCTTTATAGCTAAACACCACTTTGATGTCCATCTTTAAATCTACGTTCATCCTATGAGCATTTCTTGAAGCTAAAGTTTATAAAGTGTCCTAGCACATATTGCAATAGCTTTAACAATAATAATAAATATATAACCACCAAATAAGTTGAATTTTATACGTAAACTATATAGACATGTCATGAAATAATAAAAGTTGTGTTATTGGCTTGCAAAAGTGTGTACTTAGTATAGATATTTTGAGACAACATGTCTCCTGATTTTCATTTCTATTATTTCAAAATTATGTATTAGCTGGAAAACACTATGGTTTAAAAATGGAATTATTATGCACATATTCTATTCTTTATAGGCTTTTTTCATATATATATATATATATATATATATATATATATATATATATATATATATATATATATATATATATATATATATACATACATATATATATATATATATATATATATATATATATATATATATATATTGTTTTATCTTGTATTAATTTTTAACCTTATACAGAAAAAAAAACTTTCGATAAGGTAATAGTTTGGGGGGGTTGAGTGTCGTTTGGAAAATGCTCTTGTAATTTAGGTCAACTAGAGGAGTATAAAGTCTTATAACTAGCAAAATAACATTCATGCTGTATGATCTGAGCAGAGTCAGTCGTATTATTGTTGTGTCCAGTATTTGTTTTGGGATGGAATTATTTTACTCAAACTATTTAATTCTTCTCTAGAATTATAAAGTGCCCTAAAATACATTTGATGGAAATAAAGATTTGGATTTATCTTGAAATTTTAGGTCAGGATATATTCTTTGATTGTAATATCCGTGTGATCCGAAAAGTAACTGCTGGCACATCGCCATGATTAAGGCTACCACAGGCACATCAACACTTCCAGCATATAATTTATTTTGGAATGGCACTAAAGTGTTTTCAAAACTTTCATCATTAGGAAGTGTATTAAAAATGTTATGTTTTTTTTTTTTGTTGTTGAGGGGTGGGGTGGGGTCATTTAATTCGCCGAAAGTTATTTTTGTTTCCACGTTTATAGCTTTCTCTTCTATTTAATTGTTGAAAATATTACTTATTGTAAGACCTTATAGTTCTGATACTTTGTTTAATCGTAACAGTTGGTTAAATTGTTAGATGTTTATGTTTTAATCTACATCATTCAGCATAGATTATTTTGTATATAAGGTCCATTCATGTCCAGTCTTACTTGTAGTTGCCTACCTACACTATGTCACATTACAGGACATATAGCCACTAATTCTTTATAGTGCATATTATAACTGAACTGCGATTTAAGACCCACATTGACGAGGCTTCTTATATTCTGGTAAATTACGATTTATTTTCTAATCGCTCACGTACAGTGGTTCCCATTTTACCAGTATCACCTAAACCTCTCTTTAAAACTTGTAACAAACTTAACTGTAGCTGCTGACTGATTTCATTTTTCAGAGTATTACAGGCATGTTTTCCTCGTTGAAGAGGTTTGCCATGTCTAGAACAAGTCTATGATGAAATTTAAATCGCTACAAGCATTTAACGCAATACCTCTTTCTTGAACACTTATCCCAAATCATTATCAACGTCTGAGCGATCTGTTATGGTTTCTATTACGTCGTAATTGTCAGACATGACATTTGTGTCGAGCGCTCATGATTTCTGTTATAGTTACATGTGAGTGAAGTATTAGTGGGCCTCAGTAGGCTGTATCAAATAAACGTGCGCAAGCATAATATTTGTTTACGAAAGTAGACTGTGTGAATAGTTACGTCTATGTTATTATGGTGCCTACGTAGCCTTTATTAATAGATACATGAATTTATGGTATTCGTGTGCCTAAGTAGACTATGAATAGGTGCTTGTATTTTTACTGGCGTTCACTATAAGTGGTTCCGTGTAAGTAAGGTATCGTGTGTCTAAGACTGAATAGTTTCGTATATGTATGGTATTAATGTATCTAAGTAGATTGTATAATAGGTACGTGTATTTTTATTGGCTTTGACTATAGATGATTCCATGTAAGTATGGTATTAGTATGCCTAAGTACACTGTTAATAGTTACGTGTAAGTATGGTATTCGTACGCCTAAGAAGACTGAATAGTTACATGTAAGTATGGTATTCATGTGATTAAGTAGACTGTATGAATAGGTGCGTGTATTTATACTGACGTTGACTATAAATGATTCCCTGTAAGTTTAGTATTCGTACGCCTAAGTACACTGTGTGAATAGTTAGTTGTAAATATGGTATTAGGGTACCTAAGTAGACTGTGTGAATAGTTAGTTGTAAATATGGTATTAGTGTACCTAAGTAGACTGTGTGAATAGTTAGTTGTAAATATGGTATTAGTGTACCCAAGTAGACTGTGTGAATAGTTACGTGTACGTACGGTATTCGT